>JADRCH010000149.1:1964797-2050765 GCA_019843965.1 Rhynchomys soricoides | reverse complement strand
GATAGGGAGAGAGGAAGGGGAAGAGGAAAGGCAGGCCGGCCCATGCTTGATGAAATCACTGTGAGAAGGGGAAGTCAAGAACGGGATGTCCCTCTTTTCATGTGCTCCTTAAATTATATAGAATTGTTTCATTAATGGGGAAATTGCTCAAGTATAGCTTCTCTCACCCAGAAGAACTAAAGAAGGGGATTGAACCACTGAGAGTTCCTGAAACTTAAAAGAGGCTCTATGTATGGCCTGGTAAATTCCACATGTACTGCCCAGAGACCCCAAGACCTTACTCCCATTTCTGCTGAAACACAGCTTTGAGTATGCAGTATTTGCTGCACACATTTTCTGAATTGTTCTATGTAATGTTAGGACATGCTCCCTTCTCCATACCCCGTCAGAGCTTCACAAAACTGAGACAGTTCTTAAACAAGGGAAAACATAGTAAGCAGTATACACGCCTGCTGCTTTCAGTGTTCAGACATCGAGGCCTTCCTGGTTTCTCCGTCCCTCCCTTTAGCATAGGAGCAGGCCCTAAATATGGTGACCACTTGATTGGTAGACCTTTGCCAACCTCCAGTGGGCATAACCATCACCTTGCTTAGGCTGAGATAAAAATACTTGAATCTTGGTTGGGCAGATAGTTAAATTGGTAAAGTGCTTGCTGTGGAAGGACAAGTTCCTGGGTTCAGATCCCCAGCAGTCCCATAAAATGCCGGCTGCTACATCTTTGATCCCAACACTGGAGAAGCAGAGGTAGATGGATCCCTGCAGACTTCTTAGAAATATTCTGATTTCTTAAAAAGAAAATTTCCCCATATTATTTTCTTGCTCAGCATGGCCTTTCTTCCTTCCTTAAGTCACTTTTGTGATATACTCTTTGTCATTAAAAGTTCCATTCCAATCTCCTGCATGCGTGAATCAGCATGTCCTTGCCGATGAAGAATCCGCTAGAATCTCATTACTCCCTGTTTATGTGTTTAATCTCAATGCTCTCCCATGCTTAGCATACTTCGGCCTTTCAATTATTAGGGCATACCCTTTCAATTATGCCTCCTATGCCCTTCTTGATGCCCATGGACTCTTTTAGGCTATATAGAAATGGTTAATTAATATAAAAATTGCCCGAGGACAAGTTCATTTTCCCCCAAGGGTTAATAAGGTTCCCTTTCAGCAGTGATTTCAAATATGTGTTTAAAAAATTTTAAATCATGCTTTCCTATTTTAATTAATACATGCTTATCCTGAATGTAAAAAGCCTAAAAAAACATGTCATAGAAAGGAAAATTTGAGTGTATATCACTTATAAGTGTAATGTGGGATGGTTCTATTCCTGTTTATACGTGTGCATTCTGTATATTGTGTCTGTGGTATATAACAAAATGTAACTTTTTTTTTTCTTTTGAGACAGGGTTTCTCTGTGTAGCCCTGGCTGTCCTGGAACTCACTCTGTAGACCAGGCTGTCCTCGAACTCACAAATCCTCCTGTCTCTGCCTCCCAAGTGCTGGGATTAAAGGCGTGCGCCACCACTGCCCAGCTATTATTTTGAATCTACATTTTTTTCCATTATGGCCTAAGTCTTTTTTTTAAATTAAGTCCTACATATAACATTAAGGCCTTGTAATATTATATATTATTCATGTTTCTCCTTGTTATTAGATACCTCACTCATAATTGTTTTAATGTCGTAAGGCCACAGCAAATATTTTGTATGTGGCTCTTTTGTTACAATAGTTCTTTAGAATAGATTATCCCAAGCAAAATTACTGGATTTAAAGTTATATTACTAATCTGAATTTTCTTGGTTATGTGTAAAAGAATTCTAACATGGAAAAGGTGGCAGGGGGTGGAGTGGGGGTTGGGGGGGTTGTAGTGGTCACTGACAGAGATAATCCCTTGTCTTAAATTAAGAGCTCTGGGATTAGGAAGATGGAACCAAAGACCAGAATTTATATTTTTCCTGTCTCTGCAATGAGGTAACAGCATTTATCTTAAAGATAACTGAGAGTATAAAAGGTGCAAATGGCCCTCGGATTATTTTATAGTCGAGGATGCATTAATGAACTCGCTTTGCCTGGTAGTGCGCTTTGGATGCAATCGCTCTCCCAGGCCTAGCTCCCATACTGCCCTACTTGCACACAAAGGTTAGTTGTAGAGTCTCCTAGTGCCAGATGGTACCCAGCACCTCATCTTTGTTCCCACCACTGCTCAGCCTAACCATCCCCCACAGCCTTGAAAAGGCCCATGGAGAAGTGGCTGAGGCAGGAGTGTCAATCTTGGCCTGAGCATCCCTTTTCCTGCTTCTGCGTCATCAGCCTGGGGAGACCCTGCGTGCAGAGCCTGTGGCTGTGGCACCTCAGCCTGCTGTGGCCCACACTTCCTTAGGTTGGTTTGTTTGATCTGCCACCCTACCCCATAGTCAAGGAGAGGAGAAACCTGCCTAATGACAGAGAGAGGATGTGTCATAATTTAAGGACATTGTTTAGCTGCCTCACGAGACAGAGTGAACTGCTGAAGGAAAATCAAAAGAAACCACTGACAAGGCCTGCGGTGCTGAGGCCGGGGGCCCAGGCAGTGAGCTAGCTCACCAGGTGCATGGCCCTGGGTGGACTTTGGTAGTGTCAGTCTCTCTGCCACATGTCAGTGCCAGGCAATGTTTTCTGGCACTTGGGACGAGGATTCTTTTCATTGTGAAAGTGTTCAACCTCAGATTCTGTCTCCTCCACCCTTCCTTGAATGGAAACTGTGTTTCTAGTTTATGTTCAGACTGTACGCTGTTTCCTCTTCCTCTTCCCTCTTGGGTTCTGGAAGAAAGTGAGACATGCGCTCAAGAAAAGTGAGCAGAAGGGCTCTGCTGCTGGAATTTCTGTTTCAGGTTTCAGTGGGTGGGGCTCTGTAAGGGCCATCCCGGCAGTCCCCTTCTGCCCAAATCCTAGCATCCTGTTGCCTGTACCTATGGGTAATCCTAGGCGAAATTACTGCTGTAGTGTGCAACCCTCTGCCCTTTCCGCTTCCCATTTTTAGAATACATCTTCAACTTTATCCCCGGTGCTTTATACCCCGGTGCTATCTATAGGATACCAGACGTTTTCAACTCCATCCAGCCCTTCCCGGACTTCTGAATAATGGCTCTCAGAGGCAGACCTATAGGTAGTGGAGAGCGATATGTGCTTACCCGACTGTAACCTCACAATGTTAGGTTCAGATTGTCCTTCCATACAAACAGCAGAAATTAAACTGCCCTTTCTGATATGAAATGGTGGTCATCGTCATCATTATTAGTTGATTTCTTTCTCAAAAAAAGAAAGAAAGAAAGAAAGAAAGAAAGAAAAGAAAAGAAAAGCTTTAGCAATCTTATGTGGATTTCCCCCAAACCTTTTAAAATTGATTTATGAAATAAAAAATAAGTTTGAATTGCCTCATTCACCATCTGGTTCCTATGTGGGCAGGGGAAACTTCCTAGGCTTTCTCAATTCTTTGGTCTAGATTCTTAAAAAGGAGTCACATAACTGATGTGGGAGGGACGCAGAAACTGACATCATCGAAAAGTTTCTGAACACACAGCAAGCAAAACTTAACTCAAAGTCAAACGTGTAGCAAGTCCAAGGTGTTTCCAGTAGCACAAGTGTCATGTCATGGGATGTCATTACAGCCTTGATTCTGAACATACAGCCTGCAGTGCTTACCCAGGGACCACCACATCAGTTAGAACCAGCAAAGACAGCCTGAAACACTCCACCTCAGCTTCAAGAATATTGTATGTGGTGAACTGCAGTGTTTTTAACCATACGCAACATGCTCTTCTGCTCCTACAGAAATATAATGGGTTAATTACCAGAAACAAAGATTTTTACTATTCTTAATATTTTCCTGCCATCATTCCTCAGTATGGAAGTATCAATGTATCATTGGATATATTGTCAAAATGCTTGATCTTTAAAAAAAAAAAAAAAAAAAAAAAGCCGAATTGCTGACTTGCATTTTATACAAAAATTATGAAGGAATGTTTTGCTTGGATTAGGATTTCCAATAACTTCTGAAATGAACCTATGAGCTACCTTTGCTGTTCTTAACTAAGTATTTACAAAGCACCATATCAGCACTGATGATTATGAAATCAAATATCAGCCAACTTGAAAAACCATTGGAGAGGCTCTGTAGCTGGCAGCATTCAATATTCAGCCATGATTTAAGTTTCATGTAAAAACAAGCACGCCATTTGATTAGTAGGGAAGTTTGCTCCCATCTTTCCTAAATGGTGAGATTATTTGTATACCCAATCAATATTTTTAAATTATTAAATTAGCAGTTGATGCTTGGTTTGTATGCCTGCTTTATATACTTAGGTATAGCTGGAGTCAAGTAAAAAAAAAAACCCTCAAGAAGGCCCAGTCCAGAATAGAATAGTTCAATTACAGCTGTCCTAACTTCTGGTGTACAGCACCTATTTTTTTTTCTTCTGTACCAAGGACTGATTCCAGAACCTCAAGCTAGCTAGCAAGGGGGCTCTATCACTAAATCCTCAGCTTTGAGAGGTGATGTTTCATGGACTACTGCTTTTAATAAAATTGAAATCCTTCTTTGAGTAAGCCAGGGTCTTTCAGCCTTTCAGTTAGCAGATCATAGAATGATTACCTGTGAATGCTGTGCTTTTCCTTAAAAGGAAAACCTAGGTGGTTGTGGGTAAGCAGTCAGGGCCACTCCTGTTCAGTAGTGGCAGGACATTTTAAATTGGACCTCGTTGGTTAATATTACTGAACACTCTCCTTGCATTTGCTGCTAATTCAAATCACTCTCAAGTCATACAATCGCTTCCAACTAATAATGAGTGGACAAATAGTGACTCTAGAGTGGCCATACCCATGCCAATATGGAGACCACACGCACATACTTCCTCTTTGGATGCTACGATAATATTTTGCCTAAAATTCTTTATTATACCTCTAGGGTAGGAGCCAGGCCAAGACCCTGTGTTCATGATGTGGACTGGAAAGACTCTGCTGGTCCCCCTTACTAAGAAGATATTTAAATGACTTGACAGACACCTTACCACAGGCCATGACTCTATCTCCTCCCTCTGGCCACTGCTGCTGGTCTTCATTCTGTGAAGGCTTCTATGAGACCAATCTCAGAGTCCTGAGCCAGGAAAGGAAGGGTAGAGGGAAAGCCAGCTTCTGGTGCCATATACCTAAGACTCTAGCTCAGAGGTAGAGTAAATGAATGACCTGGCTTTAAGACAGGCTGTTTGACAGCCTACGCTAACATAGGTGCAGAGAATTTAAGGGAAATGAAAATAGAGCTGCTGGTCAGTCTCAAACTTTGCTTGTATATTGGAATCACCTGGGAAGTTTGGGGGTAGGGGGGAAAACACCTCATTGCCCAGTTTCACCCAGACTGGAATTTTAGAGAATGGAAGAAGACATTGGAATTTTGAAAGTTTCCCTGGGCCATTACAGGAGCTGTGACATTTGATGATGTGTGCAGAGCTTCTTGGACTTCCCAGCACATCTGATCACTTGTGATGTGTTACAGCTTGAGTTCTGGTTCTGTAGACAGAGTGAGAGCCACTGCCTCCTAAAGATGGTGGGGGGGATGAAACACTGGGTGCTGTGTGGTCAGCAAAGAAGGTAGGATTTGGATAGGCTTCACAGGGTGCTGTAGATCTGATGCAGAAGAACATTCTAGACTAGGTGGTATAGTTAAAGTCCTGAGGGGCGGGGGCTTGCAAGGAGGGGTTCCTGGGACAATGGTTGCTCAGGCATAAATAAAATGATCTGGTCTACCTGATTTAGCACTTGGCAGTGAAGTGCCTATTGTTTGGGGTACAGATGTGTTCTTTCCTCCTCAAGGTCTTGGTGTTCAGGGGTGGATGTTTCAGTTCTGTTTCTGAGACACCGTGCTAAGCACTTGGCAGGGCTTCAGAACATGGCTACACTTTGCTTCAGCTGGCCCCCCTGCCTGGTGTATGCTGGGACGTGCTAAGCCAATCACCTCCGAGAGGGGCTCTGACTGTTTAAATAAGATCTCAAGGGACTTACCCAGCACAATTAAGTGACAGAATCCTCTTTCTCTTCCTCCTCTTCTCCCACCCACTTCTCCCTGCTGGAATCTTCCCTCCAAGCTCATCATCAACTCTGTTGCATCTTGTGTATATTCAACCCAGAATCTTACTCAGTGCCTATCTCCTCCAGTAAATGCAGCTCCATTTCATGGGTGAAGGAGAATTTTGCTTGTGGTGTTCCATAGCTAGCTAGCTAGCTAGATACAGAGATAGATACAGAGATAGATACAGAGATAAGTTGGTGTCAGCACAACCAAATCCAAAACTCATGGACACAAGAATCCAAGACAGTCCATTGTGCAACTGTGCCATCAAAGAAGAGGAAATTAAGACAGTATTTTGTCATTAGGGAGGAACATTTGAAATAGCAAATGCTCTTCGTGGGGCGGCAGTTTGCTTTTAAATGATCTGTGTTAGAAGCCCAAGGCATAATCAAAGAGCATTGCTATTTAAAATTACTCCAGGAAAGTCTCATAAACCTCATCAGCAGTTAGTATTAAAATGATTTAAAATATAATTATGTCTCAAATGAAGAGAAAAAGGTAAGGGGCACCAAATACAGCAGGTTATACTCAAAGGAGACCTTAGGGGGAAGACAATGGAAGGAAAGGGGTGTTTCTCCTGGGAAGTTAGCTGGTGGACTGTGGGTGCTGGAGATCGGAAGTCCTTTGACTCTCTAGTTACTCACACATCATCCATTCCTGCCTCTGCTTGAGCATCTCCAGCTCACTCCCTCACAAAGCTGACTGCTCCCTCGTGAACAGCTCCAAATACTGGCAAGGCCTCTGTTGAACAGGTAGCAATACCCTTAGATGGGCCCGAGGCTGTTTAACCAACCCCACTGGGGAACCTCATTCTCAGGGCAGCGTTTCAAACTTTGAAGATCCCTCTTTCCTCTCTGCCAGCCCACCTTAGCTGCACGTGGAGCCCCCCGACTCTTCTCGAAGCCAGCTAACCCCAGTTCCTCGGGTTTTTCAGTATAGGAAAGGTCTCCACTTTGGTGTTTGTTTGTTTGTTTGTTTTATTCTGCATGGGTTTGCAGTCAAAGTCAGATGACCCTTTAACATTTCCGACTCCTCTGCAATTCCCGGTTGTCTGTACCGCTCTTTAACTGCGTCGCCCAGAAAAGCAGCCAGAATGGTACCGGATGGTACCAGGTACTCCACTCCGTCAGTTTAGACCCTGTATTTCTGACAACGCAGCCTGATGTGGATCAATATCTTTGTCAGCCACATCTCATTCTGCATATCGTGTTCTCCTTAACTGCTATCACCTTTCAGAGAGTTATTTATACCTTCGGAGATGACGAGCTGGTGACAAAAGTTGAATGCCTATTTGTGGCAATTAAAGGTACACGAGGACAATTTCAACTTGAACGCAAGTTTGCTTCGACATAAAATGAATTACAAGCTTTGGAAATAGATGGCCCGGAGTGGAAGAAAAGAAGAAAAACAAGAACAAACAAACAATTGCTGCTGTTTTTATTTATTAAAGGAAATAATAAAACCCACTCTAAGATTGCTGTCAGGAAGATATGAAGCCATATAAGCAGTAACTGATATACAATGGATAGGTGATTTAAACAGATGCCCTGAAAGATAATAATTATCATTATCAATCCAAGAACATGATATTGGGTAATTAAATTGCTTTCGCTGGGACCTTAACACATGATCATATACTTAGGAAGGGGGTTAAAGTATCCTACAGGCAAGCAGTGTGAGCCTAGAGTGCACAGACCTAGGAGAATCCCTAAAATAGACCTTGGGGCCCTGTTGCTCTGCTGTCATTTAGGTCATGGTGACAGTTTCCAAACTTGTCTTTCTGTCTCCTCTACACCACTGAGCCGCATGTCAACCCAGCCTCTGCATCGTGTCACCACAAGCTGCCTATGTACGGCTGCACGACCAGAACCACACACGCTTGCTATACAGCAGCAGCCACAGTGTCAGAGGGGAGCTGGAAAGCTTGGGATGCTCTCTGCAGTGGATCCACACCTGGCCCAGCCTCTCCCCATCCCTTTGCTCTCTTCGGTGGGCCCAGAAGCCAGCTGTCCGTGGCCTCCCTTCACAGAGTCTCCAGAGACAAAGGCCTCTCACAGGCCTCCCACCCCCATGCAGCCGTGTCCATGGCTACCATCGGGGAACTTGGGAACAGGCTTTGGCTCTCAGACAGAGGATGCCCTGCGTGCCCGCGCACAGGGCTGGCGCTCATTCCTCAGTGCCATGAAAGGACAGACTGTTCTGGGACTGACCATGAGCGGATAGAGAGGCGTCCATGCACAGTGCCCTCACTGGGGCACCGTCCAAGCGTCATTGTGCCAGGCCTCCCTAGTGCTGAAGAACGGGGTAAATGAAGACCCTGTCTGGGTAAACAGGCAGACACTGACCAGTTAAAGAGGAGAAGAGAATGGGGCTGTGTCTTTGCCGGGCTGCTTTTCCGCCGTCGTCTGCGACTCAATGAGCCAGTTGCTTCATATAATCAGCTGCGGCAGTGGATACTTTAATTATCCGATTATTCCAATTGATCTCGTGGCTCTAGCCATGTTGTGATGAGGGAAATGAGCAAACAATGCTCAAAGGGAAGGGGTTCACTCCGGGAAAATGAGGAGATAGGTTCCTTTGTTTCCCCTTGTGCGATTTCTTATCTTATCCAGAGATCCCAGAGAGGTGAAAGATGGTATAGCCATTTCCACTCCTTGTAAGCCGCTAAGCATGCTGGCTTCATGGGAAGGACCAAGGCTATTGTCTGATCCACTATGAGCACCCTATGGTGGGTGTTGCAGAGGCTGGAAACCGGGGTACATTGAGTTATCACATGTCTTCTCCTGAGAGATGGACCAGTATGTCCAGCCACCAGTCTCTTTGGCTGTCTTTAGGGTTGTCTCATCATTGCTTAGTACAGATATTTATTTTCTATGATCACACAATCAACTCTAGTCAGAATCAAGGCTTCTAAAATCACGATTGTCCGATGATATTAAGTCACCTCCTTCTCCTGGAACCCTAGCTGTAAGAAGATAAAGATGGAGACAATCTCTGGTTACCATGCTTGTACAAAGATCTATGATCTGGAAGAAGGGCTCTGGCTTTGGATGTCTTTATCTTTCACATACTTAGAAGAAGTCGTACCTAAATGCTGTGTGCACATTATATGTAACACATCTGTGGCCTGTGTCTCAATGTGACTGTGGAGTGTGTGCCTTTGAAAGCATTAAAAGTAATATCAGCTGTCAAGCTCTCTCCCTGCTGGGGCCCTGAAAGCTGCCATCCTTATCAATGGCTCCTTCACATCAACCCCGCTGAGCATTCCTCGGGAGGTGGCATGGGGGTGGAAGGAGTGCAGTTGTTTATAATTTTTCAGATTAAAATGTCATTGGGTGCAACTCTGAAACTGCTGACATGTTTCAAATGGCCACTTCTAATAGTCTGCTCCTAACCAAACAAACTAGACCACGGGGTCCTGGAGCTGCCCCAGGGTCCCTGTGCTGAATAGTGGGACACTGTGTCTGCCCTCGGTCACATTTCTGCAGGGCTCCATGCTTGACATGGGATAGATAACATTCACTGTTGTGTTTGTAGGAAAGAGACAGCCAGAATGAGCCCTTTACTGTTTCCTTCTATGGTAGATGCCTATGTCCATGAATGGATCTCACATCTGCCCACATGTGCTCTGAACTTCAGAAAGATGAGAGAGAAGACAAAAAATGGAAAGAGTTAAGGAAGGTGATATTAACTACTTAAAGGTTTTACATTAAAAAAAACACTTTACATTTTAAGGTATTCTCATTTTAGACAAAACAGTAAATGAGCAGGACTCTGACTCCATGCTGGGCTGAGGTAGAAGTTTGGGAGGGCAGGCATCTCCCAGGAACTCATAGATATTAATTCTATACTAATTATACAATTATCTGAGGTTTCTGAGTCTACCAACAATGTTCAGGGATATTCACCTTCGACAACCATTTTGAAAAATTTGATATTTATAGAATAGAATATAACAGGATCCAATTTTCCCAGGATTGTAGAAACCAGGGTCGTAGTAAAGGTTAATTGACTCTAAAGACACCTCATAGTCATTGGGTAGCTGACTCTGGGAAAATTTTTGGAGTCAGAGGGCCAACAGCTTCTCTCAGTCACATGTAGAGACAGGATGCTGATCACCTCAGTGTAGCCTCTACCCTCGTGGGAGTGCCACTTGACTGAGCCAAATAGCAGCTTCTCTAACTCTGCCTTCAAGTTCTGTTATGGAGTCACAGAAACTATAGATTCACCTAGTTCTATCTGAAACCCTCAAGTATTTGAAAACAGCACTTTGAATTCAGAATTCTCTCTTCCAGGCTAAATTTCCCAGCATCCTTAACCCTTCTCTACACGAGACAGTCTACATTGGTGGTTCTCAACCTGTGTGTTGTGACCTCTTTGGGGTTGAACAGCCCTTTCATGGGGATCACATATCAGATGTCCTGCATATCAAATATTTATATTAAAATTCGTAACAGTAGTGAAATTACAGCTACGAAGTAGCAACAGAAATCATTTTATGGTTGGGGTCACCATAACATAAGGAACTGTATTAAAGGGCCGCAGCGTTAGGAAGGTTGAGAGCCACAGCTCTAAACAATCTGGCCTCTTATTGATTCTTCATTATTATAAAAGCTTCTTAAGGCAGTGGAAGGGATTGTGCAGGCATCACACACACACACACACACACACACACACACACACACACACTTCAGACCCCGTGTTTCTATTAATGTGGATTGACTGTGTTAGCTGTTTCAGCCCAGCTGCTCACCCTGAGGAGTAGCAGATAATTGTCTTGGTCTTGGTCTCGGAGTTCCTGGCAATGCTAGAAAAGAGGTCAAGGCCCTTCCATTAGGTTGATGAGAATCTCCATTTACTCCTGTCCATTCTGTATCATACAGAGCAGGCAGGTATTGCTTCTTTTAACCTAATAGGTGGACACAGATGTCTCCATTCTCCACATGAGGACACAGGAGATGACTGGCACTTGCCTCAGGTTTTACAGAATCAGCCAGGGCCAATTTGGATAAGAGCCAGGCTCAGCAGGTTGCAGGGCTCAGGCTGATTTCTGTGTAAGACTACAATGGCCTGATGAAAGGCACTGTTTGGTCAACATATTGGAAATCCATGACCCCAAACAGCATACCCAGGTGTTCTGGTTCAAATGAGATTTTCCTTTCTTCTCTAAAGGGGGCTCTGAATTTCCACTGATATTAATGTCCTATTGACTGGGAAGAAGGCACACTGGCTGAAGAACTTGCTATGCAAGCATGAGGACCTGAGATCAGATCTCCAGCAACCCACATACAAGCTGGGAACAGTGGCTTGGATCTGTAATGCAGTTCTGGGGAAATAGAGAAGACAGAGCCCCTGTGGTCTTCATGGACAGCCAATCTAGCCAAATCACCTAGCTCGAGTTTAGTGAGAAACTCTCAAAAAATAAGGTAGAGGGGCTGGAGTGATGTTTCAGTGGTCAAGAGCACTTGTTGTTCTTGCAGAGGGCCAGGTTCAATTCCCAGCATCCATATGATGGCCCATAACCATCTGTTCCAGTTCCAGGAGATCCAATACTCTCCTCTGGTCTCCATGGGCACTGTGCACACATGTGATGCACATACGCAAAATACTGAACACTCATACACATAAAATAAAAAACACTTTTAAATGGTGGAGCAATCAAGGAAGACACCCATTGTTGACCTCTGACCTCTACACACTTATGCATAGTCAATGTACCTGCATATGTGTGTACAAACTGCATACAACTACATACCCCACATAAAATATTAATATACTCTGGAGCAGTAGCTCCAAGTGTTTATCCCACCCTTTGGGATTTGTCTCTCCTGTTTTTTATTTCCAGAAGAAGACAGAATTAGCAGCTCTCCTGAACATGCTACCCACAATTTAAAGAGATAATTTTATGGTATTTTGAGTCGTCCTCATCAGAAATACTAGAATTTGTGTGTCATATTTAGCTGGACTACATTCTTTTTTAGAAACATAATATCATTTTTTTCTGGGTGGTAACTTTAGAAAGGATTGATCCTTTGTTCGTTGCCTGTGGGGGCACTGGGTGGCAGCTCCAGTCTTTGGGATGCTTGAGTCTTTTTTTTTTTTTTTTTTTTTTTTTTTTTGAGCTCTCTATGTTCAGGACAGTGAACATCTGGCTTAGCAGATGAGGAAACAAGCATGGGTGACTGACATGGGTTGATTAAGAATTCAGTCAGGAAGATGCACAAGCTGATGGGACCTTGCTCTGCCTCCCCGCCCCTGTTCCTTGCACTCCCACACCATGCCTCGTTAGTGGAGCTTTGACCACTGAGCTTTACTTGTGAGAAGTGATTCACCATAGTTATTTAGTGAGAATTTTGATACTTAGATAAAGCTGAAGCAGTCCTTCCATGCTGTTTATGGAACATAACACCAGCAAGGATGGAAGAAAGCCATGCTTTGGGAGGTTTAAATGACCGCTTGGTGCTTGCTCCCTATTAGCCCTGACAGAGTCACTGCTCAACCCTGGCACATGGGCACAACAGCAGAGAGGGTGTACCCGGATATGTGCTAGACAATGCCTCAGTCCTTTCTAACATGAGGAAGGATGGAGCCAGGCCCCAGAGGAGCGACTGATGCCCCAGGCTAGCGAAACCCATTGCCCTTCCTGCATCTTGCCTGTCCCCCTTACTAGTGTCCCTGACACCTTGTCTCCTGGCTTCCCTTCACCTCCTGTTTGGCTTGCTGTCTTGGCCCCTTCTCCAGCCCCCACCCTGCCCTTGTGGCCTGGCCCCCTGACAAGGCTTCTGCCTGACCAGAAAATGTATGACTGCTGGTTCCTTTGGCTAGGCTCCCTAGACCCTGGCAGGCTCTGTCCTGGCTTCAGACTCTCAACAGGAACCTAGGCATTGCTTCTGGAAACATCCAAACAGTAGCTCTCAGCTCATGGACGATACTCTTGACAAAAGCTAGATTTTCCTGCGATTTTAAGAGCGATGTCCTTAGAACCGTGCTGTCCCCCTTGAAGTTACAACTCTTGGGACCTGTCAGCCACCCATCTCTGGGTAGGGTGACTATATAACTTGCCAGAGTATTGGGGAACACAGAATGGAAAGGAGGGCTCATAACAACCTCCTATAACACTGCAGACAAACAAGGGCTGGCCACTTGGGGAGTGGTCCAGATTATACTTTAGAAGCACATGTTTTCAAGTCAGCCAGGTTGACTTCCTGTTTTAAACCACAGCAGTGTTTCACATTCACTGCAGGCCAATCCTAGACTGTGTACAATGCTTCTTACTGCAGGCATGCATTACTTACGTAACGCTTCTTACTGCAGGCATGCATTACTTATGTAACGCTTCTTACTGCAGGCATGCATTACTTACGTAACGCTTCTTACTGCAGGCATGCATTACTTACGTAATGCTTCTTACTGCAGGCATGCATTACGTAAGTAATGCTTCTTACTGCAGGCATGCATTACTTACGTAATGCTTCTTACTGCAGGCATGCATTACGTAAGTAATGCTTCTTACTGCAGGCATGCATTACGTAAGTAATGCTTCTTACTGCAGGCATGCATTACTTATGTAATGCTTCTTACTGCAGGCATGCATTACTTACGTAATGCTTCTTACTGCAGGCATGCATTACTTACGTAATTCTTGCAGTAATCTTTTTTTTTAAGTGTTGCCCGTACTCTACAGAGGAAACAAGGGCTCTGAGAAATTAAGTAACTTTCTTCATAATGATTTTGAATGTTCCTAGCATTAAAAATGCATATAGAGTGCTAGATATGCCCGGACCTTGAATGACTACCTATGACATACCTGTGTGGGAAAGTCACAGTGGGTCTCATAAATATGCAGAAAAAACTATATATCCAATAAAATGAAAGCAATTGTGTTACATCTTGATTTCTCTGTATGTGTGTGCGCGTGCGTGTGCAGGCCGCAGTGGCACAGCTAGAGGACATCTTGAAGGAATCAGTTTTCTCCTTCCGTCACGTTGGTTCCTCCTTGGTCCTCCTCTTCCACCATGTGGGTCCCAGAGGTCAAACCTGGGTGGTCAGGCTTAGTAGCCAGCACCTTTACCTGCTGAGCTATCTCAGCCATCCTTAAAATATATTGTTAAATGGATTCACTATATATTTATTGAAGACCTATTATTTCCCCATCACTGAGATAACCCAAACAACAAGAGAAATTATATGCTATAAATTTCATTTAAATAAAAAAGTCAATTTCGTTTGTTTGAGACAGGGTTTCTCTGTGTAGCCCTGGCTGTCCTGGAACTCCCTCAGTCTAACAGGCTGGCCTGGAACTCACAGAGATCCACCTGCCTCTGCCGCCTGAGTGCTGGGATTAAGGGCATGTGCCACCACTGCCCAGCTAAAAAAAAAAAAAAAGTAATTTGAAGAAGCACCTAATGAGTAATGGGGTCTTTATTTTCCAGTCCTCCCTTTTGGGCCCTAACCAGTGTGTTAATGGAATCAATAAAAATCAACCCTTCAGTAAAAGGGAACAGACGCCACCCTTTAGAAGAAACATTTGTATGTTAACTGTTTGGCATTTGAAATGCATTTTCCCATGGTTGAAAACTAAAAACAAAAAAATCTAAAGTAGTGGTTAGGCTCCAATCCCAGCTCACAATAGTTCATGTAGACTATAATTTCCCTGAGGTTTGCCCCTCGGTGCAATATTAAACTGGAACAGGAAGCAGAAACTATGAGTGTCTGTCACAGTTCTTCCAGTGAGCCACTGTGTGACTCTAGACTCTAGGTTTCTAAGAACCCTAATCTGGATCCCTAAGGTAGAGAAATATACTCCCTTAGGCCAATGGGCTTGGGGGAGTGAATAGATGGCCAAAATAAGGCAGGGTTGGGAAACTCCAGGGAGATGTGGCCTTCCTGAGTAGAGGAGGTGAGATTGGGGAGAGAGGGACTCTGGAGGAAAGGGGCTTATGAAGAAAGACTCATGAACTCCACAGCACTCCACAGCAGCGGCACTGCAGTGGGGCTCCATATTCTGAAGGAAGGGCATTGGTCTGTGGTCCAAGGGTGAGACAATTCTGGCTCATGATCTCTATAGTTATGGAAATGGGAGCCCTGAGTGCTTTGGAACTGGGAAAAACAGCAGCATACCAGCATAGTGTTCCCAGGTTTTGAGCACAGGGCTCATGAGCTGGCCAAGAGAGCTGGATCCTAGATTAAGTGCACTTACAAACAATGGTATCTTAGTCAGGGTTTCTATTCCTGCACAAACAGCATGACCAAGAAGCAAGTTGGGGAGGAAAGGGTTTATTCAGCTTACATTTCCACATTGCAGTTCATCACTAAAGGAAGTCGGTACTGGAACTCAAGCAGGTAAGGAAACAGGAGTTGATGCAGAGGACATGGAGGGATGTTTCTTACTGGCTTGCTTCTCCTGGCTTGCTCAGCCTGCTCTCTTATAGAACCCAAGACTACCAGTCCACAGATGGTACCACCAACAAGGGGCCCTCCCCCCTTGATCACTAATTGAGAAAATACCTTACAGCTGGATCTCATAGTGGCATTTCCTCAATTGAAGCTCCTTTCTCTGTGATAATTCCAGCTTGTATCAAGTTGACACACAAAACCAGCCAGTACAAATGGCTTCTAGATAAAACAGAAATAGAAAGCCGGGCAATGGTTGCACACGCCTCTAATCCCAGCACTTGGGAGGCAGAGACAGGCGGATTTCTGAGTTCGAGACCAGCCTGGTCTACAGAGTGAGTTCCAGGACAGCCAGGGCTACACAGAGAAACCCTGTCTTGAAAAACAACAAAACAAAACAGAAAGAGAAGATTCAAGGCTGTTGACGCTCCCCCTTCCAGGCAGATGCTCACTTTTTCCCCCCATTCCTGTTAACTATTGTTTCTTTTAAAAGATTTGTTGGGTTTTACATACAATGTAACACTTACGTACAATACAACTCACCCTTTAAAGTGGACATGGTAGTGGTCTTTAGCTGTACAGGCCCTGACTGTAGGCCATTTCAGAATGTTTTCCTGACCCTCACAGTGACTCCGTTCCTGACTTTCTATATACTCTTCCCAGCCCTAGGTGTAGATTCCCCTACTCTGGACATGTCACATGGATGACATTATACAGTATGTGATATTCTAGCACATAACTTCTAGCACATAACTTCTAGCACATAACATATTTTCAAAATCCATTCATGTCTAAGCATTGGATCTTAAATCCTTTTTATAGCAAGTTGTATTCTGTGTGGATATACCAGAGGTAATTTGTTTATCATCTGATGAACATTTGAGTTTTTCTACTTTTGCTATTAGCATTTATGATAATGTTTTATATGAGTGGTTGGTTTTCTTTTGTTTGCGTTTTGTTTTGATGGGGCCCTGGGGAGCTAGGGATCAAATCCTCAGCCTAATCCTTGCTAGGCAAGCACTCTTCCCCTGGCTCTGAATGTATGTTTTTATCTCTCTTGCATGGACATATCTAGGAATGGACTTTCTCCTCCTATGTTAAAACTAGGCTAGCATTTTTAAGGTCTGTGAATTTTAATAACATATGCCTAGATAACATTAACATAATGGTGTATCTTTACTAGTACTTGCATGATAAGTAGACTTGATAAGTAGACTCTTAACGGTGTATTCTGTAATAGGTTTTGCATTCTCTTTGGCTATGATTCGAAGACCTAAGTTACAACCCACCCTGATACATGTGGACTCACTTTAACTATATGCTCATTCATCCTGATGTAAACAGCCAGACTTTGCTGCAGGTATGCTTTGTGAATCCCTGCTCCTACATATTAGTCACTCAAATAATGACTGTGAAATTAGCCAAACTAGCACAATGATTATAAACAGAGAGGAGAAGCAGAACATGGAGTGGTGTGGTCCTACTTACAGTTTCTTTATTTAAGCCAAAAATTTAGAATAATGAAATAATACACATTTAAAGATACCATATCTTTATTTCACAAGTGCAAATTTTACTTCACACACGAATTATTTTGCTGAATTTACATAACTTTAAAATAGAATGTTAGGGCTGGAGAGATGGCTCAGCAGGTGCAGGCACTTGTCACAAAAGCCCATCAACCTGAAGTCGGTCCATGGGACCCATATAAAGGGAGATAGAGTGATCCAACTCCACAAAGTTGCCCTCTGACTTCCACACGTGCACTGTGGAAACAATACCCACACATACATGTCAGACACATACATACAACAATAATGTATTAATTAATTAAAGTAAAATTACATTATTTGTTAACCAGTTACTATTTGATATGCTTATAACTGAGCATAATTCCATTCCACGGAGAGAGCAGCATTACAAAAGACCTGCTCTAACTATGCATGGTTCCACACACAGTTAATCCCAGCACTTAGGAAGTGGAAGCAGGGGATCAGGAGTTCAAAGTCAGCCTTAGCTATGTAACAAGTTCAGGGGCTAGGTGAGACCTGTTTCAAACAAACAAAAAGTAAACCAATGGCCTGCTCTGCCTGACAGATGGTCTAGGCCACCACTGTATACAAACATGTATAAACCAAACAAGTTATTTTGGAACTTGTTTTTTGTTGTTGTTGTTGTTTTGTTTTGTTTTTGTTTTTTGGTTTGTTGTTGTTGTTTCACTGAGTAAGCCTGAATTGGAAGACAAGAAACAGACTGGAATTTCTGGCAAGGAAAGTCAGGAAGAAGCTGAGTTATCAAGACTGAGGGAGCACTGGAAGCTCTAAGAACTTTGAGGCTGGAGTAGAGAGCAGTTTGGGAATCCTGAGTGACAAAGCACCCTAGTGGAGGAGAATTCACACTTAGCATGAATAGAGACAACAGAAGACCACAATCCAAAATGTGGTTCTAAGACTGGCCAAGAAGGATGGGCATCAGCTCCTTATGCCCTCTCTCAGGGTGGTAGTAATGAAGATGGAGAAGGAACAGGTTGAAAAGATCTTATAAATTGAACAGAGTAAAGATGTCCATTTTTCCTTAAACTGACCTACTTGCTTAACACAGGAGGGGATATTTTTTTCTTTTTGTAAATAATCACAATCTTATTCTATGATTCATGTAGGAAAAAAAAAAAAAACCACCAGAAGTGAAGTAATTAGAACAATCTTAGACATGAAGAATAAAGTATGAAGGACCACTCTTCTCAATACTAAGACCTAGTATGTAGCCGAGTCTAATCACAGTGCCATATTCGCTGAGGGTGGGCATGTGGACGGATCGGTGGAGCACAAAGTAAGTCCTAGAAATGGCTCCCACGCCAGTTCCACCAAGCAATTTTTACAGAAGTATGTAGATAATGAAGTGGAAAAAGGACACACTTTACAAAAAAAAATGGTCCTAAAGAAATTTGCAATCATGGATTAAAATGAAGCTTGAGCTGGGCATGGTGTGACAAACTTATAACTTAGAACTAGGGGGATGGGCAGAGACAAGAGGGTCAGGGGCTCAGTGCCATTCTTAGATACAGAGTAAGTTTGAGACTAGACCTAGCTACATGAGACCCTGTCTGAAAATAAAGCAGAAAAAGAATACTACTGTATAGCTTATAATCTATAAAGAGTTAGATTAGCCAGGCAGTGGTGGCGTACGCCTTTAATCCCAGCACTTGGGAGGCAGAGGCAAGTGGATTTCTGAGTTTGAGACCAGCCTGGTCTACAGAGTGAGTTCCAGGACAGCCAGGGCTACACAGAAAAACCCTGTCTCAAAAAACCAAAAAAGAAAAAAAAAAAAAGAGTTAGATTGAAAGTTATTACAGATTTTTAAAAGACTTATTATTATTTGTAGTAAATAACGTCAGTGGGTCTCTATGTGGGAATTCATGCCTGAGTCCAGGTACAGGAAAAGGTCAGGAGAGCAGGTTGGAGTCCCTGGAATTGTAGTTACAGAAGGCTGTGAGACGCCATTGTGGGTGCTGGGAACCAACTGAAGTTCTTTCAAGAACAATGTGAGTGTGTGGCCCTAACTACTGAGCCGTCCCCCCAGCCCTGAAAAGTGATCGTAGACTTAAATATAAACTGCAAAACCATAAAAAGTCATTTTAAAAATGTAAAGAAACTCTTTGTAATCCATGGTTGGGCAAAGAAGTTCTTAAGAGTTGGCACCAAAAGCATCATTTACAAGCAGAACTCTGATACATCCGGCTTCGCTGAACATAAAAAAAATAATCGTTCAACAAAAGGCTCTGCTAAGAGGTGAGAAGACCATCTGCAGGGAAGGAGAAAATATATGCAAACCACAAACCTGACATAGAACATGGAAAGACATTTTCAACCTCAAAAGAAAAGGGAAAGAGCAATGCCATTAGAGAATACACAAACGATGTGGGCAGACATTTCAGTGAAGAGGGTTTCCAGATGAGACACCCAGGGAAAGGTGTTTGCACCATCCACTACTACAAAATAAAAATGACATCCACAACGAGACACATGTCTTATAATATTTTTAGTTTGGTTGAGTCGTACATTTATAGCACATGCGTGGTGTGTCTGGTATGGAGGAATTAGTAATTTTTCAGTAAAAAAGCTGAATTGACTTTTAAAACCAAGAGAGGAAGGGGCTCATCTGTTAAGAGCTACTCTTACTCTGGTTTGGCCATGGCTCAAGGTAACTTATTTTCTTTTCATATTTTCATATAAATTTTTAGTTCTAGTAGCATTCTACAGCTGGAGATTCATGGGGATCTCCCAGTGTATCTCTTCCCAAAACACCTAATTCCAGAAAGTTTCGTGACTGGTGAGGGTGCACTTAGTATAGGATGGACAGAGCCCAGACCATTTCTCAGCTGTATGGTGGGACAAGGAAGCTATTTTGTTGACAGTTTTTATGAGAATAATAATTCTTAGTGTATAGGGTGCTGTGAAGATTTCACCAAATACCATGGATATGTCAAAACCGTCCAGATGTTCATTGCTCATCATGGACACCACTCCCTACAAAAGCCAAGGGTGTGGTCTTCAGGGACAGGTTAAATGAGTCAAATTTTGTTTAATTTTGTTGACCATATGGACAATAATATCTAAGATATTCTCAAACATATTTTTTTCTTGATGTTTTCACAAGACTGCTAATGTGTGTATAGGTATGTATTTTGATTATTTTTCAAAAATACAAGATCACTCTTATGCTCCATCTCTTCCCTGTCCATTTAGCTAGTGGAAACAGCTTCCCTAATGTCTACAGGGGTCTTCCTTCTATGTGTGAATTGCATGAGAACCTCAACATTTTTCTTTTTTGCAAGTCCTTAACAGGGTTTATAAATGCTTGCTGAAAGAAAAAGTGATTTTGTAAAAGACTGTGAAACTGAGAATGAGAAGACATAGATATTATTTTAGCCAGGAATCTCTTTGGGATCAGAGGCAGACAAGGAATAGGAAGGCCAGGCATATCCAAACAGCATTTGGAGAGACTGGACTGAAATAGTTACCTACCAAGCAACTACTATATGCTGGGCACCACGAGCAGACAGCAGTGCTGTTGGTAATTATTAGAAGAAATGGACATTACTAGCAAGATGCGAGCAAGCTTATGTTTCATAGGAACAAGAGGGAAGGCAAGAGAACAGTCATCTAATCGTGGAGCATGGGAAAGCTGCACAGAGAACATGGCATTCATAGTCTCTTAAGCTGCTGCCAGTTGATGATGATGGTGGCGGTGGCAATGGTGATGATGGTGACAATGGTGATGGTGGCATAGTGACAATGATGATAGTGATGATGGTGACAATGATGATAGTGATGGTGACAATGATGATGGTGATGATGACGGTGATAGTACAATGACAATGATGATAGTGATGATATGACAATGATGACAATGATAATCATGATGATAGTGTTGGTGACAATGGTGATCATGGTGACAATGATGGTGATATAGTGACAGTGATGATGGTGATGTGGTGACAATGATGATAATGGTAGTGTTGATGACAACGGTGATGGTAGTAATGACAATGGTGATAATGGTGGTGACAGTGATGATAGTGACAATGATGATGGTGGTGATGGCCACAGTGATGGTGATGATAGTGACAATGATGATGGAGATGATGATGGTGGTGGTACAATCACAATAATGATAGCGATGATGGTGACAATGTGACAATAATGATAATTATGATGATAATGGTAGTGTTGATGACACTGGTGATAACGGTGGTGACAATGATGATGGTGATGATAGTGACAATGATGATGGTGGTGGTGACAATGATGATGGTCATACTCTGGCAAGGATGATGATAACAGTGTTGGTGACAATAGTGGTGACTGCTGACAGTGATGATGGTCGTGACAAAGATGATGGTGACAATGATGATGTTGTTGGTGATGATGATGATCATGATGATGATGATGATGGGTGGCAATCATGATAGCATCAAACCTGTACACAGTGCTGTGACTTGTCAGGTACCGTTCAGAGTATTTTCTCTCTTGCCTCATTTAATCTGTTCAACAATGGTGTGAGATAGTTAAGTTTCTCCTCATTTGGCAGATGAGGCCACTAAGGCACCAAGATGCCAAGAGCTTTACTTGAGGTCACACAGATAGCAAGAAAAAAATATTCCCAGATTAGCACTGTGAACCTTTGAAACGTGCTTCTAATGATGAACAAGGAGTTGTTCCATCCACTGAGAAAACATGACTCTTAATCCTTCAAGTATATTCCTATGTGTATACTTGAAGCATGAGCAATGCCTTTTAATTTTTTTTAATTTTATAGAATTTTTTATTTAAAAGAACTTGCAAATGAATAAAAACATCACAAGCTAAAATTAAGCAGACCCAAAGTCTACACAACTCAACTTCTATATGGATCAGGCATATGCAATGGAAACCGTGAAACGTCCCATTAAATTTTTGTTGTTGTTGTTTGGGTGGTTTTTTTTTTTGTTTTGCTTTGTTGTTTTGGTTTTTTTGTTTTTCAAGACAGGGTTTTTCTGTGTAGCCCTGGCTGTCTTGGAACTCACTCTGTAGACCAGGCTGGCCACGAACTCAGAAATCCACCTGCCTCTGCTTCCCAAGTGCTGGGATTAAAGGCGTGCGCCACCATGGCCCGGCTCCCATTAAATATTACATTTTCAGAACTGAGTATACTTTATGTATTTACCCACCTCATAAAAATATCTATAACAAAATTAGAATTAGAAGAATACTTAGATTTATTTTTAATTGTTTCCTAACGTGACCATCGCCTGCATTCAGTCCTTCCTTGTCAACTTATATTTAGCCTTTCTTGACATACCTTTTAAGGGACCACTCTCCTGTGGCTGTGCACTTGCCCTGGTGGAACATGTCAGGCACGAGTGCAAAGTCCATTGCTGGTATCATTTGATGATCAGAAGTCTGTGTGCAGCCCGACCCTGCAACTCTCCAGGACCTCCCAGCGGTCCTCTCACTTTCTGTCAAGAGACTGGGAAGTTGTAAACACTCTTGGAATGTTGATCAAAACCTCCCCGACCTGATGTCACAGCTTGGAACCAACCCGGTCCCACTGCTCCTTTCTCAAGATGGTGGGCTTTTCCTTTTCATATTCGTTGTCACACTTCTTCAAAGTAGACCTTCTGTTTCCCACTCTGCTGTCTTAGAAGTGTGTGTGTGTGTGTGTGTGTGTGTGTGTGTGTGTGTGAGAGAGATATGTGTAACAGAATGTGCACAAATTGTTCCAGCTCTGAAAGAGCAGCTGAAACCAAGGCCACAGAGATTTAGGAAGCTCTGCATCTTCATCCAGTCCTAGCTAAAAAACCAGACTAAGGTCATTCATGTATAAATGGAAACACACCAAGAAAAAATGAATACCAAATGTACAGCAAGGTCAAAAGAAGAAATAAGTTTCTCAATGGGATACTCAGGACTGTGCAGAGTCCATGGTTACCTCTGTTTCGCATAAAATTGATGGTCAGAACGTATCTCTGTAAAATCCTTAAAACTGGAAAGACCAGCCAGAGGCTCTGAGTTAAGAATCCCAAAAGGATGATTTCCACCCTTAAAAAACCTGGTGAATCCTGATTTACATGGGAAAGTGTTAAACGTAGCAATGAGTGAATTCACATAGATAGTTACGAATATCAGCTCTGGTGAAGAAACTGCAAGCAAAACATGAAGAACACCAAATACTGTCACAAAAGTAGCAGACTTGAAGCATCTGATCACAAACTACTCTGACAGCTCTGCATGGTGGTAACACCTGAAACCCCACACTTGAGAAGCTGGGGCAGAAGGATTGCCTCAAGTTCAAGGACACTCTACACTGTCTCCAAAAACATTACTTTGATGAGTTTTCAAAATCAGAAATATGACTGGCAAGATGACTCAGAAGGTAAAGGCACTTGTTGCCAAGCCTGATGACCTGAATTGGATGCCCCAAGGACCCACATGGTGGAAAGAAACAGCCAATGCCCAAAAGTTATTCCCTGACCTCTACAGGCCCAATATGTGCATTGCCATGCATTTGCAGATGTGCATACACACACACAAACAAACAAATTAATTAATTAATTAATAATTAAGTTTTTTAAGTGAAAATGTATAGATACTATCTAGCCAATCATTCGTTTGATAATTACTGTCAGATGAGCCTACAGAGGTAAACATGCCTCCCTGGGTCTGTTTATATTCATTTATACATTCAATCATGCATTCATTCAAGGAATACTTACTGATTACTTAATCAGTACCAGAGTGGGTACTGGGAAAAGGCAGATGGTAGGCTGGTCTGGAGTAAGATTAGGAGTCAGAGAGACAGCCTCAAAGCCCTGCGGTACCATGCCCATACGAGTGCTGTGCAGCAGGGGTGTAATACTCTCTTAGCCTCTGACTTCTCATCTGTAAAATGATGATAGTTAAGTTGCGGTACAGTGTACACTGTAGTCTCATCTGTCAGTAATTATCAAATGGATGTGTGTGCGTGTAAGTGTGTGTGTGTGTGTGTGTGTGCGTGCGCATGTGTGAAGTCTGTCCCACACACACTTTGGCCAGGCTTAGCATATAATTAATATTTTTATGGGGGGAGGGGGGGAAGAGGAAAGAAAGTACTTGAAAATGTAAATTCCTGGAACTTAGAGATAACTCAACCTTTTTTCTGGGTGTCCATCTGCATAATCCTAGGATCAAACACATCCCTAGTACCCAAGAAGAAACAGGAGCAGGGAGTATGCTGGGACAGGTGGAAGGTGGGGTTCTTGTGGAAAGAGAAAGCCTGCTTAGGATGTCAAGGCTGTCTTCATCCTTGATTTCTCTTCTCCTGGAGACCTAGTTGAGAATGGCTTCTTCTTCTCTGGATAGGAGGGAAAATTCGGGCTCATATAAGCACCATGAAGGCCTGCTCACTGAAAAATCTCTCTCCCTCTCCCCCTTCCCCTCCCTCTCCCTCTCCCCCTTTTCCTCCCTCTCCCTCTCCCTCTCCCCTTTCCCCTCCCCCTCCCCTTCCCCTTCCCTCTCTCCTTTCCCCTCCATCTTCCCTCTCTCTCCCTATCCCCCTCCCCCTCCCCCTTCCCCTCCTTCTCCCCCTCCCCCTCCCCTTCCCCCTCCCTCCCCTTCCCCCTCCCTGTACATGATGTCTGGCTGTGAACTAACACTCTGTTTTAAGCATTTTCCCCAAATCCCACAGCTACCCTTAGGTTTTTATCATTAACTCCAATTTACAAATGAGCAAACCAAACCTTCTCAGTAAAGTGACCATATAATTTCTTTACTCTAAGTGAGAAATGTTTTAAAGTGAAGGAAAGCTATGGTAAACTGGACCCTCCCCTGAACACTAGGATGATGATATTCTACCTACAGAATACATGATGCCCTGATCTCCCTTGTAGGAAGCAATGGTGGAAGGGTTAAAACACAGGCAGACTGGCTCCAGAATGCATCTACTTAACTAGAAGCCAGAGAAAAAATTATGTACTTCTTCCCAAAAGACACAAGACCCCTGAAGGTGAGGACTCCACTCTGCTTCTGGTTATGTCCTTGGTACCTTGTACTCAGTCCCTATGCACAGAGTAGGCACCAAGATGTACTGGATATATGAACCTGGGAAGCCTTTAAGAGAGGGTAGAGTATGACCATGGTTTGTCTCATGCAGAGACCTGAACAGCGTCCTCTTTTTCCTTGCTCTGTCTCCCTCTCAGATGCTTAGAGACCATTACAGAAGTTCACCAAGTGGAATCAGCACTCGGTTGCAAATCACAAGACAAACATTAGTGGCTTCTTCTCTTGAGTCAGATCATAAAAGCTGTCAGGCCTTGTTCACTTCTCCTATGTGGTCACTTAAGGGCCCATTGCCTCCCTAGTCCAGATCCTGTAGGTAGAAAATGGGTCACATCTCCTTGTGCCTGACCAGTCGGTCCCCTTGAGCCTCCATTGGGCCCTCGGCCTGGGTATGCTCCATCTTCCCTATGTCCAAGAATGTCTCCCAGATCTCCTCTGCAGTCCTCAGTGTTCTTTTGCAGCACCTAGCCTGAGGCCACTCCCTCCCAGCTGTGACCACACCCTTAGAGCCTACTACTTCCATCTCTGAGCAGGAAATTTAAGCCTTGGACAATCCATCGAAAGCCTACACCCTCTTCAAACAGGAATCACCAGATCCTTACAAAAATAAACGAGCCTCTCCTCTTTGCATGGGATCAGAAGATTGCATACTTACAGAGGAGAGGCAGTCTCTGGCAGCCTGTTCCCTTTCCTCTGCAGAAAGATGTCATTAAATCCAGTGACTCTGGCCCACAGCTACAGAATGAACAAGGGCTCTGCCTGACATTTTTGTTCTGCCCGACATTAAGCTGTCGTGTAATTGAACTAACCTGCCTGCAAGCTGATGTCATATGCAGTGTCTCGTAAGGTACAACTTTGAATCATAGGAGTCTGTCACAGCCCTTTACAAGTGGGGGATCAGATAAACATGATTAATTTGACTTGACCACTAAGGGAGGGTCTAAATTTGAACACCCTGAATTACATCTGCCATCAAAGTGTGTGTTAGTTTGGTCACAAAGAAGCCTTCTGGGTAGTTAAGCCTTAATTCTGAAAATTAGAGAGAAAGGAAATCTGAAACTCTTGGCAAACTACCCTTGCCCGGTTCAGCCTCTCTCCAGCTCTGGGCTTTGCTGCTGTTAAGCTGGGTGGCCTTGGATGGAGCCCTGAACTTCCTGGGGCCTCAGGTTGCCTGGCGCAGAGTCAAGCGTTATTTAACAAAGTCCCTTCCAAGTCATAATCGTTCAGCCTTAATCCTAAACATATCTGGCAAAAATCATGTCTGAAGATAGCCCTGACATCAGAGGAATAAGAGCAGTCAAGGAGGGGGCAGACCAGGTCCTCTCAGTGTGGGCCTCTGGATGGGTGTTAGTCTTCAGAGGATAGACTGATGTTTGAGCTGCTAATCTTCAGGACAGAAGCCTGAATGTCACCATCCCTTGTGGTTTTAACAAACCACAGATTGCTATGAGTGTTTGCTTGGTTTTCCATGAGAGATAAAGTGCTGTCTGCTGAGGTGCAAGAGAGGCCCCTCTGCAGGAGCACAGTGTAAGAGCCACTTAGTGATTGGGAAAGGGAGGAGGGATGCCGTCTGCGGAGCCCACCCTTAGCACTCAGCCCCATTCCCTGGAGCCACAAAAACAAGACTCAAATGACTCAGGCTGTCGTGATCTGCACCATGAGCGAATGCTCAGAATCTACAGGAGTGTCCAGGGATTGGAGTTGCTTTGAAAATGACTTTCTCTGAAGTGGATGGACTAGCCTTAGGGTTGGCGTATCTCACATAGGTTTTAAAGAACGTAGTCCCAGTATCTGCTGGGGTGCTTCTAGTCTGGGAAAGGGGTGGGAGGGTCTTCAGGGTCCCACATGTAAGTAGAGAGACCGATGTCAAAGAAAAGATGGAGGAGAGCTCTGCTGTCTCAAGCACTGGCAGATCAGCACCTTCAAAAGCTTGGAGTAGCAACTGACTCACTTCTTTCATGCCATACACACACACACACACACACACACACACACACACACACACACTATTGATCATTCTCCAAAGGTGTCCCTAACACTTTTCAGGGGATTCTTTCTGAGTTTGTTTTCTGTCAGCTCCCAGGAAACCCTTTTGTACATTAACATGGAGAACCTCCCGAGTTCTTGCTGATCCTTGACAGATCTCCCTGCCTCATATGAGCTGTTGGGAATAGCTCCTACTGCAAGCCCCACCTAAGTCCGTGGTAAACTGTGTGGCTGCAGACACACCTCTTAAGTCACAAACACTGCAGCGGTCTCACTGCTAACTAACACAGAGGATGAGATTGGGGTGACTTTTTTTTCCTATATCCATCTGTAGTTTTTTGCCTACTAATTGCTTGCAGTCCTTGTACAATAATAACTTTTAATTACATTTTATTTATTTACTTGGGGCTTGGAGGGTTTGAAGACCAGAGGGTACCTATGGTCGTTGGTTCTGTGCCTTCAGTCACTTTAGGCCTGGGGGATGGAACTTTGGTCATCAGGGTTGATGGCAGGTGCCTTTACCCACTAAGCCAACCAGACAGCCTCTAAGAATAATTTTTCGAAAAATATTAAATAAGATAAGTGTAGAGAGCAGCCAGTGTGTTCAATCACTGGACAAGCTTGTGCAAGACATAAATCGCCTGAAAAGGGTTACATGCGGCAGGATGTGCCCTTGTTTTTAGCAGGAAAAAGAAGCCTTGTAACAACAGGAAGCGCTGGGAGGCCTCAGTACCAAGGCTTCCAAGCAAAGCTGCTCTGGAAACAATGGCTGCCTGTGGCTCAGGAATATTGGGCAGGAAATGAAAGATGCTGGGGTGGGGGGTAGGAGCACAGAGCGGTTGACAAGCAGCTACCTGGAGGTTCTTCACTTGGGCTTAGCCTACTCACCAGAATGAAGTCACATTCTCTGAATTCTCCCCCCATCCCCCATTGGCAAACCTGATGTTAGAAAAACTACCGACATGGCAGGGGCCCACAGTGCCACGGATCTGGAAACCATTAGGAAGCTGCACCGCCCAGGAAACCAGAGGGCACAATGAGCAGGAGAATCATATGATGACATCAGTAGAGGGCAGGGCCGTAGATGAACTAAGACCCGTATACAGCTAACTCCCTGGAGGACTCCAACTTTGGCAGAGTAAATATAGCGTCAGGGTTAATGGGAGTCCAGCCATCCCAAAGCAGATACATTTAAACCTACTGAGGTTGAAGCTTATGTTTTATTTAATGAAAATTTCTGTTCCTATGGGTGGGGTGAGTTGGCAAGTCATGAAGAATGCAAATGAGAAACCAAAACAAAACAAGCAAACAAGAATAACTGTCCTGCCTTGTCCAGGAAGACCTTGATGTAAACCACCAAGAGCAAGAACCCAAACATTTGCAGGTGGACTCGGCTCTTATGTTCTGACCCAGCATCTTCTAGCTTCATTCAGGAAGCTGATGGACCCTAGGATATTAGTTCAGAAAGGAACATTGGCCCTCATTCCATCCAGAAGTGGCTCCCAGCATGGATAAAAGTCTGAGGTTGGGAGTCACTTGCAGCCTGGGAGCTCTACTGGCTCAAGATGCTGTCCTGAGAGTTTCTTATCACAATTCAAAGGAGTGACTTGCTATCCTCAAAGGTCTAAATCTGATTGCTGTGGAGCAGGAAGAGTCAGGTTTCTTAATCCGTCATCTTAGCCCTTGCCTTCTTGACTCCACACTTAGATGGGAAATCTTCCCCGTGTGTTCTTTTTTGGTTCTGCTCATTCTTAGCCTGTGTCTGGGTCTACCTTGAATGGGAGTTATGCTTACTAAAATCTATTGAAAAGTCCAAGAATGTTAGATACCCCAACGCTACTTCTAGCTCTTTGGTCTACCATAGTCTTCCCACTTAGAAAATAAGAATAATAGCCTAAGAGATGGCTTGGTGGCTGAGTGCTTCCTGGCAAGCACTGATCTACAGAATTCATGTAAAAGTCAGACACTGTGGCAAATGTCTGTAACCCAGCACTGAGGGACAAATCTGGTGCATATCAAGAGATTACCAGCAAGCCAGTATGGCTGAAACCCCAAGCTCCAGGTTCAGGGCTAGACCCTGTCTCAAAAAATGAAGTAGAGAATTTAGAGAAATGATTTGAGAAACATCCCCAAATCAACCTGTGTCCTCTACATGAGACCCCACACGCAAACATAGCTTTGATCTCCACTGCCAGGTAAGTCTTCTGAAAGCATCATCTGGATAGCAAGGTTCTTGGTCAACAAGCTCCATGGCTTCTCCAGAGTAAGGTTCCATCCAGACAGCTCTGGGTTTAAACCTGCAACTGCCTTCTAGGATAACCTTTGAAAGAACAGGACACACACACACACACACACACACACACACACACACGTTTTAAAAATAAAAAATAAAAATAGCAATGCCTCCTTTTCAGTGTTACAAGAATGAAGTAATAGCAAAGCTTTTGGTTCCATGAGCATTTGGTCATCTAATGCCTCGGACCATCCAGGGGACATGCCAATGACGGTGGCCTGGGCACATAATCAAAGGCGAAGCAGGCTTCATTATTCTCATTTTAAGATGCCTGGTGTCAGTGAAGAATCATTTCTAGAAGCATATTTATTTTATTTGCCTCTCATTGGCTTCCTGGGTTTATACTCCTTCTCTCCCTGGGATGTTTTGTCTGAAAGTACACATGGCCACCTTCTTTGTTCACTGCCCATGCAGGGGTTCCACTCAAAGGCTCCCTGAAGAGAGGATAGCAATAAAACTACCTGTCCAGTATATATATAGAGGGGGGGGATATCTCCCAGGCTAGACTTGAACTTAACATGTAGACAAGGATAACCTCTTGCCTCTACCTCTCAACTGCTGAGATTTCAGGCATGAGCCATAAGGCTTTTCTTATGAAGTACTGGCGATCAGATCCAGGCCTGCATGCATGCTAGGCAAGCCTCTACCAGCTGACTATGTCCGTGGTCCCTGCAAGTCTCTAGCTCAGAACAATTGTGTTCTATAAGCAGTGAAGCTGGGGTTTGGTACATTTTTAAAGGATCTGTTCTTGCTCACAACTTGGGCTTGGAAATGTGCTTGGGGTTGACAGAGCTCCATCCTATGAGCCACTCCTGGCTGGTTAGAAGGGCAGTCAGCCTTATAGATCACTTACATATCCTTTAAGAGTGAAGCCTTATTCTCAGACACTGGGACGGGGAAGTATTTCCAAATTACACACAGTCTGGCAGCCTCCAGTGGCGACAGGAAGACAGACAGAAATCCTTAGATGAGGATTCTGTGTGCAGGAACTAGGCTAGCCCAAAGCCCTACGCAGAGTACTGCCTGTAGCCACAACACACCCCAAACTTGTGCTCAGACCTATGCTCACAGCCACCCCAATAAATACACCCAGAGGCATCCTGTGCAGTCCAGTCTACCCCTAGAGGCAGCTGCAGATCTAGCCCGGGAGCTGCCTGGCTTGGAACTGACTCTGGAGAAGCCACAGGGCATGTTTGCAAAGAGGAATACTGTGATGGGGGGGGTGGGGGGGTGGGGGGGGTGTTAGCAAGACTTACCTGGATGTAGAGATCAAGATAGAATGCAATCTTCTCTGGCCATCGTTTTTTAAAAACTCCCCTACTAACCCGCCTTCCACCAGACTGGTCTAGGCAGCATTCCTAAGATTCACGGCATTATTTCTCCGTTTCTACCTTGTTTATACCATGCTCTGTTCACCAACCACTAAGTGTTTATTATGTGCCAGACACTTGACCAAGAAGCATGCTTCAGACACATGGTGGATATCCCCATCACTTCAAATCACTCACAGTCCAGGGTCAGAATTCCACTGCATGGCTGCTTTGATGAGTCCCCACCCAGCCCATCCCCACAGCCTTTATTTATCCACTTGTCTCACAACACAGGAAGCTCTAAGGGTGAAGATCCAAGCTCAGCACTCTCTCACATGGTCCCTCTCAGACAGCTGGAGTTTCTTAAATATACGTTAGTTTTTTGTACTTGATCAAACCCTGAAATCCCTGGCTATAATACCCTACCACCATGTGCAGTCTTAGTTTAAAAAAAAAAAAGCCGAATTGCAATTTTTTTTTTTTGTGGCTGCCTAGGGCCCTCAATGTGTTTTGCTGGATGTTTTCCTAATGGTCATGTTGCTCAATACCTCTGAGCTCTAGGGTCCTCATTTGTGTAATAGAGTGAAAATGCCTCCATTAGCTGGTTGTAGGTAGCGTGCATTGATGGATTAAAAAAACAAGTGTTAGAGTCACCATATCAAGGGCCATGCAGCATCTGAGAGTTGGGAGGAAATAAGGGAGACCACTGAGCTACCTGGTCCCTGAACTCTTGGAGTGGGCTCCTGACTTGAGTCTTCCCTGGGAGCCTGGGAGAGCAGAGCTGATCCTTGGAGGCCCTGCCAGCAGGTTAGGCAAACACTTCTGTTTAATGAGGGCCGTTACCTCATGGGATCCCTGGAAAGGGCGTCTGCAAACATTGCATTGCCTCACTGGTGTCAGGAGCCCCTCCAACTTCGTTTAATTCAACCTGCTCTTCAAAACCCTGGTTTTAGAAAGCACTGTCCCTTCAGAGAACTGAAGAAAACAAGAGTCAGTTAGCCTCCACTGTCTAAGGGCAACCACTGTTAACACTCCAGAGGAGCTTCCTCCTTCCCATTGAAGATAGGAAACAAGGCAGGTCCCTTCTTTGGTCGGTTCGTTGGTCAGTTTGGGGTTTTGTTGGTGGTAGAGTCTATACTGTTACTCATACTCCAGTCTTTCCTTAACCTTCCGATCCTCCTGCCTCTAGCTTGAGTTGCAGGGGCGTACTACCACACCCAGCTCGGGAAGTGTTTTTCATTTTTTAAAAGCCACTTAGATTCTTTTGTAACTTTTTCAAAGACACTTTAAGTGGTTATTAAGTGGAATGTCTAACACCTAGGCAGGCTTGTGGTGGTGAACTTTCTGTCACTTTGGCAACCGAGGGTCAGGGACCACTCTTCTGTCCTCCTTAGGCAAGCGAGGCTAACAGGCCCTATCCCAAAGAGAGAGCGTGATAGGCCTGAGGCTTTCTCTGTTCTGCATTGCACCACAGTGATGTCATAGAAAAGGCATGGCCTGTGGCATCAGGCAAAGCTGGAGTTGGAGCCTAGCTCAGCATTGAGAGGCTTTGCAATGTGGGGCAACTTGCCTAGCCTCTCTAGAACCAACTCTCGTGCTCCAAAACAGAGATGAACTTTCTCTGTTTGCTAGGCTGGCTCTGCATGTAGAGTAGAAAATTCATCTGAAAAAAAAAAACAGACCCAAAGCCACCCAAAGCAGTGGTTGGTGTGGAAATGTCTCCTCTGAAGGTACCACATCTCAGTGGAGCTCAGATGGAAACGGAGACAGCAAAGAGACAGAAAGTACCTGGCACCTGCTGCTGGACAGAGCAGGCTCACAGTAGACTTTTTAATTGTATTTATGAAAACATTTAAAGGCAATGTATGCTGAAGGAACATATTTCCCCAGCTTCCTTTCCTGTTGGTGACGGAATTTACAACTTTTTAATGTCCTTTCATATATGCTAATTCATGGACAAACAAATGGAAAACACATCTTTTCTCTTATTCTCTAAACTAAACAGATGCTAGTTAGCACACCAGTACTTTAATCTAATAAAACTCCATCTTGTTATTTTTGTTTAATGGTATGGCTTGAAAACCACTCTCTATCAGTATGAGTTTTGCTATTCGTTTTTAATAATTATATAATATTTTACAATATTCTACAATCTGAATGTTCTGTTATTTATGTTAGCATTTTTTTTCCTTTTGTTTCTTTTTTAAAATTTTTATTATCTTGCTTGACTGGTTGGTTGGTTTGGTATTTCAAGAAAGGGTTTCTCTGTATTGCCCTGGCTAACCTGGAACTAGCTCTGTAGACCAGGCTACCTTTGAACTCACAGAGATCTGCCTGCTTCTGACGTTCGAGTGCTGAGATGCAAGATGTGGCCCACCACACCAGGCTTAGTGAACTTTTTCTTAATAATCTTACACTATTAAACAAACATGCCATAATCAATGACTTTGTAAATATTTTATTTATTATGTATATAACAATATCTGTAGGATAGATTCCTAAAAGAGGAGCCAAAGAGTATGTGAATTTGTCATTTTGTCTGCTCTGTTATTAGCCATGTGTGACAAAGCTGTTCTTTCTTGAGGTATGACATACATAGTTTGACATAAAACTTAACAGATCTCTGCCAATTCGAGAACTGAAAAGTTATTTATGTGTGCATGCATGTATGAAGAAGTTGTATGAATACATATAACTTGTAGTTGGACTGGGCTTGGGTAGTTCTAAAGAGTGCCAGGAAGACAGAAGGCACTGGAAAAGTAAACTCATGCAGGAAGCGTGCCCGAAGAAGGCATCAGAGACAAGTTAGGCAGGTGGAGGAGTTCCCCATGGGAAGGAGATACCAGGCCAAGGCAGGTGTGTGCCCTCAGCACCAGCAGGTAGGAAAGTGCAGAGGCAGCAGTTCCAAAGAAGCTAGAACCTGGCCTGGATCTCACTATGTAGCCCAGGCTGGACTCAGATTCATAGCAATCCCCCTGTCTCAGCCTCCTAAGTACTGAGACCAGAAGCACAAGCTTCCACACCCAGCCTACATATTCTAGTTCTTTATGAGCTGAATGTGTATAGCTTCTAAAAGCAAGTCCTAAGACGGGTTCTAGAAAAACCTTGAGTTCAATCATGGCTGAGATCAAAGGGCAGTTCACCTCTGCACCTGTGTTTCCTGATCTATGACAAGAAGCAGTTTGCATTGGCACCATCATTGTCTGTGCTCGTGATAGTGGAGAACCAAAGTATATAGACAAAATAAATTAGAGATAAATTTTCTTCCAGGTATCAAAAATACAAACAACAGCAAAAATCAGATAACTGGATCTCATTCAAGTTTTAAAACTACTCTGCCTCAAAGAATGCCATAAATATGTGGAAGTATTGCTGATTACAAATTGAGTCCTTAAATTTTATGTGACTAAATATGTGTCTTTGTATGCCAGCTTAAGATAATTTTATTTATTTTAGTATAGTTTTGGATGGTTTGGTTTAGTTTGGTTTGGTTGGTTGTTTTTGAGACAAAGTCTTACCGTGTAGCCCTGGCTGTCCTGGAATTCTTTATTTAGACCAGGTTGGCCATGGTCGCACAGAGATCTGCCTGCCTCACTCAGCCTTCCTAGTTTTGGAGTTAAAGGCATGTACCACTATACCTGGAACGACATTAATTTTAAAATAAAATAAATAAATTTTTTAAAAATTTAAGTTACTCAATGCTCATGAAGTCATGGATCTTGGAGGAGAACCTGCAACCATGAATTTACTAAACCAGCAAAATCCCTAACTACAATCTAAACATTTGTCCTTTTACACACAGATAAGTATAGTCTTCACCCCTTGTGGTGGCTTGAACAGGTCTGGCCTCCACAGACTCATGTGTTTGAATGCTTGGCCATAGGAAGTAGCACTATTAGGAGGTGTGACCTTGTTGGAGAAAGTGTGCCACTGAGGGGAGGGCAAGCTTTGAAGTTATAAATATATATATATAACTTCAAATATATATTTGAAGTGTGGGACACAATCTCCTTCTGCTGCCTGAGAATCAAGATGTAGAACTCTCGGCTCCTCCAGCACCATGTCTGCCTGCACACTGCCCTGCTTCCCACCAAGATGATCTAAACCTCTGAAACTGTAAGCCAGCCCCAATGAAATGTTTTCTTTATAAGAGTTGACATGGTCATGGTATCTCATCACAGCAATAAAATCCTAAGACACCCCTCATCAAGGAAATTTCTCTTTGTAACAGACAGAAATCACTGCAGAAAACCATAACCAATCATAATGCAGAGTTGTGGAGCCCAGTCCCACTAGACACAGCTACAAAACATTCCTGTATCTAAGGCCCAGAGAATATTGTGGATGAGGGGAGGCAGAAAACCTGTAAGAACCAGAGCATCAGAAAGTTTGCAGTGATATTGGATCCTCCTGCAGTATTAGAAGATATACCCATATATATATATATTGCCTAGAACAAAGATACACCAAAGTAGATGAAGGGAAGACTACAAGGCTTCAGTGGCTACCTAGACAACTTCAGGCAGCTAAGGATGCTGAGAGTGACAGTAATAGCCTTCTCCAGGGAAGAGCACACCAATTGGCTATCCAGTACCAAATGATCAGCCCTGAAAGCATATGTATAAATAACATTATACACACTGATCAGTTACATTTAGGAATATGTATGTGTATACATATATGCATGTAATGATATACAATGAAAAGAAGAGGCCATGAATTTGAAAAGGAGCAACCCGGGTTTAAGGGAGGGTCTGTAAGGAAGAAGGGGAAGGGGACAATGATGTAATTGTATTGTAATTTCTAAAATTTGAAATTAAAAAAAAATTTAAGTATAAAGACCGCCCACTGCTTAGAAGAAAACATTTGCCAAAAACAGATGTGATGAGAGTCTCGCATCCTGAATATTTCAAGAACTATTATGACAGCACAAAAAGACAAGCAACTCCACTAAAAGTTGAGTTGAAAGGCAGTCTCCAGAGATATACACAAGTGGCCAATCACCCCAGGAAGAGATGCTAAGCATCACTATCCATCAGCAAAATGCAAATCAAAACCACAGTAAATGCCAGTGCATCCCCAGGAGGATGACCATAAGAACAGACAGACAATAACAAGTGTTGACAAGGGCGTGGAGTGTTCGAAATCTCCTAGATTGGCGGGTGGGAGCTGTTCTGAAGAACAGTTTGGCAGTTCCCCAAGAGGGAAATGTAGAGGTACCCTCCCACTCCTGGATCTATAGCCAGAAAAACAAAAAATCTTTCTGTCCACACCAAATGTATGTATGTACACACACACACACACACACACACACACACACACACACACGGAGGAATCTTCTTTGTTCATAATAAGCTGAAGAATGGAAACAGCAGAATTTTCCACCAGCTGGTCAATGGATAAGCAAAATGAAGAATTTGTTTAGAATAATATTCAGCCATGGAAAGGAACAACGTGTCAATACATGCTGCAATGTAAATGGATCTGGTGAGGAGTTTGCTAAGTAAAGGAAGCCTATCAGGAGACCACACATAGTTAAGATTCCATGTTTATAAAAAGTCTGAAACAGAGAAACCATGGACATAGAAAGCTGGCCAAGGGCTTCAGAGGGGAACGTGGGTAGTAACTAAGAATCAATATTGGGTTTTTGAGGGAAGTGGGAAATGAAATGCTCTACAACAGATAGTGTGATGGACACTACAGTTGTAAATGTACTTCCAAAAACCCACTTAATGGTGCACTTTAGAAGTGGCTGGGTCTCCCTCCGGCTGTCCTTGGTCGAGTTTGGCACCAGGCTGAAGGGGTCAAGATGACCTTATTTCAGCTTGTACGTGATCACTGGGTTCATATACTTGTCCCTGCGGGATTTCTATTTGGATATTATCTAGACAGAAGGGATGATGAAAAGCTAACTGCCTTCCGGAATAAGAGTAAGCTATTTCAAAGGGAACTGAGACCCAATGAAGAAGTTACTTGGAAGTAAAAACTGGTTAAATCATAGAATGTTCACATTTTAAAAGTTATTGGAGAAATAAAAAAGTTTATTATTAGAAAAAAAAAGTGGCTGGGTCTGAGATGGATGGGAGCAGGCAGTATGTTCGTATGTGCATGTGTGCATGCCATGTTTGTGAGGGTGCCCACAGAGGCCAGAAGATGGTATCCAATCCAAGAGAGAGCTGGAGTCACAGGTGGTTGTAAGCCATTCAGTATGGGTGCTGGGAACCAAACTCAGGATCTTTGGAAAAGCAGTAAGTTCTAAGTGATCACTAAGCCATCTCCCCAGCCCCCAAGCTAAACCCTTGGTGGCCTCAACAACACCCCTATTCACCACCCTTTACATGAAGGTCGGGAATAAGGTCCCAAAGAGGGGTAGGGATTAGTGGGGTAGAGAAGGGTATGACTGTGCCTCAAGACGAAGGCAATGTAATGTGCTCTGAAAGAATGAAGCTTCGACAACCCCACAGTGGTCAAACAGAACTGTGTTTGCTTGCATCTACCCCAGACACCAGCTAGCAGGAAACCGAGGCTGTTCGCGGAGTCGTAACTTCTGGAGGGACATGCAAAGCTTTGATTGTGACCTTTTCTGCTCTAAACCCTTGGAGGAGTCAGCGTTCTGAGAGACTCACTGAACTGTTCACCAGGACGCCAAGTGTGTTTTGCTTGTGCCTGGTTAGATGCGAGGAGATGAGGGACCCTGTTGCACTGTATAAATAGGACACGTGAAAGGTTTCCTCTTCTGTCAGAAGCCATCTGAGGAAAAGCTTTGTGCTGATTAGAAGTTAACTTTCAAGATTGCTGATCCGGGGAAAACAAAAGCAAACCAGAAAGGGGGAGATGGAGAAAAGAGCCCATGAAACAGCTCAAGGAGATGATAACATCGATAGTAGCTCTCAACTGTGTGAACCTGGGTGGGAGAAACTTAAAGTTCTTTGGGCGCCAGAGAGCCCCAAACTCTTGTGATCCAGCCTCCAGAGTCACTCCCCCCATGCCTGTGTTGACAAGGGAGACTTTCTAATTTACCTGTAGCCACTCAGCTCGTGCCTATCAGAATTCTACAGCGAACAGAATCGGAATCCGAAACTGTCCTTGATGTAGCTAGACTCTGGAAACAACAGTCCAAGGACTCCTAAGACTTGGAGATTAAACTCTTAACTGAAGTTTTGAAATTTTTGGCGTATGTGCTCGCGCATGTGTGTGTGTGTGTGTGTGTGTGTGTGTGTGTGTGTGTGCGCGCGTGCGCGCCATATTTGTGAGGGTACCCACAGAGGCCAGAAGATGGTGTCAGATCCCCAAGAGCTGGAGTCACACGTGGCTGTGAGACATTCAATACGGGTGCAGGGAACCAAACTCAGGATCTCTGGAAAATCAGTAAGTTCTAAGTGATTGTTAAGCCTCTCTCCAGCCTCAAGACAAAATGCTTGGAAGCCTGGGCAACACCAACCCCCAACACCATCTCTCTTTAAGCCCTTGTTGCCTCAAGTTCACTTTAGATTGACAGGCAACATAGTGTCACCTCAGAACTTGCTCAAAAAGCAAATTCCTTGCTGCCACCTCCACCCACCTTCCTACTAACCTGGAATATGCGTGTTGACACGATCCCCGTGATGTGTGCATACTTCTGCATTTCACAAGCTCTAAGCTAGGCCAGTGGCTTTTCAGCTGTGGTGACTAGGGAACACATTTGGCTGCTCTAAGTGAAGAGATGGACTGACTCATGTCCCGTTGCTGAAAGGAAGGGAGACCTGCACCTTCCCACCTGGTCCAAGATGAGAATCCAGAAGATTTGGGACTGGGGTTATGCTCTCTTTCTGTGGAGAGTTATAATTCTTCCTTCTCGTGCATAGCTGTAAACAAGGACTTTGTGTATATTTTCCTAACTCTAAAATATTCAATGCTTTTGTGCCCCACGGAGTCTCCTAAAGTCGCAGAGACCTCACAGCTGCAGGATTACTGTCACAGATAAACAAGAGCAATTCCAAAGAGCAGAGATGTTTGACAACTCATTTGGATGAAAGAGCTAAGCTCTGTTATCGGCAACAACAACAACAAAAAAACCAAGTTATAAATTCATGTTCCGCATTAGCCACAAAAACAGAAATAACAGCTGTCATTGCAGAATACTTCTGATATCCAGGATCTGGGCTAAATGTTTCCAAAGATAGTTTCAGTCCTAGCATAATGTTAATATCGCCACTGTCTTCATTATATATTTTAATGCCAGGCCACAAAGGCAGTTTAGCATCTAAGTCTTCACTCTCAGCCATCATCACACGTGACAATCCATCACACTTGACAAGTTGCAGAAGAACTCTGGTGGTGTAGGAAAAGTCCACTGTGGTTTATACCACAGAAATGGTGTGTGTGTGTGTGTGTGTGTGTGTGTGTGTGTGTGTGTGTGTTTAAGCACTGCCACTCTTTCTGTTTCTCTCTTTAGAGTAAGACACACAGATTGAGCAAAGTTCCTCTGTAATAAAACACATCCAACTGTAGCTTTTCTGGTCAAGGATGAGAGGAGGATCTGGGAGCCTGGGCTGCTCCCAGACCCCACCCCCATCCTCTATTCACAAATAGAAAGTGGATCCACCTCTGTGGTCTCTGGCCTCTGATATTTCCAATGCAAAATCCACTCCCTGACCTCTTTGTACCTGGGTTAACTGGAAGGTTTTCCCCAGTTCCCGTCTTGCAGGATAAGCCATTGGCAAAATGATATGTTGTTGAAGGGAGAGGCTCCTGGTATGAGTTAGCTTTTGAGGGATGGGCAGGATATTTTTAGGTATGATGAATTTGATTAAATGCCTAACTTACAATTATTTCAAAGCTGAAAGAAAAAGAAGATGCTTGAAAGTGTTGTCATGGGGAATTAGACAGCATGGGGTTGTACTTTGGGATAGAGTTCTCCCTTGCATCCAAGCAGCCCTGGGTTACATCTTCCAGCACCCAGTAACAATAATGAGACTATTGATGCCCAAAACTTTGTGTCTAGTTAGAATGCTGGATTTGAACCTCTAATATCTACCCAAAGGTTCAATCTAAGCCAGATGCAGTGGTGTTTACCTAAGCCCAGTACATGGGAAACTTGGTGACCTCAAAGCTAACCTGGGCTATATATCACAGCCCTATCTCAAAATGAGAGTCAGTACAGTATTGACTTGCATTCAGGAGTAAGCTTGTATAATAAGCACAAATGAATTGACATTAGTCCAATCCAAGGAAAGACTGGTGTGTGTTAGGAGTCTGGCACAGCACTGACCAATCCTTGGTTTATGGAGGACCTGTTTCTTCCCTAGGTAACCAGGAGCCACAAATGACTTTAGTCTGAGGGTTGGGCTGTCCCACAGTAAGTTAGCATTCACTGTACTGACACAAGAGGACCTCAGACAGACTGGTTAAGAGACTCAAGTAACAAATGATGTTCCCTCTGTGCATCTAAAACACATGTGTCATTCTGTCACTCTGGCAATGTCCCTTGGGGTCAATCCAGGAGAAAAGAACAACACAGCCATTCTCTACCTCCAGAGATCCCAACCCTGGGAGGGTGGGCATGTAAGAGGCTATGTCAGAGCCTTTTATTTAGGACCCATTGAAATGGTGACTCAAAGGGAGGTTTGGGAAGTCTCACCTTTCAAAGGAGGCTCTGTATCCCTTACTAACAGATGACATTTCTGTGAATTGTTAAACTTAAAAACATTAAGACAGATGAAGATTGGAGGGGGGAGGGGTGTTGTTTTGTTTGTTTGTTTGTATGTTTGTTTGAAACAGGATCTCCTAGCCCAGGCTATCCTCAAATTTACTATGTAACTGAGGTTGACTCTGAGTTCCCCAGTGCTCAGATTACAAATGCACACCACTACACCTACCACACCTCAAACATACTTTTTTTAAGTATTTAAAAGTATTTTTTAAGTTTATTTTATTTAAATTTTGTAAATTTTATTTAATAATAAATAAGTTGTTTATTAATAAAGGAAATAATAAATAAAATGCATTATGTTTTATTTAAATCTTTTAAATAAAGTAGTTAAAACGTTATTAAGTCTCTAAGGAGCATTGCCTGCCACTTATAAACAATTGCTCACACCCATGGCTCTTCCGAGTCCCTTGCGTGTGAACTGGCCTGGATTGTTATGCGGGGTCTTTACAGGACAGAGTTACATCTAATCCTTGGCTGTTTTTCTCTTCTTGTACACAGTTCCGTATGTACTGAAGAGCTGTGCTGAATTCATAGAGACTCACGGCATTGTGGATGGAATCTATCGCCTCTCGGGTGTCACCTCAAACATCCAGCGGCTCAGGTAAGCTAAAACAAGAGCTCAGAATCCAGAATACAGCCTTGCCTCATTCTGTCTGTCTCTGCTGGCAGTTTTTGGGAGGACTTGAACTCTGAAAGATGGCCTCTGTGAGGTGTAGCTGCCTGGCAGTTTTAACTCAGGAGGTTCCCGGCCTGATAGAATTCTGGCCAGTGAAAATGGCTTTTGCTTTGTCTTGGGCAGGCTTTACGCTTCATTGATGGATTGGATTTACCTCACATGATCTAAATTACAAGTTAGGGAACATGTTTTTCTAAAGCCCAGCTAGATTAGGGTCCCTTGCATAGTGTTCAGAATCCCGAGGCCCTTGGTAGAGGCTTTCTTTGGATACACTCTCTATATTTCAGATGGTTGAGAAATTAGAAGTCTGCGTAATTGTACATTTCTCTAGTTGATGCTGATGTTTTTAAGTTACTGGAAGCCAATGATGTGGCTCCTTAGGTAAAGATGCTTGCTGGGCAAACCCAATGATCTGAGTTCGAACCCTGGAGCCTACATAAGTAGAAGGAGCGAATGGGCTCCACAGAGTTGTCCTGTGACCTCCATATAGAATCAATGGCAAGTGTGGTCCCCAACTCCCTCACACCCTAGTAACTTTTTAGAATAAATTACACATGAGTAATATATAATACTGCAGATTCATCCGAAACATTTTAAGAAATTCCTGTTTCATTAAAAAGACAAGAACCAGCTGGGCGTGGTGCCACACACCTTTAATCGCAGCACTTGGGAGGCAGAGGCAGGTGGATCTCTGTGAATCTGAGGCCAGTCTGATCTACAGAGCGAGTTCCAGGACAGCCAGGACTGTTGCACATAAAAACCCTCTCTTTAAAAAACAAAACCAAACAAGCAAAAAGACAAGAAACTTTAAATAAAAAAATACATATATAAAATGTATACAGAATATATGAAATATATTGAAATATATATGTATTTTTCTGTGATTAAGGCAATAGGCTTATCATTTTGTCTATCATAATGCCAAAAGAACATTTAGTGGTTTTAAAAATATATTTACTATGTTTGTTAATTACAAATATAAATTCTAAAATAATAAGAATATACATTTTAAAAAAATTTTTTGAGACATGGTCTTAGTCTGTAGCCCAAGCTAGCCTGGAACTTAGGGTAATCCTCCTGATTCTGTAGAACATTCTTATTGTAAAGTCACTTTGTAATTGGGATATATTATATAGATTATATAGTATATAATTCAAGGTTTTGTCTTCTACCTTCTATTTGGTCCATCCTCTTCAAATCTCACTTGTAATTAAATTGTAATGAATAATAAAACATTTTTAGGGATATTAAAAATAATTGGTTTATTGAAAGTATAATTTCTTTTTAAATCAAGACAAGGGGTTCTTCTCTGCGTAGCTTTAGCTGTCCTGGAACTCACTCTGTAAACCAGGCTGACCTTAAATTCACAGAGATCCACCTGTTCCTGCCTCACAAGAGCTAAGAACTAAAGCTGTGTGCTGTCACACCCAGCTGCTTAGGTGGTTTGTTTTTTAAGACAGGGTATCTGTCTACCTGACTAGCTTTGAACTCACAACTTCTTCCTCATCCTCCCAGGTCCTGGGGTCACAGGTGTACCACCATACATGGAATAAGGATCCCTTAGAATTTTATTGACAACATTTTTTTTTCTTGTTGGGGATCAGCACTGGGCCTTGAGCTTGCAAGCCAAGGTTCATGACACGGTAGCTGGCATCCAGAAAGCCGATTAGGAAGGGGGAATCTTTTTCATTTAAAGAGTGCCTTTCCCCAGCCTTGACTGGGGAAAGTCTGGGCAAAATAAATGAATAAATTCTAAATTCTTCTCTCTTGATCTCAGAGAAACACTTCCATGTGTGTCCACAGATTCATGGGCTTCTCTTCTCAAGGCCCATGAGTTACCTTGAGATACTTAAAGATTTGGAGAGTTTCCCACTCTTCTTTGAAGAGATGGAACCAGAGTAGAGGGAGGCAATGGGCTGCTTTGAAAATGTTAATTCTCAGAGTCTTGTGGGGTTTATCACTACCCCTGACCGAGGAGTACATTCAAGAGCTTAACATTAAAGCTAAAACTTATTGTTTAAAAACCATACTTGTAGTTTACAAGTGTGTACAGTTTGAGGCAGTGCATTCATGGAAGGAAATGTTTTCTGATTTGATGTCAAACCTAAACCGAAGCTGGTGGTTCAGGACTGTGAGCCCAGCATTCAGGAAACTGAAAAAGTAATAACATCAGTTCAAGACCCACCTGGCCTACACAGTGAGAGCCTGTTTCAAACAACATGGAGCAAAGGGAAAGAAAGAAAATGGCGCAGATGCCTAACCTAGAGCCAGATGGTCTTGGTGTTCCTGGAATCCCTCTGTGGACTGACTGCTTAAGGCATTCACACAATCGAGTGACACTTAAGAGTCATCACTAAGCCACCTAGAAAATAGTTCCATTAATCAACAGAGAGATAGTTGAGTTAGGTCCTCAAACCCTGGGTTTGAGTATCCAGCTAAAGAGAGTTTGAGACATGACTGTGAAAATGTGGAATAAGACCTGACACCATCCCCACCTCCCTGCCTCACCCCACTTCCCAGTTTTGGCTCTCACCACTGGGGAAAAAAAAATATCCACCCAGTGCCCATGACCAAGACACAGATACAGTTCCATGGCACCCTCTGATCACAAATGAGTTTTCTGGCCTCAAGTCACAACTGACTTCCAAGTAAGCATCAGCCTCCAAAAGATGTGTCTCTCCAATGGCCTCCTGGTGCCTGGAGTAGAATAAAGGTCAAGATCACAGCGTATCAGCAGTGGAGGCTCCTTTTACTCCTGTGCCTCCAAGCAGCTGCTGACATGGAGCACATGTTCCCTGGGATTGTTATGTCTCCGTCTCTGTTGTTCTAGGCAAGAGTTTGGCTCAGATCAATGCCCAGATCTGACAAGGGAAGTGTACCTTCAAGACATCCACTGTGTGGGCTCCCTGTGCAAGCTCTACTTCAGGGAGCTGCCCAACCCCCTCCTGACCTACGAGCTCTATGAGAAATTCACAGTGAGTGTTTGGATTTCTATTGTGGTTAGCGGGTGGGATGCATGGACCGGCCAAGGGCAGTTTCAACACTGAAATAACAATAACACAGCTCGCCAGCTGGTTGGCATTATCTTAGCATGGTGGTGGAAGTAGGACAGCAAGGCAAAGAGAGTGGTGGACTGTTTGCTAACTGCTCCTTCCTTGAATTCTCAGGATGATGCTGTTTGTTTTGAGAGCTGGGTTAAATTATTTCTATGCTTATTCAACTGAATGTGCCTCATTGTTCAGGGAGAAAACTGAGAACCAAAGAAGTAAAGTGGCTGGCCCAAGGTCACACAGCAGAGGCAGGGCAGGAATCTCAGGCCTCTGGTGCTTGCTATACATCGTGATGGTTCGTTTTCAAAAGAGTGTTCCTTCTGTGTTTGCCTGGGGTACTGGGGAACAGACCGGTAGGTAGAAAATGGAGATAGACCCACTCACTCCATCCCATCCCAAACATCAAAGACTAGGTCAGAAAGCTAAAAAGAGAAGGAAAAAAACCAGCAAAGCATCTGGGCCAGGGAGAGAGAGGATGAAATACGCCAATGGGCTGCTGATGCAAGAACAGAATAGCTGCATCCATGCTGTATGGATACCAAATGAGGCACCCATGGGTGAGCAGAAAAGAGACTAAGACTTTAACCACGCAAAACACGTGGTTAAAGTAAATGCTAAAGTCAGGCTTGGCAAGGTAGCCAGGCACAGAGAAATAAAGCCTGCTCACGACTCTCTCCCTCTCTCTCTCTCTCTCTCTCTCTCTCTCTCTCTGTGTGTGTGTGTGTGTGTGTGTGTGTGTGTGTGTGTGTACATGGAAGTAAGGCTAGGAAACTAGAGCGTAGGCCCAGACAGGGGGAAGGGGTGTGCAGGAAGTGGAGAGGGCAGCAGGACACATGTGACATGAATGTAGAAAAAGGCTTTGGTGGGTGGAAGGGACAAAGGGACTCAGGCAGAGGGAAAGTGGGGAGAAGACTCGGCAAGAATGGATCTTGTTTGAAAATGTTATCATGAAAGCTAATACCAAGCATGTTAATTAAAAATTTTAGTAGGGGCTGGAGCGATGGCTCAGTGGTTAAGAGCACTGACTGCTCTTCCAAAGGTCCTAAGTTCAATTCCCAGCAACCACATGGTGGCTCACAACCATCTGTAATGGGATCCGATGCCCTCATCTGGTGTGTCTGAAGACAACTACAGTATGGTTTATATACATAAAATAAATAAATCTGAAAGAAAGAAAGAAGAGAAAGTCTTGGGAGAGTTGGAGTGTGAAAGGCACACACATACACACACACACACACACCCCACAGATAACTTTTTAAGAAAAAAAATAATTTTTAAAGAGACTTAAAAAGAAGGAAATTCAAGAGTAGTATTGATTTTGATGATATAACTGTAGCATTAGCTCTTTTGTATAATAATTTTCGTAACCTTGCCCATAGACTACCTTGAATTTTAGTGAAAAATAGCCCAAAGTACACAGAAACCTTAATTATAGATGTTGACGGCTGCCTCAACCGGTAGCTGCTAACGTAGAGTTGTGGGTAGCTAGAGAAATTCTTGACAAAAAAAAAAAAACTTCAGAAATGGTTTCTTCTTAATTCTGTCAACAACAGCCTTGGGTTGGAACACATCCTTCTCCCAGCCCCCACTCCTATCTGTGTGATGCTCTCAAGGGAACCGGAAAAAATAAGAAAAGTAGAAAAAAAAAGCTGGAAGATAATGTGTCAACTCTCATCTGGTTGAAGAAAATGGCATGAATTCAGACAGTGTCTTAACACCAAAAAGTAAAGTGGGGATGTTTGGTTTGATTACAGATTGATTACAGAAGTAGGGCCTACTGGTGTTAATTCTGTTACAGACTTTGTCCCTCAGCGGGTATCTTTGCCTGCAGTAATGAATGTGGTGGTCTAAGCAAACTTCAGGCATAGGGAAACAGCTCTGTTACATTTTGACATTGCGTTTAACCCAGCTGCATAACTGAAGTCAAATACTGCCGCATTGGATTAACAAGAGGATTACAAATATTAATGGAATAATAACATTAACAACGATAACAGCTGCCCTGTAATCAAGTGACTTCTATGTTATAAACTCAAATAGGATCTCGCAAGCTGGGCAGTGGTGGCACATATCAACACTCAGGAGGCAAACACAGGTGGATCTCTGTGAGTTCAAGGCCAGCCTGTCTACAGAGCAAGTTTCAGGACAGACAGAGCTACACAGAGAAACCATGCCTCAAAAGAACAAAACAAAAACAAACAAACAAGATCTATAGGAGCTCATTTAGTGCCTTATGAAGTAGGTGTTAATGTCGCTCACACACAGATTAGTACTGCTCACAGGTGAGGGATAAACATGAAAACTCCGCTCATAACCCCCACCCCACTCAAATACAGTGTGGGTTCTGAGAGCATCAGCTATTAAGATAACAGGAGACACACTGAAGGACGAGGTCCAGAAGCAGTACTAAGAGTCGGCTAAGGACAAGGAAAACCACGTTGTCTTCCTACCATTGAGCAGGTCGGAGGATGTCTCCACAATAAAAACATAGGGAATAAATAACAAGAGACAGATTTGAAAAACAAATATTCCCCTTGGGCTGGAGAGATGGCTTAGGAGTTAAGAACACTGGTTTCTCTTCCAGGGATCCCACAAGATGGTTCACAACCATCTGTTACTCCAGTTCCAGGGGATTCAACATACTTTTCTGACCTCAGGCACCCATGTGGTGTGCAGACATACCTGCTGGCAAAAGTCCCATACATATGAAATAAAATAAACATATACATACACACACACACACACACACACACACACACTTATTCATTCTCAAGCAGAGCATGAGGTACGCTCCTGCAATCTTAGCACTGGGAGATGAAGGCAAAGGATTTTGAATTCAGGGCCAGTTCTAGCTGTGAAGTGGGAAGCCAGGCAGGGCTACATGAGATTGTCTGTTACAAACACACCATTCTTAAGAAAATGACAAAGAGATTGTTATTCCACAATTACAGAGAACTACTACTTATCAATAAAAAGGAAACCATGTAACGCCATATTGAATAAATGAGCACAAGACTTCAACAATTCAGAGAAACAAAATTATGCTATAACTACTAGAAAGATATATTTGCATGTTAATTTTTTAAAGATTTATTGGTTTCAATTTTTGTGTGTGAGTGTGTGCCTGTAGTATGGACATCATATATATGTAGATGCCCAAGAAGCCAGAAGAAGTCATTAGATCCCTGGACCTGACGTTGCAGGTGGTTATGGGTTGCCATGTTAGTGCTGGGAACCAAACCTGAGTTCTCTGCAAAGCCAGTATGTGAATAACCAGATAAGCTGCTTCTCAGTCACTTAAAAATAAATGTAAATGTTACAGTTCATGCTAGCAAGCCCATGAGAAGACCCACTCTTTATAATTTTCTACTGGAAATAGATGGGCATCCCATTATGATCAAGGTTCTAAAAACGTCTCTCTCATATTTATTAGATTATGCTCTTTAATCTAATAAATCTGGGACTCAATCTTAGAGGGATGTACAGCTAGATTCACTAAGGGATTATATATAACATCCAAATTTTGGAGAATAGCAGCATCTCTACCATCAAAGATAAATAAATGATAAATCTATTGCTTTAAAACTATGTGACTGGAGCCGGACAGTAGTGGCACACACCTTTAATCCCAGCACTTGGGAGGCAGAGGCAGGTGGGTTTCTGAGTTCGAGGCCAGCCTGGTCTACAGAGTGAGTTCCAGGACAGCCAGGGCTACACAGAGAAATCCTGTCTCGAAAAAACAAAAAACAAAACAAAAAACAAAAAACCTATGTGACCGGAAAAAGACATGTTTTTTGTTTTTTTTTTTTTTTAAACGCACAAAGTAAATTAAATGCAAATTAAATACCCAATGCAATTAAATGAGAAGAAAGCAGTCTGAGTGAATGCATAGGAAAGTATGCAGGTGCTCGCATTGGGGGCTGGGAGACCTGGGAGAGGCACCTTTTTTTCTGTTTTGTAGGTAATTAGATTGATACAGATCCCTTCTAAGTTGTAGAATAAACAGAATTTTTTTTTTCCAATTTTCAAGTTATTAGTTTCCGTTATGGCTTTAACAAATTACCACAAACTGTCTGCCCTGGTTTCATTTCCTGTTGTCATGACAAAATACCCTGACAAAACCAGTTTAGAGCTGGAGAGAAGTCTCTGAGGTTGAGTACCGACTACCCTTCCCAAGGACCTGAGTTTGAGTCCTAACACTCACGTGGCCACTCATTGGCTTTTAAGGCCACAGTTTAACCCTAGTTCCAAGGGCTCTGACGCCCTCTTCTGGCTTCCGCAGGCACTGCATGCAAGTGTCACACATGTAGGCAAAATACCCGTGCACGTAAAATAATAAAATAAAACATAAAAAAAACCTTGGGTACTTTCAGAGGCCCCAGAGAGAAAGGTATTCCTTGCCTCTCCCTGCTCCCCCAGGTCATGTGGAACTCTCTTCTGACTGTGTCTGCCTCTGTCCGGCTTGTGAAGACAGCTATAAAGTGCATTTGGGGATGACCTGGGGAAATCTAGGATCATCCCCCTCCTCCAGGTTCTGAACTTAATCACAGCTTCAAAGACACCCCCCCCCTTTTCTCAAATAAGGCAGCGTTTCTGTGTTCCAGGACACAGAAGCTGGTATCTTTACATAATATACCTTGTTCTGAGGAGAAAAATGCAACATTCATTTTAGGAAAAATTCAAATTTTCTTCTCATTGGTCCAGTTAGAATTAGAAATTAGTTAGAAATGAAAGTTACTGATTCTGAGTTGAGGGGAAATGGTGGCTTAATTATTTATTACATTGGTTTTGAAATCATTTCCGGAACACGGGAGTTACATTGCCCTGCGCTGGCAAACACAGAAGGGTCTTGGGTATCTTTTTCTCCATCTCCCCTCATTCCCTTGAGGCAGTCTCTCGCTGAGGACTGGACCAGGTACACTAGCAAGGGGGATCCAGGGAGACAGGGTCTCCACCTGTCTCCATTCCACAGTGGCCGGCTATAAGCATGTGGGCCGTTTCCAGCTTTGACATGGCATTTGGGGATCTTCTGAACCATCTCCACAGCCCTCTTGAAGTCCTTTCTTTATGTATCAATCTCCTTTGTTAGATTAAAAGTTCCCTAAGGCCAGGCAGTGGGGACTCACAACTTTATTTTCAGAGGCAGAGACATGTAGATCTCCATGAGTTCAAGGCCAGCCTGATCTATAGAGCAAGTTCTAAGGCAGCCAAGGCTACTCAGAGAAACCCTGTTTTCAAAAATCAAAAACAGCATCTACAACAAAAGCTACCTAAGGACAGGATCATGTTTATTGTATTTATTATTGTGTTTCTCCCCTCTAGCTAGAAGAAAATATTGGAATGGTCACTCAGCAAATGTTTGCTCACACATTTGTTGACTCACATAAGTCACCAAACTGTAGCTTAGGGCAAATTAGCAACTCACATGTGACTCACATGGGCAAGTAGGTTTTGAGGTCAAGATGGGAGGAGTTGGAAGGCAAGTGTCCTCCTTGCCAGGGACTGGAGAGGTGGCTCGGCAGTATGTGTCTGCTGCTCTTGCAGTGGACCTGCGTTAGGCAGCTCACAACCACTTGTAACTCCAGCTCCAAGGGGATCCAAGACCTCTGACCTCTCCATGCACACACAAATAAAAAATAAATCTTTTAAGATGTCTTTTTTAAAAGAATAAAAGAAAAGAGACCTGTGTCCAGAGAAACCTTGTAACTGTGGGGAAATCAAACTGATGACCACCCTGTCAGGGATCCAAGATTGAGGAGTGGACCCCAGCAAGACAGTGTCCGCCCTAATGGAGAGTGCCCCAGGGTGGCAATGTCCTCAAGGTGTAGCCCACATGTGACTGTCTGCCATTTTCAAGCATAAAGCAAAATATTGACTCTCTCACTTGTTTGTTTCACTCACCAGTTGTTAGGACTTTCCACAGCTGGAAGGCATAGTTCCAGGGACTAGAGATTTAAGGGTGAACAAGACAGATAAAATCCTTATTTGCTGAAGGTTCTACTTAAACGAGAGAGAGAGAGAGAGAGAGAGAGAGAGAGAGAGAGAGAGAGAGAAAAGAAAAGAGAGAGAGAGAGAGAGAGAGAGATATCAGGGTGGGGATAAACTCTTGTAATATACAGATGTCTCATAAGAGCTGTCAATAAACACTATGAAGAAAAATAGCCCAGGGCTGGGGAGATAGACACTAACTGCTATTTTAGGGTCACCAGAACTCTCTCCATGAGGCAGAATCTGAACAGATAGGGATAAAGCGAGAGAACAGATTCTAGCAGAATCTGCTGAAGTGGGTGACAAGAAACAGCAGGTCCAACGGCCCAGGGTGGGGGTGGGGGAGAGACTGAGCTGGAGAGGACCTGTAGAGATCTGTGCCTGGTGTGAGACAAGCATGGTGGCTATGATGGGAGATGGGATAGAGGGTTCACAGGAGGGCGTGGTCACCCACTATGGATCGCATCCACAAATGTAACAAGAATGCACCCTCAAAGACTCTCTCGAAGCCACACGGTAATCATCCCCCAGAGACTGAAGATCTGTAGTTCCAAGAAAAATTACCCTTCTTTAATTTTTTTCTGATCATTACTTTTTAAAAATGTAGCTATGGTACCAAATAATTAAATAAAAATGATTTATAATAAGTTTTAAGTAATTGATAAAGCTTAAAATTGTAGCCAGGAGGCCTTGGCTCAGCAGGTAATGGCACTTGGTATTGATTCTGGTGACTTGACTTCTATCCCTAAAAGCCAGTGGTTCTCAGCCTTCTAATGCTAAGACCCTCTGATACAGTCCCTCATGTGGTGGTGATCCCCAACCATAAAATTATTTTGTCGCTATGCCATAACTGTAATTTTGCTACTGTTGGGAATTGTAATGTAGATATCTGATATGTGACCCCTGTGAAAGGCTCATTCAACCCCCAAAGGGATCGAGATCCACAGGTTGATAACTACTGCCCAAGACCCACATACTGGAAGGAGAAAACTCCTTGTCCTCTGGCTTGCACACATGCACACACACCTATTAATTTTCTAATCACCCCAGGGTACAGTTGGAAGAGAAGGCCTCTCTGGCTCATTTATGTTGGGTCTCCGCAGTGATGGTGGCTGTCTGAGCAGGAGGGCCTGAACTGCAGGTCAGGGGTAGCTTCTGACAAAACAGAAACCTGGAGTAAGGACTTAGCCCCAGGATGAGAACCTGCCTTTGCCCGGATCTTCAGAGGTCAGGAAGGTGATCATCTGGTCAGTGATGGAAAGCAAGTAGTGGCAGGTTCATCCCAGCTCTTTGAGAGTGAAACATCAGCCAAGTTGGCCTGAGTTTCAGTTCACACACACACACACACACACACACACACACACACACACACACATAAATTAGGGTGAATCAAATTTCAACCCTTCTCCCCAAGCTACCCAATGATAGGACTTGCTGTCTTGGTTAAGGAACATTTGACCAGACTCCTCCTAGAGAAAAATGAGGATTTAAGCCAAGCTTGGTGTAACCTTCCATAATACCAGTGTGGGGGAGGTTAAGGTAGGAAGATTGTGAGTTCAAGGCCAGCCTGGGTCTCATAGAAAGACCCTGTCTGGTCAAGTAATTGAATGAAAAGAAGAAGAAAGTGAGTTTCTGGCTAGGGTGGAGTCGTGGTAGGAGAGACTAAGGAAAGAAAAGGGCAGTTCTTGCTGAGCTTAGCAAACATCAGGGGTTAACCTGCCCCTAGGCTTCAGAGAAAGACAGTGACTAAGCTGCTTCTGAAACTACTAAAGGAACTTTCCATGAGGCCGCTACCTCCACCTGCACTCTTATTCCCAAATTCATCTTTCAGTTCTCCATTGTTGTTATTGGCAAGTGCCCTGACACTCAGATCTAGATGCCTTTTATAAAGAGGGGAATAGTACAAAGCTCTGCAGGGACAGTCCCGAACCCTCCCTGTACATCGCAGGATGGAACCAAACCATAAGCATCCGTGTTATATTCTGCAGCCCTGGCTGCCTGGAGGGCTCACCTTCCCTTCCCTTGTGAGCTCCTCCTTGACTACTGGGAGTGTGGTTCCTGCAATTCTGTTTCCTAAATAATGAGAAAGAGAAGGTAGGTTTGGGGCTCCTTCATAGAGGCCTCACGTGCCCCTGGCCCTTGATCTTGTTTATCTCAAAAAGCACAGAAGGCAGCAGGTGCTAGTGCTTGCTCTGATCACTGCAGGCACACTCACCAGAAGAATGAGGGCTGGGGCTGTAGCACTCCAACACACATTTCCCTCTTCTTAGGAAAAGATAACCCAAAGTTCCTGAATTGAGGTATCTGACTGCCATTTTAAAATAGTGTGCATATATAGATTATATAGACAGATACATAGATGATAGATAGATAGATAGATGGATGGATGGGTGGGTGGGTGGATAGATGGATGGATGGCTAGATAGATAGATAGATAGATAGATGATAGATGGATGCATACATACATATGTAGATATGTTTTACTTAAATTGAGAAGGGGGTGAGATCTGAGAACTAGGGAGATGGTTCAGTGAGTAAGAGCACTTGCACAAGCCACGGACGGACCTGCATGCTGGTTCTCATCACCCACGTAAAAACTGGATGATGTCACAGGCACCCATGATTCAGGAGACATCAGGATTTCTATGGCTAACTGTCAAGCTCTGGGCTCAGTGGGAGATTCTGTTTCAGAAGGAATAGACACATAAGACAAGAGATAGACTTCTCTGGCTGGTGCCCTCGTGTACACCGAATTAAAATGCCGTAATGAAACCTGTCACTTCGTATACTTACTTATTTAAATTTAAATTTAAAAGCAAGTAAGTAAGCGGGAGTGTGTCGACACATACATTGTCCAGTACAAGAGGAGTTTGGGAGCAGGGGCAAGAGACCCAGGCAGGACCTTAGAATCCCTTTAAGTCAGAACACACGCAGCAGATGTGGTTGAGAGAAGGGCCCAGCATACAGTGGGTGTCCCCCAAAGTTAACTGGCTTCTGCTTTCAGTGAGTAGTGTCTAAAAGCTATCACTGCTAAGAGTGTAGCCATGACCGTTAATTGTTGTTGTTGGGCTTTTGTTTGTTTCCTGGTGCCAGGGACTAGACCCAAGGCCTCTTGTGGGTAAATAAGTGCTTTGTCATTGAGCTAGGGCCACAATCCCTTTTAAAGTTTTAAGACAGAGGACAGTAAGATGGCTCAGCGATTAAAGGTGCTTGTTTGAGTTTGTTCCTTGGGATCCACATCATGGAAAGAGAGAACCAACTCCTGCAAGCTGTTCCCAACCTTCACATCCATACCATGTATAAGTACACTCACTCGCAAGGAATAAAAATAAACATAATGGCTTTTGAAACGGGATCTTTATATAAAGTCATTCTGTAGCCCAGGCAGGCCTTGAATTCACTCCCTTCCTGCTTCGCCCTTCTAAGAAGATGCAATCACTACCAAACTGTGCAGTGCATTACATGGACTCTGATTATTTGTTTCATTGGGCTGGAAATCCAGCCCAGGGCCTTGTGCACACTAAGCCAATATTCTTACCTCTAAGCCACACCCAGTACTCCACAATGGAAGGACAATCCAGAGATGCCAGCTAACAAATAAATGTGGATGAACAGCATGCAAAGCCCCCAAATTTGAATCTTGATTTTTGCTTATATTGCAGCCAGCAATGATTATCAAAGTAGATGCAAGATCAGGAGACAACTAACCATGCTGCACTGAGTCAGGAAACAGAGAATGTGTGTGCTTGATTATTCCTTTCTTATTCAGTACAGGACTTATGGAATGGTGCTGTCCATATTTAGGGTGCATCTCCTTGCTTCAGTTAACCTAATCTAGATAGTCCTTACAGGCGTGCCAAAAAACATGTCTCTTCAGTGGTTTTAGAATCCCATCAAGTTGACTGTCAATTTTAATCATCACACACAGGCAGGATATATTCTCAAAATAGGAAACAGGACTGGAATTGAAGAATCATTAGGGATGCTGGTGTCACGAGGCAGCCTAGGGCTAGCAAGAGATGGACATGAGCCAGCCTGTCATCACATTGTCCTCATGGTGTTCCTGCCTCCCCTGCAAGGCTCTGGACTGACGGGAACAAGATGCCCACACAGGATATAAGCAGATAGCAAATCAGGGCAAGGCTACCAGATCCCGGGGACAAAACTCTTGTTCCTGATAAGAAAGGCACGTCTTCTCTGCTTCTTGGCAGCCAAAACAGTCAGCAGCTGAGAGCTGAGAGTCATGGAATAGTCACAGGCTAGGTGACAAGTATGTAGCTGTTCACACCCAAAGGGGCTGAGTAGGCATGCGTCCCTGTGACATCACTGTCTTGGGCTGTCTCTCTGAATGTGAGCATCTATGACTCTCTGCAGTAAAGGACCTTTTTATCCTGTACATTCTTTCTCAGACACCAAACAACATCTGAGGGCACACAGAGACCCACCCACTTCTATGTGCATACAGGGTGAAGACACTCGACTCTGAAACTCAGAAAGGGCATTTGGCTTGCTGTTGACACAGACAACAGTGCTTCTGGGACAGGATCTGCAGGTGCAGTTGTAAGGCTGGAAGATCTGAGTCCTGAGTAAGACCAGTACATGCAGGAAAGGTCCTGGCTTCTGGATGCTCACTGGATACTTCATGTTGTCCTCCACAGGAAGCAGTGTCTCATTGCCCGGAAGAAGGCCAGCTGGCCCGAATCCAGAATGTTATCCAGGAGCTCCCCCCACCCCATTATAGGTAAGAAAGAAACACTCAGACTCAGTGTGGCAAAACATCCAGGAAGCAGAGACATGTGACAACTGAAGCAAGTGGATGGTGGCTCTCCTGGAGGCATTAATGAACAGTCTGTGTTATCAGCATGATCGGGTGTCCAGTCAAGGATGTTGGTAGCCAAGAACAACCTGCTTCCACTTGCAGGATACTCATCAGAATACCAAAGAAAGTCATCACAATCACACAAGCCAGCCTCATAGTGACAGCCTTGGTTCATAACCTGAATTATACTACAAATAAGCCATTGGAAACCCAGGTTCCCAAACCTTAAAGCTGGGGGTGACTATGACTTGTGAACACTATTATCTCTCCTGGCTCCTTAAGATTATCCCAGACATGATCCCCCATCCTTTCTATTTGCACAGATTATCGTGAATGGTACTAACTTTCCCAGGGTTAGCAGAATTTGATGTAGTATTATAAAGAACTTACCAAAGTCAACAAATGTTCGTTTGTGAAATGGGCCCATTGACAGGAACCCAGCTAACCTGCAGCTAGACAGCTATCCTCTAAGAATTGAGATGAGAACCTATTTGAGGATCTTGGGAAAGTGAATCTTCCCAAGGTAGGAATGAAGCAAGTTGTCACTAAGAGCTCAGGGCCTTCGGTCTGTGATCTGTTTCTGTTCCTGGACCTGCGGTTTCAGCTGACATCTGACACACTGGCATATGTCCCCATCCTGAGTCAGTAGCCCTGGAGTCAAGGAAGCTACCTTCAGCAATCTTGATCCGTTCCCAGTATTCCTTCAAAGTTCGTAATACAGAGACTCCCTAATCCCAACTTGGGCATGACCTCCAAGTGGCAGACTTCACATAGGCACTGACATTTCTTACTTTGCCAAAAATCAATCAAACAAATGAACTCTTTCAGGACCTTGGAATACCTGATTCGACACCTGGCCCACATCGCTTCATTCAGCAGCAAGACTAACATGCACGCCAGGAACCTGGCCCTGGTGTGGGCCCCAAACCTCCTCAGGTAACTACCAATCCATGGACTCAGAGCAGCCCATATGTAGAAGCAAAGCCTGGGAGTTTCAGAGATAAAGCACTGGAAGACATGGCTGAGTGATCTTTCTATAACATATATAGCTTAAAACTGCCTTTAAGATCTTAAGCTCTTGGCCTGCTCAGTTGGAAACTCTAGTTCCAAAGGCATTTGTTGGCTATTATCCCAGTGTGGTTAAAAGTATGGGTCTGTATGTTACCACTTCTAAAAAGGCTTTTGGGGGTTCTGAAATTCATTGTCTTTTCTTGGCTGTGGTGAGGTGACAGATGGCTATAACTTGAATCAGCTGCTTCATGGAAAGCACAGACAATGACTTGACCCATGGGACAACTGGATAAAGGTGGGAGGGAATTCCATGAAGTGAAAAGAAGTCATTTCTGTACATTGATGGGTGATGTTTATAGTCCGGTAACACAGACCACGTGGCAGTAATCCAGTCTAGTCAGCGGGTTGGGCTTTACCACCACTGGGAGATTCTCTCTGATTGGTCATGAAAAGTTAAAGCCTGTGACCTATACAAGAGGCTCACGGGCCATCCCCACCACCTCCTATTGTGAGGCAAACTCACTCTAAATATGTTTCTTCCATGCAGGAGTAAGAAAATCGAAGCCACTATTTGCAATGGAGATGCAGCGTTTCTGGCAGTCCGGGTCCAGCAGGTGGTGATTGAGTTCATACTGAATCACGCTGATCAAATCTTCAATGGCGGTGCTCCAGGGGCTCTGCAGCAAGATGGTAATGGCTCCCCACCCCCTGGCACATTCCCTGCAAATTTAGCTTTCTTTATTGCCCTAACCATCGAGCCCCCAAATAAGGAAGTATGGGAATAGGAAGCAGGAAAATTAGGCATCCCAGGTCAGGCTTGGCTACACTGAGAGTCTGAGGCCAGCCTGCACTGCTACATGAGACACTGTCTTAAACAAATAATAATAAGTGAGGGTAGGTTTGGTTTTGATTCTGATTGAGTACTGTATTATGTACTGACTGCTGTATGTTGGTATCTGTGATACTTCACTGTTATGGTGGTGCAGACTCCAGCCATCATGACAGTATGAGATATGTATCTGTACGATGCAGTGATTAGTGCACTTGCCTTCGGATTTAGCATGTTTCTGATCAGGTGCGTACGTGGCCTCTCCCTGGAACGTGGTAGGCCTGGGACAATGTTCCCTTTCTAGTGATCTCTTTATCATGTAAAGGTATGGGCAACATGTTTTCTCCTTTGGCCTCCCTCCAGTTTTCACTATGGTGAAAGTTTTCTATGGTGTTAGAAGAGTCTTATGTCTTCCCCCTTGAAGTCACTGGTGAACAGAGGCTGTATGTCTACACTCACATGTAGATCGGGAATACATTCTCTGTGCGGCCATTTCCTGGGTACTTTATCCTGCCTTGTATCAGGCAGGAAGCATACAAAAAAATGAGTGTTTGTACGTGTGGCTCAGAATGGCAGTGCAAACCCTGGGAATGAACTGGTTTGTGGTGTTTGACCTTCCGTGAGCTTCATTTATTAAAACATCAGAAATCTGGTCAATCAGAAGTGCCTCCGTAACCATTTGTTTTTAAGAGTGGTTTTCCAACATAAGTATCTGTCACTGTTGGTTACTTGATGATGGGCTTGTGGAAACAGATTTCTGAGCTCCATCCCCTGGACTTTATGATCTAAACAGTCTAGAGTGTGGCTGAGGGGGAAAAAGTGTGCTTCTAAGAAGTTCCCCTCTGATGTCAATGCTGTTCATGAGAGTGCACACAGGGAGAGTGTCCCAGTTCGCTTTCTATTGCTGTGATAAACACCATGACCACAAACAGCTTAAGGAAGAGAGGGTTTATTTCATCTTACAGCTTACTAGCCTTCGTGAAGGGAAGTCGGGGAAGGAACACAAGGCAGGAACCTGCGAGCAGCAACTGAAGTAGAGATCACCGGAGGGGTGTTGTTTATTGGCTTGCCCCTCATGGCTATCTCAGCTTGTCTTCTTGTACCCCAAACCAACTGCCTAGGGGTGGCACCATCCACCATGGACTGGGTTCTCCCACATCAATGACCAATCAAGAAAGTGCCCCAGATACTGGGTGCCAGTAGCTCTCTCCCACGCATTTGTAATGATCAAAATGTCTTCAGGGGGTGCTATAGAGGTTGCTCAGTGGTTAGAAGCACTTGCTGCTCTTCCAAAAGACTGGAATTGGTTTCCAGCAGCCCACAACTGCCTGTAACTCCAGCTCCAGGGTACTTGATACCTTCTTCTGACCTCTGAGGTCACCTGTACACACATGGCATGCACTCACACACAGAGACACATATATCTCAATACTATTTTTTTTTTTAATCTGGAAAATAAAATGTCTGCAGAGCCAGGTAGGTTGGCACACATCTATAGTCATAGCACTGTAGAGGTGAATGCAGAGGATCATGAGTTCAAAGTCAACCTTGGTTATATAGCAAATTTAAAGCCAGACTGGGTTACATAAGATCTTATCTCAAAAACAAAAACAAAACAAAACAAAAAAATACATAAAACATAATTTCTCCAGATGTTGCCAAATATCCTTTGGTAGAATAAGGAAGAAATTGCCTCAAGTTAAGAACCACTGGCAGAAGGGAGAGCTTTGTACTTAATCAATCCTTCATCACTGCCATCCTAAAAGGAATGCCATGGAGGAGGACAGCTGACCACAACACAAAACAGTACAGACAAGTACAGACCGAGGAAAGAGCCACCTCTCTCTGAGGGAATAATGCAGTATATTAGTGATCTGTCCCTCCAGAGACAGAAGCCTAGGAAAAGTAGACTCCACCCATCCACAGCCTTCGAGCGTGTGTTCCTCAGCTGTGGGGGTGAGGGGCAGCCTCCTACTTCATCTTAGCTGAGTGAAGCCAAATTCTTATCTGACCAAAGCACTTAGCAGAGTTTTCAGGATTAAAGAACCATTGCTGAAACTCTGGATCACGGTAAGTGCTCAATAAATATTTGTGGAATGAATGAATGAGTATATCAATAGTCACTCCATGGAAAGTACAGAAAGCAATGACTTCCTGGTGCCCCTCAATGTCCTCCACCCACTGTGGGCAGGGAAACAGTTTCCTGTGTACAACCTCTGCCCCAGACTCTCCAAGCCACAGTTCGCATGCAGCCTCTTGCCAAGGAGTTCAAATGGGAGGGCTATAGATGAGAGATCTGACCAGGCCCAGAGCCTGGATATGCTCCTGAGCCAAACTTTTGTTTCCCTTTGGTTTACAGAAAGCCGTACTATCACAAAGAGCCTGACCTTGCCAGCCCTGTCCCTGCCCATGAAGTTGGTAAGCCTTGAGGAGGCTCAGGCCCGAAGCTTGGCGACGAACCACCCTGCTCGAAAGGAGAGACGAGAGAACAGCCTGCCCGAGATCGTCCCTCCCATGGGCACCCTCTTCCACACAGTCCTTGAGTTACCAGACAACAAGTAATTGTCATTCTTACAGAACTCTGAAAGGTTCATGGGGGGTGAGAGGGGGACAAAGGAGTGAGGTGTCCAGTCTCAGGGCCATCAGTGATGACAGTATGGGCTAGGGTGCAGCCCAGTTTGGGTACAAAGAAGTTTTCAAGTCTCCACAATTTCACCACCCTTAATAGGGATGATTTCCTCCACCGCCCCAGACTTACTGTGAGTTCTTATCTCACCACAGGCCCAGGTGAGTTATGAGTCTCTTCTTCCATCGAGTAGACTAAACAGGCCTGGTGTTTACAAATGTGAGTTGCCAATGAGTGCTTGCCTCCGCCCCATGACCTTCACCCACACACAACATTGCCAAAGGCATGGAAATTAGCCTACGCCAGAATACAAGTTGACAAATAGGGCCACTCTTGTCAGAGGGTCCTTGCTGGCAGCACTTGGGGGTGGCACTTCTGACTTCCTTACTTTTCTTAACCTGCCAGAGACCACACACACACACACACACACACACACACACACTCCTTTTTGTGTTTGTCTGTATGCACATGTGTATGTGTTCATGTGGACATGCATGTGCAGGTCTGTGGAAGGCCAGGGGGAAATTTGTTCCTCAGGCGCTAACCACCTTTTAAAAAAACAACAAAAAATATGGTCCATCATAGGCCTGGGGCTTGTAGAGTAGGCTAGGCTGGCTAATCCTTCATCTTCCAGGCACTGGGATTTATGCATGTACCCCTTTGCTCAGCTTCTTCACATGAGATATCAGATCCAGCTCAGGTCTTCATGCTAAGTGGCAAGCACTTTATTGACTGAACCATCTCCCCAATCCTCCCTTCTAAAACAAATCATCATTAGTACCCACTGGGTAGTTTCTTTCCCCATGTCTTCTACTACAGCCTTAGTCTCTACCCACTCACTTACCCCACCATGGAAGAAGGTAGAGACTGGAGCAAGAGTCCTAACCCTTTAGCAGGTGGTAGGTGACCTTTTCATTGGATGATGTCATACTTTCTGTTTAGTAATTGACTACCGTCCCCAGGCCAGCAAGCTGTTTAGAGGGGAAGGTGTCTGCTATCTTGAATGACTAGAGGAGGCTTGTGATAGGGATGGCATGTCTCAACTTCCCTGGAAAAGTTCCCTGGCTGTGGTTTTGAAGAAAAGGGTCTTTGCATTAACATGTTTGATCACCCAGGGCATCCCCAGACAGGCTAAAGTCAGGTACAACTTGGATTTTAGAGGGAAACTTCTAGAAATATCAGTCTGTTATTTATTACTCATATTTAATATTCACGACTCTGTTTCCTAGAGCAAACGGATTGTATCCTCTTAGAACTAAACACACTGCTCCTCTCTCTAAAGCCATACAGAATAAGACTCCATCCCAGGGATGAAGGGTACTTCAGAGAGACCATGTTCTCTGCGTTCAGCCACAGAACTGTACTAGTTTAATATATGCAACTCCATACGATACACCCCAAGGCTAAGTCCTTAGACTATCCAGCCAAGTCTGATAGTAATCCACAAGTATGCAGACTTGTCTCCATCGGATTGTAAAGGCGTGCTAAAGCTGAGACCCAGTGTTTGATGAGACACCTATAGAGAAAAGGCTCCTTGTGAGAACTGCGGGTTACAAGGTTTCAACATGAACTTCATGCCAGAACCTGGCCGTGTGGATCTGAAGCCTCTGTGGTGCCCCCTGGTGGTACCAGGTTCTCATGCGCCAGCCCAATGCTGTGTCAACGAACCCTCATCCCTATCCCCATTGCCAAGCAGCCTGGTAAAAGGCTGGGCAAGAGGCATGCTAAGCCTTATGCATTTCTTTCCAACGACCACTGACGCCAGGTGGCAAGCCACAGCTTTCCTCGGCAGCACCAAAACAGACACTTTTACTGTTTTTAATCTGCCTTGTGTTACTTATACATGTCCTAGCCATTTGGCCACCAGGCCGAAAGCACAGAGGTCTGTGGTCTTAAATGTTTGTTTAAAAGGTCTATGGTCTTAATCTTTGTTTGTTTGTTTGTTTGTTTGTTTGAGGCAGGTCCCTCTACATAGCCCTGGCTGTTCTAAAACTCACTCTGTAGACCAGGCTGGTCTCAAATGCAGAGATCAACCTGCCTCTGCTTCCCTAGTGCTGGAATTAAAGGTGTGTGCCACCACTTCTGGCTCAATTACTTCTCTTTTTTAAAAAACTCACCATGTTTGTAGAGCCAAGATTGCAATGCTTCTTAGACGTTCTGTCAGATTTCAGAACTGTGTGTTTGCTTGTGAGCTCTGACTGTCCCTCTGACCACTGTCTCTTTGCCTCCCGCCCCTGCCTTTGATAGATGACAAACTTTAGTTGTGTTCTGAAGAAAAAGGTCTTTGCATTAACATGTCTGATCACCCAGGGTTTCCCCAGACAAGCTAAAGTCAGGTACAAATTGGATTTTAGAGGGAAACTTCTAGAAATACCAGAGCCCTTCATGGCTGAGACTATAGTTGTAACGGTCTTTCTCAATTTTGCAATCGCCCTCAAAACATTGAGGCAGAGGTGATCATGAGTTCAAGCCAGCCTGGTCTCAAAACAAAACACTGCCTTGAAATGACACGCTCCACTAATGTGTATCTATGGCTTGGTTGTTTTAGGAGAAAGCTTTCCAGCAAATCAAAGAAGTGGAAATCAATATTTAACCTGGGGCGTTCTGGATCGGATTCGAAATCCAAGCTGAGCAGAAATGGGAGTGTGTTCGTGAGAGGCCAGAGGCTGTCGGGTGAGGATCGGCACCATGCTTACCACATGCTTGTGTGTCCTTAGCCCAGTTTCACACTTAATCACTGCAAATTAACCGGGCCAGAAAGGAAACTTTCAGATTCACTTGAGTTTTGTTTTTTTAAAAAATGATGAAGATGGTGGTGGTGGTGGTGGTGGTGATGACGTTTTACTTAAAAACGTTTTTAGTCAATGTCTATACCATCCGTAAAACCACCTAATGATAACATCTGTCACAACTGTTATCAAAAACAAAAATATAATTTTAATACTATTAACTGATTTGCCTATCTTAAAATTCATACTCAACCAGATGTCCCACTAATGTCCCTTTTCCGGTCCAAGTCCAAACCTGGACTTCATATTTCATTTGGTTGTCATCTATCCTCAGTCTCCTCCAAGGGAGAACCGTTCTTCAGTTTCTCTGAGCATGCTACCTTGGAGAACATCAGCCTTTATTTTGTTGAACTCTATCTCTATATGGGCGCGTGTCTGAGGTTTACTTGGAGTTAGACTGAAGGTATAAAGTTTTCAGACAGTCTACAAAGGCCGTGCTCTCCCTGCCTCTGGGTCATGTCCAAGGGACATGATGCCAAAGCTTACTGCTTGTGAAGTTGGTTTAGGTTACTTAGGGACAGCACCATGTGGGGTGGGTGGGGTTCAGTGGCATTTGTCAGGTCTCTCCTGCTGTGGTTATTTCTGTAATTCTCCCAAATAGCCATTCCCTATTAGTTGGAATGCAGCTGTAAAGAAGCCTGTACCTTCTTTGCCTTGACAGTGGTGATTTTAAATGGGGGTTCTTCCCCCTGGGCTTATTCCTGAGCAAAGAAAAGAAATCAATAAAAAGATGAATCAAGGAAATGGGACTCTAATAGCAGATCTAATCGATGCATCCTGAATATTGAGTCAGGAAAGGAAGAACAAGAAAAACTTCCCCAATGACTTAGTGCAGAGTGTGAACACACAAATACAAGGATCAAATCTCGTCTGGATCCTGTTCTCTCTCTCTCTCTCTCTCTCTCTCTCTCTCTCTGTCTCTCTCTGTCTCTCTCTGTCTCTCTCTGTCTCTCTGTTGATTTTTTAAAAGCTACAAAGACAACTTTGAGGGCAAATAGGAAACCATGAGTATGCACTGGCTACTAGGTGACTTTGAGGAATTATTAGATTTTACAGTGTGTGTTCGTTCTTAGGAGGTGTGTGCTAGAGTTGAAGTATTTAAGATGAAATGTCAAAGTATCAAGACTTACTTTCAAATGATTTAAGGAGGTATAGGGATAGAACAGACAGAACAAATACCCAGAAAGACACCTAGGTGATAGGTTTAGAAAAGTTTATAACATTTATGAATATTTGAACTATTCAGTTAGTGTTGAAAGGAATTGAATTCCTATAGGGTAAATGAGTATGCCGGGCAGTGGTGGCGCACGCCTTTAATCCCAGCACTCGGGAGGCAGAGGCAGGCAGATTTCTGAGTTCGAGGCCAGCCTGGTCTATAGAGTGAGTTCTAGGACAGCCAAGGTTCCATAGAGAAACCTTGTCTCCAGAGAGAGAGAGAGAACATTTCTAAATTCTTTATCCCAGCTAAGTGATAATTTCATGACAAGGAACAAAAAATAGAAATATGAGACACCCGAGTTGTGTTCGCCTGTTGCATAATGAAGGATCAAGGGAGGACAGTGGCCACAGCAATTTTGACTATAAGTAAAAATAAATCCAGTTCAATCGCACAGAAGGCGTTGGATAACTTAACCCAGTGGCTGCGTCTTCATTGCATTGTGTCCACCTCAACTGTGCCGTCCCCTTTCTGTCAACGCCATCCTAGACTGGCTTCCTTGGCTGTGGCTATTAAAGGCAGGTTTTCTCTTTGAGCATTACTGTCCCCAAAGGCAGGAAGAAATGTCATTTCTGGTAGCTTGCTCATCAGAAGTTCTCCTCGGTGCCCTGCCTTGTGTCTTCCCTGGTCTCGGTAGTCATCACTGGATCACAGGACCAGGCTGATTGACATGGGTTGAACCAGGCGTTGGCACAGGGAATGGGAAGTAAACCCCAGACTGCAAGAGCTCTGTGAAGAGGGTAAAGGGAAGGAGATTCTGGGTAGACCTCTCTGGACAGTTGTGAAGTAAACACACCTTTCATAAAATGCAAAACTAGCCCAAGTGACAAGAGTGTCCAAGGATGGCAGAAGAAGTTCAAATAAGAAATCAGGACTCTCCTGGACAATGGGGGAGGAAGAGAGAGTACCTGACAGGAAACTGCTAGTCTGAGATGCAAGGCTGCCTATGCACATCAAAGAGAGGATCTGTTACAGAATGGAAGAGGCCAGAAATAAAATGACAAAACCCAAGAAAGAGAACAAAGCAGATGAGCAAACCTGAAATAAATGGCAGGCTTTGCTCTTGAATTAGGAAGAGTTATGCTACCCCCAGGTGATTTTTCAAAAGGCACAAATCCAAGGTGCTGGACCAAATGGTGGCTGCGTTCATGGAGTGTCATGTGCTCAGCAGAGCAGAGGGTCTCAGAGTCACCCAGAGAGTGGCTCACAGCCACAGCAGCTTCTCCCATCTGTGGCAAGGGCTGTGTATCAGTGCTTTCTAAAAGGCTCCCTAAGCAGTTCTGCCACCCAGCCAGGGTTGAAAGCCACTCGGTTAAGCTCTTAGAACCTAGTGACCAGAAATAAAACCAAGCCAGCCGAGATGAGAAAACCATTGATGGCAATACACGTGGATCCTGGTGACTATGACTGTTGCCAGAGTGACTGTTGCCAGAGTGATTGTTTCCAGAGTGACTGTTGCCTGAGAGACTGTTGCCTGAGTGACTGTTGCCTGAGTGACTGTTGCCTGAGAGACTGTTGCCTGAGTGACTGTTGCCTGAGTGATTGTTTCCAGAGTGACTGTGGCTAGAGTGACTGTTGCCTGAGAGACTGTTGCCTGAGAGACTGTTGCTAGAGTAACTACTTTAGGCAAAACAGCATTGCTTCGAACTCTAGAAACTAAAATTGAAGTGTGGCTAGTGGACACAATCCTAACAAAATCTGTACTCAAAGATAGACCATGGAATCTGTAATGTAACCTTCAAGTGTGGCCTTTGCAGGTGGCACATAGGTTTGCAGTAATTCTGTGTGAGTGAATAAGAAAGGGGGAGTCAGTGGACTCACATATAGAAACAATATATTAAAATTTCCATGACAAAAGGCACTTAAAATTTTTGTATGTGGAGTGTGTTTGGGGGTGCGCACATGTGTGCAAGAGCACGTGCCCATACATGTGGAGCCCAGAGGTTAATGTCAGGTGTCCTTTCCTATTGCCCTTCACCTAGTTCTGTTTGAGACATGGTTGCTCACTAAACAATTTTGGCTAGATTAGATGACCAGAAATCCCCACCCCTCAGCAGACACACATGTACACATATACATGCATATACACACATGCACGTGTGAGCGTGTGTGTGCACGCACACACGTAGACACACACACAATCTGTCTCTACCTCCCTGTCACTAGGATTGCACATGCATGCTGCTAGTCTTGGCTTTGATGTGGATGCTGGGAATCCAAACTCAAGCCCTCATGTTACAGAGCAAGTACTTTACCTATTGAGCCATTTCCCAAGCCCCCTTGGGGCATTTTAAAAATTGATTAATCATGAATCATATTGGGAGTTTATTGAATTGGCAGCAGAGAGAAAAACATGTTTAAGCACGTTTAGAAAGCTCAACAGATCAGAAGGGGTAAGAAAAAAAAATGAGGTAGTCACCGAACACAGATGCATAAACTTTGAACCAAATTCCAGACACTGGTTTCAATTTAAGTTTGTTTTATATCAAAATAAACTCCTGAGCAGAAGAAGCCACGGGGCTAGAGGCTTTACCTTTGAGTGAAGGAGTCATCAGAATGAACCAAGACCACAAAGGTCCCCAGAAGACTCTCAGAGGAAAGTTGAGGACAAAGCTCAGTAGAGTTCTCATCTGGTAAGCAACAGGCTCCAGATTCAACCCTCCAGCACTGCACAAACATGGCATGGTAGCACATGCCTAGGATCTCAGCATTTAGGAGGTGGAGACAGGAGAATCAGGATCTTAAGGTCATCCTCAGCTATATAGTGAGTTCAAAGACAGCATGGTTTACATAAGATTCTATTTTTTTAAAAAAAAAAAAAGTAGGACTTATGGGGGTACCTCCAGGAGGCCAGATCAACACCTCAGGCAAAAATATCCTCTAAGCTTGAGCCAACAGATCCTAAGCATTTGGTTACTGCAGAGAGAAGATATCTTTGGATGCTTGGAGCTGTTGATGAAAGCCTTAGAGCCTGAATAGATAGAGAGGCTGACTCAGGGTTATTACAAAATTACTTGGACCCTGCCCCTTAGGGTCAACACATGAAGACCAGAGACAGAGAGACATAGGAAACAAAAGGCAAAGCACATCTCAGAATACACAGATGGCGGGACACCAGCCAGGCAGCTTTGGGATAATAAGTCAGTTTATGACCCGTACAGACAGCGGCTCCTGGAGGGTAAGACTCTTGGCATGCTATCAAGAGTGAGGAGGTTAGAGGCACTCGGTGCCTCTATTGAACTTGAGTCCATCCTCCTTCTGTGTGAGTCACAGAGAATCCCCAAGTGCAGGAGGCTAAGGGTCTAAGTGCAAACCTCTTAGAAAAGGAGAGTTTAGACTAAAGGGAGAAAGAGGGGGAATTTTCAAACCAGGAAACAGGCATGAGTTACTTCCCAATTTGAGTTAGTGCCAGCTCTGACTGCTTCTTGTGGAACAAGCTCCCTTCTTCCCCTGAAGTACACTCTAGCTGATCCTAACAGTCATAAGCAGTATGTTTTGTTTTGTTTTGTTTTGTGAGACAGGTCCTCACTATGTAGCCCTAGCTGGTCTGGAACCCACTATGTGCTAATTTTACTTCAGTATTTATTCCAGTTTAGAACAACACAATTACTTCATAGTCATTTCTCATTTAATCTTCACAACTCTGTTGTCTTCTATACATGAAAAGGGTATAATCTGCTGGACGTGGTAGCACGTTCCTTTAATCACAGCACTCAGGAGGCAGAGGCAGTTGGATCTCTGAGTTCGAGGTCAGCCTGATCTACAGAGCTACACAGAGAAATTCTGTCTCAAAAAATCAAACACACACATACTAGAAAGAAAGAAAGAAAGAAAGGAAGAAAGGAAGGAAGGAAGGAAGGGGGAAGGGGAGGGAGGGAGGAAGGAAGGAAGGAAGGAAGGAAAGTATAATCTGAAAAGAGTTGCACATCTGAAACTACATAGCAGCAAACTGGCAGAGGTGAGACTCAAACCTGGATCTAAATCCAGAGTTGCCTCTTGTTCCTCCTATCAACCTTGACCTGGAAGGAATTTCTGTCCCAATACTGCTTCATTTGCTTCAAGAGAGTCCTTGAGGGTGTGAAACTTATAAAGAGTAGTAGTTTATGGTTCTACAGGTCAGGCAGTCTAAGAGCACGGCCATGCTGGCATTTCCTTGACTTCTGGTGAGATTCTTGTGCTGCTTCAGGGTGGGGCGGAAGAAGAATGGAGACACAAAAGGGGAATGGAGAAAGAGGGGTAGACTTTCCTGCAGCTGTCCAATCCCATCAAGAGGGTCATTCAGCTGTTTGTGAGGCCTCTGCCCCAGGAGCCCAACTCCTCCCAACCCTGATGTACTGAAGAGCTAAGCATCCAACCTATGGACATCGTTGGGTCAAACTCAAGAACAGGGTTCTTAACTCATTCAAACTTTCACTTTCCCCAAGCTATATCTATGGTAGTCTACAATGACACATAAAGTATACCAAGTACATATTCTGTGTTCAATCTGGTTTGATAGAGATCTGGTCATTGGTGAGGTTGGTGGGTGAAATCACATGAGGGACAAACAATCTACAAATTCCATAGAACACAGCCACTGCGGAAAAGCTGATGGTGGCACCTCAGGCCTTCTCCCTTGATGTCCCAGGTTCCTGTTGCTGCTAGATATGGCATCTGACAATCCTACTCTCCACTCTACCAGATAAGACTGGTTTCCCAGGTTCTATACAGTCTAACCCATGAATTCATCTTGGTACTTTTTAAAAAATATTTTTATGATTTTTTTGCTTTGTGTGTATGAATGTTTGCCTGAATGTATGTTCATGCAGTGCCCTGAGAAGCCAGAAGAGGGCATCAGATCCCTTGGAACTGGAGTTACAGACAATTATGAGATATCATATAGGCACTGGGAATCAAACCCAAGGTCTTTTGGAAGAGCAGAGCTCTTAACCACTAAACTATTGATCCAACTTCTTGAACACTTTTCGTACAGTTAAACTGGATTCAAGACTTCTCATTTGACAAAATTACAATTTACCTTTATTTGTAAAATATTAATAAAACCTATCTCTGCCCTCTTGTCATAAGGTCAGGCCCCATTAGGGGAGTAGAGATATGTAGAGTGGCGTGGGGGCGATTTTGTAAGGACATAATATATTACTACTTGAAAAAGTTTTCTAGAAATGTTTTCATATGCTTACAGCCTATTGTTCTGAGTGCTTCTTAATTTGCATTGATCAGGGATTTTTTTTTCTCTTATCTTTAGTGGAAAAGGCTACTATCCGACCAGCTAAAAGCATGGACTCACTGTGTTCAGTGCCTGTGGAAGGTAAGTTGTTGCTCTGTTTGCTGTGAAGAGATACAATGACCAAGACCATTTATAAAGGAAAGAGTTTAAGGGCTTGCTTACAGTTTCAGATAGTCCATTAGCACCATGGTGGGCAGCATGATGGTACTCAGACAGCCATGATACTGGAGAAGGAGAGCAAGAGAGAGAGAGAGACTGAGACTGAGACTGAGACTGAGACTGAGACTGAGAGACTGACTGGACCTGTTATGGGATTTTGAAACCTCAAAACCCACCCTGAGTTACCTATCTCCTCCAACAAGGCCACACCTCCTAATCCTTCCCAAACAGTTCTACCAACTAGGGACTAAGCATCCAAATACATGATCTTATGGGTGTGGGGGAGGCAATTCTCTTTCAAACCATCACAGTGAGATTCTACAACTGTTGTCCAGCTGCTTACCTGCAGTTATGATTATATATGATCAACTAGCCCCAGACCACTCCCTGTCTCATCCCCCAAAATGTCTAGAACCTCTTCCTTTTTTCAACCTTCCTTTAGCCACAGAGGAGGCCACAGAGTCTTTTCACTCAAAATTGGATCACATTAAAAGTCAGCAAGCTAAAAAACTAAGACAGAGGGAACCTACACAGAAAGAGGAGAACTCTGTTTTATGCCAGGATGATTATATGTCTGGAATCTGTGAGTTTCCTGGCCGTGAGCTTCACAGTGCATCCGTCATCATTTTGAACTGAGAGGCTTGTTCATGGCAGTAAACACTAACTGATGTTTTAGGGTTTCTATTGCTGTGATAAAACACCAGGACAAAAAACAACTTGGGGAGGAAAGGGTTTATCTTACAACTTTCTCAGGAAAGTTGGGGCAGGCAAGAACCTGAAGCAGGAATCTAGAGGCAGAGGCCATGGAGCGATGCTGCTTACTAGCTTGTTCCTCATGGCTTGCTCAACCTGCTTTCTTATGCAACCCAAGACCACCTTCCCAGAGTGGCACCACCCATACTGAGCTGGTCTCTCCCACATCAATCACTAAATTAAAAATATGCCCCACAGGCTTGCCTCTAGGCAGTCTGATGAAGGTATTTTCTCAATAGAGATTCCCTTCCCCAAATGTGTCTACTTTATGTCAAAAAACCAACCAGCATTAGTTAGGAATCCACTAAGAAGTCCCTATTGGAATAGGTTACATATGAGTTGATACCCATTGCCAAACAACAGGGATTTACATTTATTCTAGAAGCTCTAGCCTTGGCGGACAATTGCTAGTATCTCACTTTTTGTTAACCAACCATCAGGCCCAGATACAAGTTTCTGGGAATGTGGCTCCTCAGTCTGTGCACACACAGGCTACTAACCACTGTTTGCTCTTCTTCACCAGGGAAAGAAAACAAAGGAAATTTCAATCGAACAGTCACCACTGGGGGATTTTTTATTCCAGCCACAAAAATGCACGCGAGCAGCACCGGCAGCTCCTGTGACCTCAGCAAGGAGGGTGAATGGGGTCAGGAGGGGCTGCCGGCCGGGGCTGAGGGAGGCTGCGAGGTGGGCGGTCAGATTCGGCCCCTGCCTGAGCAGCTGAAAGTGTTTCGCCCGATCGGAGACCCTGAGAGCGAGCAGTCTGCCCCAAAGCTTCTAGGGATGTTCTATACCTCCAGCGACAGTCCTGGCAAATCTGTCTTTACAAGTAGCCTGTTCCAGATGGACCCCTCACCGCGCCACCAGCGAAAGGCGCTCAACATCTCCGAGCCCTTTGCGGTGTCTGTGCCACTCCGTGTGTCCGCTGTCATCAGTACCAACAGCACCCCGTGCAGGACACCCCCCAAAGAGCTACAGTCTCTCTCCAGCCTAGAAGAGTTTTCTTTCCAAGGTTCAGAGAGTGGAGGATGGCCAGAAGAAGAGAAGCCCTTGGGAGCTGAGCCTCTTCCAGGTAAAATAGGGGCAGAAGGATCTCCCCCCATGACAAGAGATAACGCAAAGTTTGATCTGGCTTAAATAGCATTTGCAGGGCAATGTGGTGAAGTGGTAGGGATGGTGGCCTCTAGGTCCAGAATAGCTGTTGCAAACCTTGCTCTGCTGTGGATTTTCACCGAGTTAATAACATGTGCCTCAGCTTCTTAATTTATAAAATGCTGATGTCAATAACCATGTCTTATTTGTAAATTTGTGTCAACACTTGGTTAATACATGCAAAGATCTCAGAGTGGTGTCCAATATATAGTAAGTGCTCAATAAATGTTACTTAACTATTTTATTAGCACACACAGTGTCTTAGGGTTTCTATTGCTGTGAAGAGACACTATGACCACAGCAACTCTTATAAAGGAAAAACATTTAACCAAGTGAGCTAACTTACAGTTTCAGAGGTTTAGTCCATTATCATCATGACAGCATGCAGGCACACATGATGCTGGAGATGGAGTTGAGAGTTCTACATCTCGATCATGGCAGCAGAAGGAAGACTGTCACGTTAGGCCTAGCTTGAGCACAGGAGATCTCAAAGTCTGCCTACACAGTGACACACTTCTTCCAACAAGACCACACCTACTTCAAGAAGGACACACACCCTAATAATGCCCCTTCCCATGGGCCAGGTGTTCACACACATGAGTCTGCAGGGCCATTCTGATTTAAATTACCACATACTGTGAGGAGTAAGAGGAAAAGGTCATAGGATGCTGAGCTGGAATTGAGGGATCTGTGTTTCTGGATTCTATTCATCCATCCCTCCTCATTTCTACCTCTGCAAAGAACAGAGCTAACAAACTCAGCCATGAGGAAGTCCTTCCTTAGGTTTGATCAGAGCCATCAGAGTCTGATTGGGTCTGCTTAGGTCACACCAGGGCTCATAGACTGCTATGTTCCGAGTGAGGGAGAGTTTCTGTTGTTGATCCAGGCTTCTCCTCTTGTAGCCAGGCCGGTCTCTAACCAAGGATCCCACTGCCTCAGCTTCCTAAATGTTTGGATTACAAGACTCTTTTGGTCAACAGTCTAACTTAATCCACCTACAATGGAATATGAAGAACCCCAACAGAAAGGTTTACTGTCAGTCAAATCAACATAATGCTTCTATCTCGATTAACATCAATGTTTTTCAGTACCTCCTCTGTTACTGGGAATAACCTAAGTGTCCTATGTGTGTAATCTCACTTCTCATGACAACTTTCTGAGCTACAGATAATTATTATTATCTCCATTTGCTTGTAGAGAAATAAGTAATTTCCCCTAAAACTCTTTTTTTGTTTTGTTTTGTTTTTGTTTTGTTTTGTTTTTCAAGACAGTGTTTCTCTGTGTAGAACTTACGCTGTAGACCAGGCTGGCCTTGAACTCAGAAATCTGCCTCCCAAGTACTGGGATTAAAGGCATGTACCACCACTGCCTGGCTCCCCTAAAACTCTTAACAAGCAAGTGGGGGGAACACTGCAATTCCTATCAGTCTCAGATCTGAACCAAGGTATATCAGACAGTATTTGTTGGTGTTGCCTGGCTTGACAGTAACACAGTATTCAGAACTAAGACTGCCATGAAGCCATGCAATGCACCACAGGTGAGTATGCCCAGGAACATCTGAGGCTCGCTATCCATTCCATTTCGAATTCATTTTAGCTATTGTATACTCAGAGAACTTTCACTCTTGCCAAAATTTCCGCAACCTGCACATTCAGTTACATGACCTCCTATGAGGGCACAGCATACAGTTTAAAATGCTATGCTGCAAGTACCAAGAGGACTTATCTCTTCCAATGTTGTGACAACCAAAAATCTTTCCAGAAATTGCCAGTGTCCCCAGGGGGTCAGGGAAATTTGGAGGAGCAAAATGGCTCCCAGTTGAGAGCCAACAGAGTGGATGATTGCTGGGGTCCGAGGCAGGAACACTGTTGGGACAAAGCATAAGGAATGAGTGGGCAGTGTGTTGAGAGAATTCCCCCATTCCTGTAAAGCAAGGCTGGCAGGCGGGGCAATGACGAGGTGGCATCAGATCTTATTACAGATGGTTTTAAGCCACCATGTTGTGGCTGGGAATTGAACTCAGGACCTTCGGAAAAGCAGTCAGTGCTCTTAACTGATGAGCCATCTCTCCTCCCTGCAAATGCCTTCTTGAAATGAACCTTTTGTACTGACCACTCACATTCTCCTCACAGGTTCTGTTACTAAGAAGGCAGCTACCGAGGACACCAACCCAGAACCTGAAGTCCTGGGGAAAGCAGAATGTAGCCAAAGCCCTCCCCTGGACCCAGGTACCCAAGTGGAGAAGAAAACCTTCAATATATCCCTGGGCTCTCAAGTGTCAAAGGAAGCAGAGAAGCTGCCAAATGCAGAGACAGTGATGGCAGAGAACCAGGGTGCTAGCCAGCTGAAGCCCAGCACTCCACAAGAGAGCCGCAGGGCCAGGACGGAACCAATGCTTCTCCATGAGATGGTAAGGTGGACTCTGCCTCTTCCCGCCACAAATGGTACAATTTAAAGTCGACTTAAAAAAAAAAAAATCAAGGGTTTCTGCAAGAGAAACGTAATTTATTTATGAAATTAATTGATTAAGATTCATTTGTTTCTAATTTAGTCTTGTGTGATTACAGCTGCATGTGTGCCTCAGTTTGTATAAATGGCACAGCATGCATGTGTAGAAGGCAGAGGACAACTTTGGAGAGTCTGTCCTTGCCTTCTTCATTAAGGCAATATTCTCTTTGCTTGTTCCTGCTGCACTGTGTGCTGCAAGCTGACCAGCCTCCAGGCTTCTAAGCAGGTTCCCTCTTGCTACCTCCTATCTCACCACAGGAGTCCTGGGATTGCAGATGTGCACCACCACATTAAACTTTGTATGTGGGTTCCAGGGATGGGGCTCACAGTATCAGGATTCCAAGGCTAGCACATCTACCCTCTGAGTCATCTTCCTAGCCCCACCCCTTTTTGTATACACACACACACACACACACACACACACACACACACACACATATTAAATTTAAATAACTCTATTTATTTATATTCCAGTCATTTCCCCCCACAGCCTCCCTCCCACAGTTCTTCATCTTGTTCCTCCTCCCCCTTGCCTCCGAGAGGGTGTTCTCCCTCCAACAAGACCTCCCCTTTCCTTGGGGTCTCAAGGCTCTTGAGGAGTAAGCGCATCTTTTCCCACTGAGGCCAGACCAGGTAGACCTCTACTATATATGTACCAAGGGCCTCAGACCAGCCCATGTATACAGAAGCAGATACTTAGACCCAACCATTGGACTGAAGTCGGAGACTCCTATGGTTGAATTAGGGGAAGGATTAAAGATGCTGAAAGGGAGAGTGACCCCATAGGAAGACTAGCAGTCTCAGCTATTTTGAGTCTTTAGAAGTCTCACTTACTAGACAGGAATGATGACATACTCCTATGATCCTATCACTAGGGAGATGGAAACTGGAGGATCGTGATTTCAAGGCCATTCAGGACAATCTGGGATGTCTGAGACCCTGTCTCAAAAGAAACAAAACAAAAACAAAACTCACTTATCAGCCTTGGGTTTCTTTGTGGCAGGCCTCTGAGAAGTCCCACCACAATGGGAAGAAACCATGTAGCTCAGATTCCTAAGGCAAACACAACTCTAAATATTTCTGGCCCATAAACCACTGACATGTCTTTATGGAATGACATTTTAACCCAGAAGCAGCACAAAGCCAGCTGGTCATATTGCAGTCCCACGTATGAGGACCATTCATGAGTCCTATTCTCTATCCTCAGACATGCTGGCCTGGTGCTCGTCCATGGCTGTCTATAAAATCTGAGAAGTCTCCAGGCTCTAGACTGTGTTTTTAGAAAACTTCAAGACTGATGCCAAAGCTGACAAACCTTGTCCACTCTTGAGGGGTGGAATTGTCCGTGGATGGTTTTTATGAGATGTCTTTACACAGAAGGTGTCAGGAGGTTTTCTGGGGACACATGTGCCAAGGGATAAAGAAGCCTACAGCGTTTTAATTTGCTTCCAGAAGATGCCAAGAGGACCATGTGCTAGGCGTTAGGGCAAAGCTGATGTAAAGCAGTCCTCAGGAAGGCTGAGCAAGAGTTTGAACATGTTTGCACTGGCAGAGATTCTTTGGTGGTTGACTCTGATGAGGAGAGCCAGGGCAAGCAAGCCACATTACTTTGAGGAAGATAATGTTAAGGTAGGAGGAACAAGGATGAATTCAAGTCAACAAGCAAAGGCATCAGTTCACTCCTTCATTGAATATATGTCCCAAATCCCCACTTTGTGCTAAACAGTGTGCTCTCCTGAACACTAGGGTCACTACAGTGCTGAGACTATCACCACTGTCCCTGCCTTTCAGGCTGCCAGCCTCACAGGGAAAAGTCAATATCCAGGGCAAAGTGAAAGAATGGAATAATAAGAAAAGTAAATAGCCTTCCTTTCTTTCTTTCTTTCTTTCTTCTTTCTTTTCTTTCGTTGTCACTTCAGTCCCGGGCTGGAAATCTAGCTCAGTGGTTAAGAGCACTGACTGCTCTTCCAGAGGTCCTGAGTTCAATTCCCAGCAACCACATGATGACTCACAACCATCTGTAATGGAACCTGATGCCCTCATCTGGTGTGTCTGAAGACAGTGACAGTGTACATAAAATAAATAAATAACTTAAAAAAAAAAATCACTCCAGGCCCTGTGAGCCCCTATGAGTTCTGCTTATTTGGTTCTGTGGGCCATGCATAACAATGATTCTTGTAAGAAATCAAGAGCTGTAACTGCTGAGTGAAGTAAAGAAAGGAGAAAAAGTCTAGTGGACAAAACAGAACTGTTCACCAAAGAATGCACTGAAGTAAAGTCCAATGGCTCTGGCCAGGTGATACTGGAGAGCTGAAAGAAATAAAAGGGGAAATTTGAAGTGTAGCACACGTACCTTCATGCATGCGACCCTAGATTTAACCCTCAGTACTCCAGAACCAGAGCCAGGTGAAGACGTGAGAAAGTCGGCAGCAGATCAGACCTCTCAGAAAGAGTCCATGCTTCCAGTAGTTAGAGACACTCCCTGAGTGCTTCTCCTTACAAGAGAATTACACTATGTCACAAGAAGGGCAAGGGACACATTACACGTGAGTGGAAGGCTGGGGACATAGCTCAGTGACTGAGCACTTGCTGGAACATACAACAACATGTGCTTATAACTGGCTGAGGAGGGAGGTCAGCGGCAGATCATGTTCCACTGTGGACAGGACTGGATCTCCATCCTATCTACAGCTCTCTGATTCAGGTAATTAGTTTGGTAATTAGTTTAATCTATTCAACTAGCCCAGTATTGTCTCCTAGGGTATTGAAAAAGTTAAACAGGAAGACATATTTCATGCCATATGCTGGGCATTCAGACCTCCATGGTTATTACTAAGGCTGCCTCCTTTATTGGTCAGAGTACTAGCAACTACTCCATTCCCTTCTTGCTCACTGGACTCTTGGCAGGCATCAGTACCCAGAGTTCTGGGCTCAACATAACTAACATCTTCTTGTTTTTCAGGATGAAGATGACCTGGCTCAGGCCTTGATCTGGCCTGAGATTCAACAGGAACTGAAAATCATCGAATCAGAGGAGGAGTTCTCATCATTGCCACCCCCTGCTCAGAAGACAAGCCCAATTACTGAGTCAAGTCCAGCCCCATTTCTCATCCCAGAGGCCCCTGGGAGCTTGCCTAGTAGCTCTGCTCCTCTGGAGGTGTGGACGAGGGACTCAGCCAATCAGAGCATACAAGAGGCTGCCATCCTTACCAAAAGAGAGAAGCTGGAGCCAATCTGCAGCCTCCTTGAATCAGAGTCTGAGCAGGAGCTTAGCCCAGACCCTGCCAGTCTAGCACCTCTGGAAATACTTCTGTTTGAGAAGGTGTCTTCTTCAGCTAGGATAGGAGGCCCAAGAAATCTCTCTCCCCCACATCCTCCTGCTCCTCCTCCTCCAACTCCTCTGGAGGAGGAGCCTCAAGTCTTGCTGTCAAAAGAAGGTCCTGACAGAGAAGATGCATCCAGGAATTCCAGGACAGATCTCTACACAGAGCAGCCAAACCCCAAAGACAGCCCTGGCATCCCTAGCCTCTGTCAGAGAGAGGAGGCTATTATTGCAAGCCCAAATGAGAAGCAAACTGCAAAGCATGCTGTTCCCGAAAACAAAGGCCCTGGTCTTCCAAGCCCAACAAAGGAGGTTGAAGTCATTCCACAAGAAGAGGGAGATGCTCCCCATTCAGCACAAGAGCCTTCAGACTGTGACGAAGATGACACTGTGACAGACACTGCTCAGCATGGCCTGGAGATGGTAGAACCCTGGGAGGAGCCCCAGTGGGTGACCAGTCCCCTTCATTCTCCCACCCTGAAAGAAGTTCAGGAGTCCCAGATGCAAGGCTCCCAGGGTCACCGATTAGAGAGGAGACTTCGCCCCAGGCCCAGCCTTCGCCAGAGCCATTCTCTAGATAGCAAAACCACTGGAAAGAGCCACTGGATTCTTGAGGCTCCCTTCTCTAGCAGTTGTGCCAATCTTGAAACAGAGAGGAACTATGAGCCTCTGCAGCAGCCGGCAGCCAGGATCAAGATTGCCAGATTGGAAGAGAAAGCCCTAAAAGCCTTCAGAGAGTTTTCTGGCCTGAAAGGGTTAGAGGTTCTTCCCAGCCAGAAGGGACCATCTGGTATACAAGCCAAACCAGTAGAAACCAACTTCATCAGTTTAGAAGAGGGAAAGGAGCAGGGACCACAACTGGAACTTAGCAACCCTCAGATTAAACACAGTGATGTTCCTGGGCCAGACAGCAGCAAGGAGAGTTCACCTAGTGCTCAAGACAGCACCTCACCTGGGGAACACCCCCTAAAGTTACAGCTGAAGGGCACTGAGTGTGGGCCCACAAAAGGGAAGTACAGGCCTTCTTCTCTCAACCTTGACTCTGCTACTCCCATTGCTGACCTTTTCCAACTTGAGAATGGGGCTTCCTTTAGTTCACCTGGAATAGAGTTCTCTGAACTAGGAGACACCAAGGTCACCTGGATGAGCTCCTCTCATTGTAAAGCAGTGCCCTGGAATTCCCAGGACACGCAGGAACTGGACATTGTTGCCCATGCCCTCACAGGCCGCCGGAATTCAGCTCCCGTGAGTGTGTCAGCTGTGAGAACCTCTTTCATGGTCAAAATGTGTCAGGCCAAGGCAGTCCCTGTCATCCCACCCAAGATTCAATACACACAGATCCCACAGCCTCTGCCTTCTCAGAGCACAGGGGAAGGAGGAGCTCAGCAACTGGAGAGGAACCAGGAAGAACCAGGTTCAACCACTGAGACCCCTCAGAAACCCACCAAAGATGATTCTCCCTCCTCCCTAGAAAGCCCAGAGGAAGAACAACCAAAGCAAGAGACAGGAGCCTCTGCATCCTGGAGGAAGGCCAGCAGTACATCCTGCACATATGAGGGGTCCTTCTGCTCTCCAGAACCAGGTATATCCACTCTGGTCTCCACACAGGATGCAATGGTGCAATGCAGAAAACGCACATCAGAGACAGAGCCACCAGAAGACAACCTTCTTTCTTCAAAACTGGAGCGAGCATCTGGGGGTCCTAAACCTTTCCACAGGTCCAGGCCAGGAAGACCTCAGAGCCTAATCTTATTCCCCATCATGGACCACCTACCTTCCTCACCCACTGTGATAGATTCCAAGGTCCTACTATCCCCTATCAGAAGCCCTACTCAGACAGTTTCCCCTGGCCTTCTCTGTGGAGAGTTGGCTGAAAACACATGGGTCACACCAGAAGGGGTTACACTTAGGAATAAAATGACCATCCCTAAGAATGGCCAAAGACTAGAGACTTCAACAAGCTGTTTTTACCAGCCCCAGCGGAGATCTGTGATTCTGGATGGAAGAAGTGGGAGGCAGATAGAATGAGACCAGTTGACCTGCTGCTGTTGTCTGTAAACGTGTCAGGTTCATCTCGTCCTTACAGGATCAACTGGCCATTCTCCAGGCACAAGCGATCTAACCACCTTCTCTCTCTCCCCCTGTCCCCCACCTCTCCTTTGTCTTTGACCATGCATGAGTCCGTTTGCTAGAAGCGTGGTCAAGACAAGGACCGAAGAGTGAGGTTTAAGGAAGTCCACTTGAGCAAGTGGGGAAGGTTAGGCAAGGGAAGAGGATGGAATGCTCACCTCTGATGGAGATTGGGACTCATCTGCGAGTCAGATTACTCCTCTACTACCATTATCTTTTACTGTCAAGAGCTGCCTGTGATAGTATCCCTTGAAAGAAAGAAAAAAAAAATTTTTTTTTTTTGCCTGAGTCAGAAAACTCTTCCTGTTTTGATGGAAAGCTTCTTTGTGCTTTTTTTTTTTTTTTTTTTTTTAAATGATCTTTAAAGCATGTGTTCTCTTAGGGCAGATTTAATAAGCTTTGTAAACGTGTATTTACTCTCCCCAAATAGAAGCAGATCTGCAAATGCAAACTAACGTGCACTTAAGATCTCCAGGTGGGGGAACTTCCTTGGGCTCTTTCCCTGGGATTGCTGCAGACCTGTCCAAGGTGACTCATGAATCAGCATAGAAAGACAGAATCTGTACTCAAGAGCCCAGCCCTAGACTGGTCCCACCTACACATGCTTCTTGGTGCTAGCTTTATTGTGACTCCACCTGCCACTGTGCTGAACTCTGATTAACAAATCCAGTAGCCAGGCAGACTCAGTACTGAGCTGAGGACTAGGAGCCATACAGGTATGTAGGAATGATGTGTCTGCTCTCTCCAAATGGCACATGTCCTAGAGGAAGGCACAACTTCATTACAGACCTGATGTATTTAAGTTGGTCAGGCATGGGAAGGAGAGCTCTAGGTCACCTTTACTTTCCAGCACTAGCCTGGGCCCAGCAGGATGGGAACAAGGTAAGGAGAAGCCATCTGTCACTGTCCTCAGAAATGCAATGGCTCCCTCCCTTTTGCCTCCTCTCACCTTTGCTCAAGGGCAGATTTGAGACACCCCTGTCTTCATTCCCCATGTCCACCATCACTCAGGTGCTCAGACTTGCTCTGACTCTGTCTGGATACAAGCAGATGCAATAAACCAATCTGATGTCCCTTACACCTGCTGGAAGGTATTTGATGCTTTCCCCACAAAAGCTTAATGGGGTGCTTCTCAGATTCCAGCCTGGCTGAACTCTGTCCAGAAGCTCAGTCATTGCACAAGTTTCTCTAAAGATTAGCAGTATCTCTGGGCTGACTCCACAAAGCCAGTACTGAACTGGGTAAGGGGCTAAGCTGAAGTCATCTCCAGTGTGAATGTAGCTGATGCTCTATCAAAAATTTCATGCTCTCCTTTCCTTCCCTGATAAACCTTAAGGATTTGAAATCTTGCCCCAGGTTTTTAAGCCAGTGCCTGGGGCAAGGATACCTAAAGTCAACTAAAGAGAGTGAGGCCACGTGAGGAGCAAGGAGAGCAGTTAATAGGCCTTCAATCTTTGCTTTCTCATTAGGCGAGGAAAGCACAGGACCAACAAAAACCGAGACGTCAACCAACAAGAAGTCTTAGGACATAGCATTTCCCCCTAGTCACGAAAGGTGAAGAAATGTCGTGTGGAGAGATGAAAGTGGCCATGTTCTGGATATCTGAAAAGTGCATTCCTGTCTTATCAAGAAATACAGTGGCTAAGCTTGGTGCCAGGCTCAGTGTACTTTGAATGCTTTGATAAATACTTGTTCCGGTTAGAATGTGAGAGGAAAAGCACTTTGAGTCAGAACTAAGCCAAGTACCAAACAAGACACTGAGCCTACTTAATGATTGCTCTGTTTCCTAATAATTCTAGGATGTATTTTTCTTGGCAGGGAGACAGAGAAGCAATCATTTGCACATTGACAGGTGACTTAAATTCTGACAGCTGATTTCAAAATGACTGCCACGTCCCCTTAGACACCATTCATTTATGACATCACTTTCAGGAGAACAGACATGTGGGTGTCTCCATGACCGGCTCTCACCTGTTTGGAAATATTCCTTACTTCAGTTTTTCTCAGCCAGTCAATTCCAGAAGGACTTGGAATCTTTACCATCTCAGTGCCCTGCCTCTCCAATGTGGTCCTCTATCAACTGTCATATACGTGGTCATAAATGTTGTGGGCTGGGTGAGCATGGCACTCAGAAAATCCCATTTCATGAAAAGACATTGTCCCTCAGAATGCTGGGGTCATCATTTGGCCACCACTTGGGGCTCTCATATTGGACCCCTGAGAATGGCCAAGTGAGAATCACTCTGCTTGCTTCCATCCAAGGTCAGGGAGAAGTTCCACTGTTGTCAGGACCTGCTGATGTGCCAAAAAGAACAGTAGAGCCAGTCTTCAGAGCAACTGCCAGTCCACAAAACAGGGGTAGCTCACTTCAAAGACTGAAGTTCAAATGAAATGTGTACGTGTATACTTTTTTGGCATATTGTCTTTGCTTAAGATAATAATCCATATTTATTTACAAAATAGTCCTCCCAGATTTTTTTTCCTTTTTGCCAAAATGGACTGGAGAAAGAACATTTGGCTTTTATTCTTTGAATATGAAAAGACCTAACCAAGACCAAGGCCTTTTTATGAAATACTAGCTCCAAGCCTTAAAATTGAAAATATTGTCCAAGTTAAATTTCTGGATTCTGGAGACACTAAAAATATAAATGTCAGCATCCTCACCAAGTACTTACCCAAAGCTTGGTAAACAGGGCGCTGGGTACCGTAGCACTCCCACAATGTTGAGTGTGGTCTAACAAAGAGGAGGGATGAAATCAAGCAGCCTGAAACAACCGGAGCAGGGTGAAACCCACCATTAGACACCAAGCAAAGGCATAAAGCAGCAGCTAGTATGTTCAGTAGGACTGTTGACAGTATTCCAATGACCTACTAATTTTAAATTATCTAATTAAGCAGAATTGCAAATCCAATAAAATCTATCAGTGAGATTCTTGGGTGTTGAGAACTTTGTTTTTTAAAGCTCAAAAATGAAGATGGACTGAGTGTTTCTGAGGGTTTGCTTCTCATTGTTTATAAGGCCTAACTATTGGATATCTACTTGGAAACCAAGAAGGATCTGATTCCACACACCTTAAGATAGGATTGGAAAGACTTTGATCACCCAGAAAATGATTTAATTTCTGCTGTTGATGAAGTCAAACATAGGCCCTACATGTTAATTTCATGTAGTATTAGGCACACAGCAATGATGTTTGGCCAAAATTAGGTTGGTAAGTCATGTGTCTACCAGGCCTTATGTTCCTACCTTCAGAAGCCCTGGAGAATATAAGATTTGTTTGTTTAGAATCAGAATGGAAGAAGTTTCTAGTACGTCCAATTCCTTCTACCAAAACTGGTCCTACTTGATAACAACATGCATCTTAGGGTTTGCTGTCCAAGAGTTTAATTTCATGCATTTCAAAGAGGAAGGTCAGCTCAAAACGTGCAATGACAAAGTATATGCTCCCCTTTACCAGCCTCTTTCCTAGCCAAACAGGGTTGGAAGAAGGAGCAAATGCACCTTTGTAGGCAAGAGGAGGGGGAGAAGGGAGAAGAGTGATTGGCTGAGTCAAGCGCCAGTCCTAGCAGTGTAAAATGACTGGCATACAAATCACTTAGCTTGAGGTACACGAGCCATGCAGGGACTAGTTCTCAATGTGGTTCAAAGAGGAGGTAGCTAATGTAAGAAGCCATGAATCCAGTCATGTGTATTACTGGATGAACCTCGATGCTTTGACTCAATGTAATGCCATTGTACTCTGGCTTATAATTCTGCAGAGTAAAGCACTTTTTCAAAGGCCTCTATTGGCAGCCATGTGATTGCAAGCTGTTTTTGAACTGTACAAATGTTTCCAAAGATATAATCAAAATGTTTTCTATTCATTAAAAAAATCTATTAAACCTACCCATAGAGACCTCTAAGTGTAATTAAAAGAATTTTATGCTTTAAAATGTACTCTAATGAATTATAATTCTTGGGATGGAACTATTGGTTTGAGGACTTGGGGTCACCAAGGCCAACACACAGAAAAGTAAATCATGATCGGACTCATAGTTCCAGTTTGTCCTATTGGACATCACTTTTGTTGTTGCTGTTAACTCAAGGTCAAATTTCACAAATCTCCCATAAATATCAGTTTTACTTTTTTTAAAAATGATGGCGACACAGGTAGCTGAGGAGATGGTTCAGCAGATGCTTGCAGAGGAGCTGGGAGGATTCCTAGCACCCAGCTGGAGGCTCACAACTGTCTGTAACTCCAGTGCTAGGAGAGCCATGCCCTCAGCTGGCTTCACCAGGCACACATATGGGACACACACACACATGCAGGCAAAACATCCATGCACTTTTTTTTTTTTTTAACAAAAAGAGAAGCAAGCTTTTAAGGTCTCACTCTGTGAATCAGCTTGGCCTTGAACTTGCAACAATCCTGCTTCAGCCTCCCAAGTGTCAAGATTTTCAAGATTTCACGCTTGAGTCACCATACCCAGCTTCCCTAAGTCTGTTTTGTTACATCTTAATAATCAACTGTTTGCAACTTCACCCTCTTAACCACAGTCATTTAACCAGAATACTCAGAATAAGTTGACATCCTGTGTGGAACTCTGTAGCTTAAGGAAAATTATGAGCCCACTGCGTAAGTGCAGGCTGTTTATGGGAGGAACGTAGATAGACTAGAACTTCTACAAGGGTACTTTTCTACTCCACCAGATTTTTATAAAGGACTAAGATCCCAGCTTCTCACTCCTGTTCCTGCACCATTGTTTCTTCGTGTTTCATACAAAATACTATCTAAACACACAGTCCGAGCCGTTTTAATTTACTGCTCTTCAGGTACGATGCAGTCTACGTACTAAATGTCCTGGCTTTGGCACCAGGTTCCATTTCCTTCTCCGAGTATCTTCCTCAGCACTTGGACTTTATTGTCCTCAAGGAAAGCCCACCAACACCCCTGAGATAATTGTTCTTGGTTCTTACTTTCTCACTGGGCTGGGGCCTCATCTAGGCCCGGAAGGACTTTACCACTGACTTAGAGACCCTCTTTTCAGTGCTGCATGTGTCTTTTGACTGTGTACCTGGTACCCACAAGAGTTCAGAAGGTGCCAGGCATCCTGCACCTGGAGTTACAGATGGCTGTGAGCCACCATGTGGGTGCTGGGAACCAAATCCAGGTCCTCTACAAGAGCAACGAGTGCTCTTAACTGAACTAACTCTCCAGCCCTGTAATCCTCGATTTTTAAAAATTACATTGTGTGGGTGAGCATGATAGATTTGAGGCATACATGGAGATCAAGACAATTTTCTGGAATCTGTTCTCTTTCCACCATAAGGTTCAGAAATTGAAACCAAGTGTCAGTGTTGGTGACATCTTTACCCACTATACCACTGTGATATTTCATCGCTCCCAAACCCCTGGAATCTTTTGATTTGGGGACGGGGTCTCACTAAATTTTTCAGACCAGTCTTGAATTCACTCTAGTCAACCAGGTCTTGAATGTCTGACCTGCTTGCCTTCAGTTCCTGAGTGTCAGGGAGTACAAGCTTGAGTCACCAGGCCTACCTGTGTTTAGCTCTTTATTTCTACCCACTTAAGTATAGTGTGGGGAGGAGGTGGGGAGTAGAGTGTTGGGTGCCAACGTATGCATATGCATGTGGAGGTCAGAGACCAACCTGCAGATGTCTGCTCTCTCCCTCTACCTTGTAGATTTGGGGAATTGTCAGGCTTGATGACAAGTGCCTTCACCACTGAACCATCTTGCTAACTATCTGACTTCTGACCGTGTATGGGTTTCTAGGGTTACATGTAAGATATTTTATTAAAGTTTTTCTTTCTAGAACCTTCTGTTCTTGCTATTTTATCCCATTTGTGTAAGATTACCAATACCTGGCCCACTATTCTAATAGCACCATCATCAAACCTGTCATCCTTCTGCCTCAGACTCCTCAGTATAGGGGTGACAATACACACTTGGCTTTAACACTTCCATTTGTTTGACCTGCCTGGCAGCTATCCGCTTTCTGTGCCACACCTTCAGAATTCAGCCAAACCAGCTCTCGACAGAGGCTCATCATGTTTATCAGACTAAGGGCTAGAGAGATGTCTCAGTGATTAAGAACACTGACTGTACTTCCAGGGGACCTGGGTTCAATTCCCAGCAACCATACAGGGGTTCATAAGTATCTATAACTCAGTTCCTAGAGGATTCAACGTCCCTGTCTGGTTTCCATGGGTATCAGGTACACATCGCACAGACATATATGCAAACAAAACACTCAAACACATAAAATAATTTATTTTTTAAAAAGATCAGTCTATCTTCTCTAATTATCTGAGCTATTTATGTATTCTAGGACCAACTTGGGACCTTTTCCTTATTGCTGCTGAGACAATCTCACTATGCACCCTACCAACCTCAAGCTCAACACATTCCCAAGTGCTGAGATTACAGACATGTGCCACTGGACCACCTAGCTACATTGTTAGCCATGAGAAGCAAACCTTCAAGTTCCTAAGGAAAGCATAGCAAGATAGCAACTTTCCTGCCCCCTTTCTTCACAACTAACTTTAGGCTGAGCCAGCCAATTTAAAGAGCAAGAACGCTAGCTAATATACCACCAACCTTTTGCTCTGCTTTTCCCTCCCTCCAGAGTACAAACTTATTCCTACCTAAAGCCAATGCCCTTATTGCTGTAAAATGAAGTTCCTGGGTTGGATTAGTAATAGAAAGGAATTTGCCATCAAGCCTGTCAATCTCAGTTTGAAATCCTTGGTTCCACATACAGGAGAGAGATTCAACTCTGGCAGATTGTTAGCTGTATGTTCACTGTGGCTGAAACACATAGCTTTATCTTTCTGACCTGGCTGAAAAATCATAACCTAGGGCTGATGGTTCCATGGGGAAAGGCACTTGCCACCTGATTATTTTCCGCAAATCCAAATCCAAATAAAGTTAAAATTAATTCCCCAAAGCTGTTCTCTGACCTCCAAGGACACATGTACTTGTACATGTACACATACACACACACACACACACACACACACACACACACACACACACACACACACAAAGGGGGGGGGCCCTCAGGAGTTAAGAGAATTTACTGCTCTTCCAGAGGGCCTGAGTTCAGTTCCAAACTCCTACAGACAGCTCACAACCAACCTGTTTCTCCAGCTCCAAGCTATCCAATGCCTCTGACCTCAACAGGCACCTGCATTCACACACACACAGACACATAATTAAAAATAATTTTAAAGATTCTTTTAAAAATAATTTCCTAAAGTAAATGTAGTTATACACAAACCCACACACACTACCACCACCTCCTCCTCCTCCTCCACCACCTCCACCACCACCACCACCACCTCCTCCTCCTCCACCACCTCCACCACC
>JADRCH010000149.1:1940000-1964697 GCA_019843965.1 Rhynchomys soricoides | reverse complement strand
ACCACCACCACCACCACCACCACCACTACTGTGGAGGGTAAATCAGGAGCATCATGAGGTCAAGGTCAGCCTGGGCGACTTCCCAAGATTCTGCCTTTAAAAAGTAAAATTTTCTCAGCCAGGCATGGTGGTGCTTACCTTTAATCCCAGCACTCAGGAGGCAGAAGCAGATGGATCTCTGAGTCAAGACCAGCCTAGTCTATAGAGTTCCAGGATAACCAGGGCTACACAGAGAAACCTGTCTCAAACAAACAAACAATCTCCTTAGCTAGCCATGGTGACACACACCTGTAACATTTCATTCCAGAGACTGGTGCAGGAGTGTTACAACTTCAAGACCTTTTCTAAAAGGGGGGAAAACAAACAAACAAACCCTCCTGAAAATTGCTTTCTAACAGTTGGGAGTCTGGAACCACTTCGGTCTGCTTTACTATTTAAAATGTGTCTTTAAAGGGCGACATCTCCACTGATTGTTCCCTTACCCTGCCTTCTCTCTGCTGCACCCATCATTTCTGCCAGAACATGGCATAGAGCCTTACTCATTAAATGACTCATGTCTCTTTAGGGTAAGCTTCTGCATTTCCCCAATGCTAAGCACTGGGTAGAAAATTACATGTGTTGAATGGGTAAAGACTGGCTATCAAATAATTCAAATTTCAGCAGCAGTATCCACACCACACTAAGAAAGCCATGGTTAGCTGCAACATGAAGGTGGGCAGCTATGCACACACATATTCCTAGAATGAGTTTCCTCTCTGAACTTTTTCCTTTGGAGAACTCCTCAAGAATTGTTTTGTGAATTAAGCTTCTGAACCACAAAGTTGCTTGTTTTGCTTTATAAGTCATATCTGTATCATCCAAAGCTTCAAAGTCTAAACAGCTGAGCCCAGCGCAGAAAACAGGACAGTCTGGTTTGGGTCCTCTACGACAGGAAGTTCAAAGCGCATCAGCTTCCCAGAGCATGGGCAGTGGGGACCTAAAAGGGTAATGCTCACAGATATGAAGGTGCTGAAGTATGATGTTTATTTGCTTATTTTTTGCGCTTCTGGGGAACAAACTCAGACCTCGTGCACATGAAACAAGTACATTATTATGAAGCTGCATCTCCACCCTTTGAGTATGAAATTAAAAATTTCGGCTACAGATCAAATTCTGAGACAAAGCAGCAACTTCTTGTATTAACCCCCCTCACAAGGCCAGCCAGGCCACTGTAAAGCGGTGGCAGCTGCAGCCAGTCCCTAAGGCTGTTTTGCTGAAGCTGTTTGTTGACGATTTCCATCTCCCACACTCTAGTGATGCGCATGGCGTTTACACTCAGCGTCTCCCTTGGATCCAGCTACATGCCTTCTCCTTCATGAGTGTGGGCATCCCAAACACTTCCTGTCTTTGAAAAGCATTGCTACATATAACTAAGAGTAAAAGGAAAATCTTTGGAAGTGAAAGTCATGAAAGATCAGGCAAAGTGATGACAGCAAACCCTACGACACCAGGTGAGATTACTGAAAAGCACCTCGAGAGCAGATCAGCAGAGACGCCAGTTTAGAAGGGCCTCCTCCCAGTAGGACTTGAACTCACTCTGCGTAGTTACCCTTAGTCAGCTAAGTTAAGCAGCGGTGGGTGCTGGAAGGCAACTCCATCGTCAGGTGGATTTGCTTTTCTACAACAATAACTGTGGCCAAGAGAGGAACTAAAAATAACAAAAAAGACTAGAAAGAAAACAGACACACCAAAGACGCCATGTCAAGTGACAAGCAAAACATGTTCCTAAGTGAATGTTACTCCAGAGCCAGACAAACAAATCAATCTTTTACTGAAGGGGCAACCTCTCATGTATAATATTCAAATATACTAACACATGAAAGATAACATCATCTTGTTTATGGATACATTTAATATCCCTTACACTTCCCAACTTTCAAAACATAATAGTATACAAAATATAAAATATCTTAAATATTTATAAAAATCGCAAGAAAAAATAGATCGTATGAAAATATTTTTATCTGAGTTCTCCCTCATTGCTGAGAGGCAGCTGAGTTTGCCTTGAGTTCGTAACTGTTGAGGGGGTAGGAGTAGGCCCTGCCTAAGACTATTCTGTCCCGGAGGAGCTTAAATAAAACATAGTAGTTGCAGAACAGGATGAGCGCCATGGAGAGCGTGTGGTTCCACTTCTCCGACCGCAGCAGGGAGTACAGCTGGTAGAAGACAACGCTGCCCTCAATAAGGATAAGCAGGTTCAGCACTCTTAACGGGCGATGAAACAGGAACTGTTAGGACATAAAAGGACAAGTGTTAGTTTGAGGGAAAAGTAAAGTTATTTAATTCATCTTCCTAAAACAATTTCATAATTATAAGTGCACATACCCAATACCAAGTAAATCTGCATAGTCACTGGCCAACTATTCTTGCTATAGAGATCTAGAATCTTTCTCCTTTTGCTCATGAACAACTAAATAAATGTTATTGCAATGCCTCTAAAATGCAAAAAGTGATTATGTACAATAAGATTTTTCTAACATGGTATCATAGATGTATTTTATCTAAGACATTCCAAAGTATATTTATCTAAGACCAGAATGGTTAAAGGATCACATGGAAATATTTTAGGCTTTGTTAACAACAACCAAAAAAATTAAAGTTGCAATCTAGTAGTAACATAACTACTTTAAAATGTATATTTTAAAATGTTATATATTTAAAATATTATGAAAATATTTAAAGTGTATTATTTATTTATAAATAATGAATTATAAAATAATTAAAATCATTCTTAGCTTAGGAGCTAATATAAGACATGAAAAACAACATTAGACAAGTTCTCCAAACTATCACTGCAGTAGCTTCTTTAACTGTGCTTTGCAAAGGGCGCTCGCTCTGTAGCCTAAGCTAGCTGGTGCTGATGAGCACTTTGCCCTAGCTGTCTGAGTGCAGGGACTACAGGTCTTATTTTACACTGCAGCCACCGTACCACGCTACAACAGTGTCAGAATTTTCCCTTAAACCGCATACCAGACCTTGATTACTGACTGAAGGCTTCTACCCCATATCCTTCTTCTGAGTCCTTTTTCCTTTCCCCGAATATGAAAACAATCAGGAAAGGAGCAGGAAGCCATTAGAGCAGACTAAAAGTGGGCTTATTTTTATCCATCTTTCACTCCAAGGGGCCAAATCCTAGTTTATTAATAAAAAGGTACTTTGACTATAGAGACACAGATTGCAACATAACATGTAACCATCCAGTCCTAAATTCAGATGAAGACAGGTGTGGTACATGGTTACTATTTTGGATGGAATTTCTGCCTCAGGAGCTTAAATGTGAAACTGACACTAACCTGCCATAGCTGCTCTCAGGACACTGAGTTTCTCAGAGCAGTCCTCAGGGGACAAAAACTTTAACTTGAATTTTATTAAGATATTCAGCAATACCATGTATAAAATTGGCTCAGATTTACTGTTCTACAAAGATTAAGAAAGCTATTTTAGCAGGGCAGTGGTGGCGCACGCCTTTAATCCCAGCACTCAGGAGGCAGAGACAGGCGGATTTCTGAGTTTGAGGCCAGCCTGGTCTACAGAGTGAGTTCCAGGACAGTCAGGGCTACACAGAGAAACCCTGTCCCGAAAAAAGAAAGAAAGAAAGCTATTTTCACCTCTAGATCAAAGTGTAGTTAATTGTACTAGTAACCCAGAATCTGAGCAAGTCATAAAGAGAGGTTTTAAAGTAGAATATCTACTGCTAATAGACAGGCTTTGTTTATTAAGTTAATTTGTCAGCGTTTTTAAAAACCTGCAGAGTCTTGTAGCTGAAAGCTGGCCTGGAAACTCTTGATCCTCCTGTCTTCCCAGGTGCTAGGATTACTGACGTGAGCTGCCTTCCTAGGCAAATAGTCAGGTTTTAAATGCATTTGAATGCTCTCACTTCACAAAAATGTTCTAAATTCATGGGCTCCTCCAGGGATTCGGATTCAGAAGTGTAGAAAAAGGACCTGGTCACTGTCACAGACAGGCCAGATAATGTACACACAGTGGCACTAGGACTTTTGAGAAGTAGTGATTTACCTGTTTGGTCATGAAAAACACTATCCAAAATGAACAAGAAAACTGCAATAGCTTAAAGGGATAGCACTGGCCTAAGAAATTGATTTGCAGAACCCTAGAGACTCCACTGGCTGAATGAAATGCTATGGAGCTGGGATATGAGTCCACTCGTCATCTTAGGGCAATCCCACGAGTAGAGGAAGTGCTGTTTATTGTCTCCTTTTCAAGACCCTCTCTCTCCCTCTTCCCACGCTCTTCCCCCTAGCAAAATATCTCCAGGCTTCTGGCCCTTGATGCAGGTGAAAGGCCCCTCAATAACCAGAAAATCCATGTCCTTTCATACGAAATTGGGAGGGACAAAAAAAAGGGATATGGATTTTTTTTAATCTCCATTTTATTACAGAATTCAAAGGTAATGCACTACACACCAGGTATTTTGACTAAAATTTACTCTCTGCATATATCTATTCTCTACCCACATGGGTCAGCCAGCTGCCCTTTCTTTAGAAGTCAGACACTTCAGATCCCTAGAGCCTAAATATCTAGAAAACAGTTTGTTTGTTTTTTGTTTTTTTGAGACAGGGTTTCTCTGTGTAGCCCTGGCTGTCCTGGAACTCACACTGTAGACCAGGCTGGCCTCGAACTCAGAAATCCGCCTGCCTCTGCCTCCTGAGTGCTGGGATTAAAGGCGTGCGCCCCCACTGCCCGGCTAGAAAACAGTTTAATTAGAACACAACACAAGGCATAAGGGCAAATGGGACAGAAGCTGGACCTAATGGCTGCCGCTGTTTCTCTTTATTACTATATGAAATAGTACTTGACTACACAGATCTCATCTGCTTGTTTGTGAACAGGGTTGATACAGCCAGCACCTCTTTGAGCTCTTGATCCTCCTGCTTTCACCTCCCAAGTATTAGGATTACAGTCACATGCCACCATGCCAGGCCCAGATACAACATATGTGAAGGTCACCCCTAAACCAAACTATTAACAAAGTAAGCTGTCAGGTGAAAAAGGAAGTCATATACTTGCCTACTTGTTTTAAGCAACAGTATATGAACTTCAAGCTGCCTTTCCAAAGACATTTCTCAAGATCAAAGGCCAACGCCACAGTGACAGTAATAATTACCTACTATTGTTAACTCCCTATTGTGCATCACATACCGTGCTAGGTGCTTACATACATACAGAATGGTCTCCTAACACCTGTAAGGTTATGCTTGAAAGTAAGTAAATGGTACTTGCATAGAAGCGGGCATGGGATACATCTGAAGGCACTGCTACGTTGTAAGGTCCCATGGCTCTATATAAACATCTGCTGTGACGCACCAACACCCCTTGAGGCCATATTGTGTTTTCTGACCAACTATGGGAAAAAGAAATGCACTGTTAGAATACTGAGAATTAGGGAAGACAATGTTCTGAAAGGCCAGCTATATTTCCATGAAGATCAGATTAAGCATTCAAGGCTCCATCTGCCTGAACTCTAGACAAACATTCCACAGCCAAAGCCTTAGGAGTTAGAAAGAATTTGTTATAACGTCACTGCTATACGGTATACAGTGACTACTGAGTGATACGGTTAGCTCAGTGTTGAAAGATTTACAGGCTTGGAAGAATGAGCAGGCCAGAAAATAAAGTATTAAGAGGGTGACTTGTCATCTGGACCCCAAGCGAGCAAGCAGTAAGAGGATACAAACAGGAAGAGAAAGCCAATGACATCGAAAGCAGAAGAGAGATGAACAGCACTGCCAACTAGGAGACATCTGCTGTATAATCACACCCCTAGAGAGGTTCACTCTGCTGTGTCTCACAGATGTGAGAAGCTATAGAGAACACAGACACACACAGGTCCTAATGCATAGACTTTTCGCTTTACCACTTTCTTGGTTTATTTCTATAGAGGTTTCTCTAAGGAAAAGAAATTAGGGAAGAAAGGTTTCTTTCTTTCCAGCATCAATGTAATGGAACTGCAGAAGAATGAAAAACTTCAAAATAAACCTTCTTTTCCCCCACTTAAATCTAAGTTAATTCTTCACTTCCTGATTTTGGAAAGGTTAGTTTCCTAGGATAAGAACTGGGACAGCAGTTTAGATATGTTAAAAATAAAAATTATTCTAGTACCCTGAAGCTCTCCCAGTTAACAGGTTCCACCGGCCTTGCTCACACTTACCAGCATTAAGGTGATGATACACCTCATGGCCACGTGCCACCAGTAGCCTGAAGATGTACAGTACTAGGACTGGGTTGTACTTTCAATTGTTATTGAAATCTGTCCTTTGCCCACATTCAGGTTTCTTTTCAGCCTGGCCCAATCTCTTTCAGTTCCTGGGCTTGAAGGCCTGTGCTAATCTGTATCAGACATCAAGGCAGATAATTGAAGGGAGAACTCTGAGGGGGGGGAGGGGAAGGGACGGTCACCTCAGTCTGTCCCATTTAATGAGGGGGAAACTGGTGGACGAAATCGTGAAATATTTAATTATAAAAGAGAGGAAGATGAAGAGGGTCCATATTAGAAGATGCTCCAAAACTGAGGGACAGTTCTGATAGGAAGCTCAAATTGACAGAATGAAAGCATCTGGAAGCTAGGCATTTTGAATCCTAGAGGCCATACAAAGAAATGATTAATCAGGGTACACAAAAAAAGCCAAGGCCAGTTTTCATTTAAGAATAGGAGAAACAAGGAAACAGCACAGAGGTTAGGAAAGAAATAGGCAAGAAAAATGACTATATCAGATCTGATTAATTAAAAAGGATTAAAGCAAATTCCAGCTGTTTAAGTGTGGGATGATGAGGTAGCAACTACTCGGCTGTGGCAATGAAGATGCGAAGACAAACCTTAAGTCTGACAAAATAGTTTAAAATATATGTACATAAATGTATACACACACACACATACACACACACACACACACCCAAATCTATGTGGATTTGGGTAAAGGGTAAAACTGAGGTAAACTCCCGAGTGTAACACCCTCTAGAGTAACTGAGCAGCAGAAATGTGGACCCACTGGAGAAGGATCTGGTGATGGTGGTGGAAATGAGTTAATGCTTGCATTCTTTTTAGTACCATAACAAGCAACCACGTAAATAAAAACCAAGAACGAGAATGGCACACAGCAGATAAACATGACCAGCACCATGAAGAGAAGTGGTACATGGTCAGCCCCTGCCCTACTCACATGTGCTGTGGAGCATTGCTGTAGAACCCATGTTCCAACTTCTGCCACTTGCCCAGGTGAGCAGCTGATTTGTGTAGCAAGTCACAATATTTGGATGGTAGCAGTTGCGTGGTGAGCATGACAAAAGCATTGATCCACACCATAATGAGGTGCTCACATGACCAGCGCATGTCGTAATACTGGGTGCTCTGGAAGAGATCATACAAGAAACGATCCATGCACTGGCGGTGAACAGAGGCAGGGAAGGGTGTGTGGACATATGCCCTGCAGACAAATGCCACATTAAGTCAACATGCACTGTTGTCCTGCTGTCCGTGCAGAGTCCTCCAAAATCAACCTGACTTTCTGGCTGTACGAGTTAGGGCTGGGAGGGAGAGCAATTGCGTTTAAGTGTTTCCTTTCTAGAAGACCTGAGTGCGTCTGAAGTCCATCTGCAGAAGTGCTTCTGAATGGGTGAAAGGGGGACACTAAAATGACCCCATGTGATATCCAGACCACTTATCTCTTCTATTGAAATAAATTAAGTTTAGTTGGATGGTTAGGTTAAATTCAAGGAAGCTTTTAAAAACCTGTTAATAGCCACAGCAGTCTAAATTTCATTGAAATCTCAGTTCTCTTAAGCTGCTACGTAATCATTCTATGTTAAGTTCAATCTTTACTCTTCCCAGAAACTTTAAAAAAAAAAAAAAAACATATTGGGGGGGGGAAAAAGGAAGGAAGAAAGAAAGGAGGGGCTACCACGGGGTGCATCACATATAGGAAATACCTCTCCGCCAACCAGGAGCGGTATTAGTGCACTCCAGATGCAGCCGAACTCCACCATCCAGGCTGCCAAAGGGGAGACAGAGAAAAGGGGAATTAAACAAGAAATGCCCAGTTCATGTAACTGACACAAATCCAGGGAGCACCAAGCAGGATACCTGCTTACCTTCACAAAACACAGTGGGAGAAAGGCAACATAGTAGGCACTGAAGAGGGAGTTGAAGAGAACTTCCTTGATTCTGTGGTTGAAATCTGCTTTCAGACACTCTACTTCATTGCGAATGAGATCAGGAGATAGGGGGCAGCTGTGGGTGGGGATGGGCGTGGCATTATTAAACTGTTCTTTTAGAGACTCCAGCAATAAGGAGAGGAAATCTTTGGATCTGGCCAAACTGCCCACATTTGAAGCCGCCTCCTCTACTGCCTGGTGCTGAACCACATAGTCTGAGAGAAGAAGATGGGTTCTGCTATCTTGATGGAAACAGTAGAGAGGAACATAAACACCAAACCTGTAACACAAAGTGAATATGAAAATGAGACCAATCTCCACCTCAGCATGTCATGAGTACAGCATGGTCTACTCAAGGCAATGTAACCCCAAGGGGCTCTGTTTTCTACAAAAGCAGTATAAACACATTGCAGGATAGGATATTACATAAAAGCCCCAATGGCAACATACAAACATGTAAAAACAATCATTTTTTTTTTATCAAGTGCAGTTTTCCAGAATGCAAATTTTATACATGGTCATTACCAGTGGTCCGGGAACTGCCAGGTTCTCGGACTCTTATTGAAAGAACTGAAATAAAGGCTCATAGATACCCAAGGGCCCCGACTATCGTTCAGGCTTCTGAGGTTCAGAAGAATGACTTTAGTTACTAAGAAATGCAACGAGAGCGTGGTTCTCTCTTTTGGTTGAGATTAGGTCATATAATAATTTTGCTATGCATGTCACTTCCTGCAATACACATGACTTGAACTATATACTCTAAATTATGCAAAAGATGATAAATAGTAGATTTTCCCCCAAAATTCATCATTTCAAGGCAGTTTGACTTACTGCTCATCCACCCCACACCAATTCAGGACAGACCCGTCTTCCCATTCTTTGTTGGGAATATATTTGAAAATAAACTGTCTAAATCTGATTGCTGCTGGGGAGAAGAAACCCACTCCACTCACCCTTCAGAGAGGGATGTCTATGCAGCTAGCTCCTTGCAAGTGTGGACTAGGGTTGCTAGGTGAGTGGTTCAGAGAGGGCTGTGTGCATAGCATATGCAAGTGAAGGAGCTGGACTGCCAAGAACTTTACTGGGTGGAGGTAGTACATAACAAAACCAGTAGAGTCCATTATACTAAATTAGTCCACTTAACTGCCTGCCTCATTTCCTTGTTATGGTCTCCACAAATTGTACAGGTGTCTTTGACAGACTTGTTATTTGAGGATGGTATTTGTTTCCTAGATTACCTTTCCTCATTACCAATTTAAACTCATAAAGCAATTTAAGTCTGCTTAATTTACTGACATGTCCTTCGTGCCTGAGATAGTAGATGAAACAGAGCAGTCAGTCACTCAGTAAATATTTGATAAATTAATAAAAGTTTTAGAAGTACAATAAATTTCTACACAATACTTGGCTAAATAAGTTTTAGAGAATGTTGACAATTTCTCTTTTGACCCTAGGGCTAAACTCAGTTCTTACACCTACCTGGGCTGTGCATACCTCAGCCATAAGCATCTCAGATTCATTCTAACTACCCTCAAGTCTTCATTAGGTAACTGCCACAACATGAACTAGATATTGAGGGGGAATTCAGATACAAAAAAATAGCAGCAATTTATTTCATCTTCCTAACAAAACCAACAATGATGCTTGTTCTTAACTTTCTGTTTTTTGTTTTTGTTTTTTAAAAAAAAGAATTATTTATTTTATTTATGTGAGTACACTGTAGCTGTCTTCAGACACACTAGAAGAGAGCATCAGATAACATTACAGATGGTTGTGAGCCACCATGTGGTTGCTGGGAATTGAACTCAGGACCTCTGGAAGAGCAGCTAGTGCTCTTAACCACTGAGCCATCTCCCCAGCCTGTTCTTAACTTTCTATGAAGGGAAAAAAATGAACTATTTACTAATTGAGAGAATGGCTTGGGGTAGCTTCAGGATCCACTGTGACTATGAAAACATATGTGTGTGCCCTTGAGAGCGTGGGATTTGGATAGAATTAAAAGGTACAAGTTTCAGGTAGAAAAATCACTTGTATACTTGAAACCATCAAACAGTTACACTGTCAAGAGTCTGAAGCCAACCTTGGCTACATGGTACATTCCAGACTACACAGTGAGACCTGTTTCAAACAAAAACAAATTAAAAACCTTTCTATACAAAACTGTGTTGTCCACACGTTTCATAAAGTTCAATGTTGCTGTAACATGAGGGGGTTGGGAGGTGGGGCTTTAATCCCAGCACTTGGGAGGCAGAGTCAGGTGGAGGCTAGCCTGGTCTACAGAATGAGTTCCAGGATGGCCAAGACTAGAAAAGGAACCCTGTCTTTCACACAGAAAAACAACAACAGATCTGCTGAAACACAAGCTGACATCTAGAAGTGACTATAGAAGGTTCAGTGGATGGCAGAGTGTGACAGGGACCCCACTTCCTTGGCCTTCCTTGGCCTCTCAACACATCCTATGTGAGTGCATAGCTCATCCTGTGGGTGAGTGATGCGTCATCCCCATCCTCATGCTGAGTTCGGCAATGAGGTTTTTTTATTTGAGACAATTAAGATGTCAGCCAACACAGTACAGTCAGAAAGTTAAAATGAGCTTGTACAAAGACACTTTCTCTTAATACTCTGACAAATTCATGTGAATTTAACTAGGCGAGCCTGCTAGAGGATGAGACACATGGAACAAAGGTTACATGTATGTTCTAGTAGCCAGTTAATCCCAAGTTTGTGGCTGAACCCAAGTAGTTAAATCAGGGGAGCCTCCTGATTGCCAGATAACCTCAACACACATGCAATACATGTAGGCTGAGTAGGATAGGATGTGGTGTGAACAGCTGACTTAGGGTAGAATGAGAAGCAGCAGAAGAGAACATCAGACCATAGAAGGCTGTGCATATATATTAAAAAAGAGGATTCATTAAACTTTTTCTTTGGAGGGGGGAGGGGTTTCAGACAGTGTTTCTCTGTGTAACTGTCCTGGCTGTCCTAGAACTTGCTTTGTAGACCAAACGGGCTTCAAACTCAGAGATCCCGCCTTTGCCTCCCAAAAGCTAAGATTAAACACATGTGCCACCACACCCAGCCATTAAAGCCTTTTTAAAGGATGTATTTCATGTATATATGTATTTGCCTGTGTATATGTATGTTCACCACAGTGCCCATGGAGGTCAGAAGAGGTGGTCAGATTGCCTGAAACTGGAATCATAGATAGGTGCGAACCACCAGGTAGGTTCTAGGAACTGACACAGGGCCCTCTTAACTGCTGAGCCATCTCTCCAAGTCCTCCAGGAAGGATTTTAAAGAAGAGAACAACACAATTAAATATTTCAAACTATAGTCTTAAACTAGATAGACCAGGATGGCCCTTTAACTGATCCTCCCGCCTCTACCTTTCAAATGCTGGGATTACAGGCATTACGACCACACCCAGCTAATGCTCCCATTTTGAAATGGAATGAAAAAAGAAAATAAAAATCAGGCAAAGGCATGGTTAAGAGTCCCAGTTGTTAGACTTGGACTAACTCACTAAGCTACTGAAAATTGAAGGGTGAAAATGGGGGAGAGTTTAAAAAATATATAAATAAATATTTAATTGATACTTACACAAAAACAAATATCCTTAAACCTAAGATTATCTAATCACATTTTGTTGCTACTCTGTAGCTTTCTTTGGTGGGTAGAAGGGTGTGAAGCAATGTCCTATCAGGTTGCCCTGGCTCATCTTGAACTCCGCATTTGCCTTCCAAGTACTGAGAATGAAGCCATGAGCTGCTACATGCTCAGCAATAAGCTTCTTTGTATACTTAAATGAAAAGCCCACTAGCCATCTTGATGGTTGAATTCCTCTTTAACTAGAGACCTTTACTAGATGAACAGAGCTAACGGAGACATTCTCCACTGGGAGGACAGCCACAGATCTCAGTTCCCAGATGCTCTTGGGTTCCACCTTATTCCTCAACACCCTTACTTTAGAAAACAAATTATTACATAGTGCGCATATCTACTGGCTTTCCGATTTTGCAAATTCTTACTTTATATATGAAGAATCTCACCACCCCTCCATTATATCATTTGCATAACTCAAATAACTTCAAAAGATTTGTTAATACAATCTAAAACTGAAATACTCACGGATAGCCAAGGAAGAGGAGATTGAGGACTGAATGGCTTCGGAAGAGATTGACCAGGGTCCAACAAAGCACCCATCCACACAGAGTAAGGAGCACCAAGCGGGCCAGTATCAGAGCTGTGTAGTGAACCATGGATGCTGCACCTGCTTTAGTAGCCTGAGTGTAGAAGCACCAAAAGAAACATTTTATACGGTTATACACTTCTACTCAAAAGCAATGTGCCTCACAGTAGTAAGAGCTTAGATTAGGTGAAAACTAAACCATGCCTTAAAAAATATTAAAAATTTGCCCTATCCACACCTACCTACCTAATAGTTGAGGATTCGGACTTCTCTAGACACCGTTATTCCCTTCTTTTACTCCACACCCTCATGCAGACCTCCTGTAAGCTGGTACAATTATCATTTGTTTATAGCTGAGCTTCTTAAATATTAGCCTAAGAACCAGTCAGCAGAGGGTCACCAGGCTGCATACCTAACAACTTTCTATTCCAGAAGTAGGCAACAAGATTCTGAATCAAGGAATCTGTGTTTCAACAACCTCCCAAATGATTTTTTTTTTTTAATGTACATGAAGATAGAGAGGTGCCGAGCCTGGTGGCAAGGCCTGTAATCATAGCTATATAGGAGGCTAAAGCAGAAAGGTCACAAGTTTAAACGCTGCCTGAGCTACAGAACAAGTTCAAAGCCAGCTTGGCCAACTCAGATGAGGATCTATATTCAACACCCAGTATCATAAATAAGAAGGAACAGAAGATGGAAAGACTATTCTCTCTTTATCTCCTACCAGACAGCAAGGGCCTCAATATCTCTCTTTTAAATTGTCTTCTGAATGTTTTGCTGGATATATATTTAGTAAATTACTAAAGTTGCATAATTAATCACATTTCTGATAGATTCAAGTTTCCTTTTAAACTTCTGCACACATGGAAACAATGAATTATCACATTTAATTCTTTTTATCACAGCTGCTCAAATATGCCTCTTTAATCCCACATACCTAGAACTAAGTACATGGAGTAAGAAAACATCTGTGGCAAAAGTTGAAGTCTCAAATGTCATGTTTTTCTAAGATGAAGTAGAAAAGACATTATGAATACCATGCAGGGAAATCAGCCGGCCCGGCTCACATCACAGTAGAGTCTTTCTGTTGTTCTTTCATTTTTCATTTTCATATTTTCTGTTACAGACAGGGCCTTATTATGTAGCCCAAGCTGATCCCAAACTCCTAACCCTCATGTCTTAGCCCCCTTTGTGGTACCAACTCAAAACAGTAGTCTTAGGGCCCAGAAAAGGAGTAACAGTGATCTACAGTCACCAGTACACGAGAGGATAGCATTTCAACTCTCCTTTACATCCATGCCTTAGCTTACAGATCATAGGACTTAGCTTATATAAGGTATAAGTACTACACACTACACTAATGTTCAATAACACATTTCAGAAGAATGGTTGGAAGAAATTAAGGGAGAGGTGAATGTGATTGATGACTTCATCTCAGCTACTTAGAAAATGGAGGCAGAATTGCTTGAGGCCTAGAAATTGAGGTCAGTCTAAGCAACATAGCAGACCTCATCTCAAAATTAGAAAGCATTAAATGGACTTTAAAACTCCTCCTATCTAGTGACATCATAGCTGTCAGAATGTCACAGTTCCTAGTATGCTCCTGATGCTGACTTCAACATACTATACTTCCAGTTGTATAAAAGTACAGTATAGTTACATTCAACAGTGTTTGATAAAAACTACTGGGACTAGATTATATATCATACTTTATCGTTATCTTAATGTTACTCCGTGTAAGTTTACTATTGTAAAAACAGTCCATAGCACAATTCTCACAGTATCATCTCTTAACTACATCATGAGACCATGTGAGCTGACAGCCACCATCCAAGTCTATGTAAGTACTCTGTGGAGTGTTCACACAATGAGAAAATAAATCTGCTAGCAATGTGCTTCTCAGATCTTTGCTAATCATATACATGACAGCATCTGTACATATGCTCACACACATACTGTTGGAACACACAGTATATGCAATTAAAAATGAGAATCAGCATTAAGTGAATACCATGCCTCTACTTAAGCCTCAAACTCTGGGAAAGGATTAAGATATTCTTAGCTATAGCAGAAAAAATGGCTCCATTTCACACCTGAATACACACTCCACACCAATGGACCTCATGTGTCAAATCCTGGGGAAGTTATTTAAGCCACTGGAGCTATTCCCCCGCCTCCATTCTCAACTTAAAAACAGAAATTTAAAAGGCAATCTGGTACTGTGACACATACTTATATTTCCAACACTGAGGAACTGAGAAAGGAACATCACCACCAGTTAAAGCAAGCCTGGGCTACAAAGCAACAGTCTGTTTCTAAAACTAAAATAAAAGACCGCTTCTATGCCCTGGCACTAAAATAGGATTTGTAATGCTCAGTGATTTTGTCTTATTCCAGAACCTAAATTCTCAACCACTGTGACATAAACGACAGAGCCTATGCGAGGTCTGGAACAAAGACAATCAAGACAAAACAGCCAGTCAAGAAGTGCAAAGATCAAACATAAACAATTCTTTTTAAAATATGGTGAGTGCTACAGGAAAAACCTAAGCTACCAGGAGCACATGCAACAAGAGAGTCTAACCAAGGGGAGGCTTTCTGTAGGCACACTTGGGGCCTGGTGAACAGACCTGTGATCCCATAGGCTGACTGCAAAGCCAAGGTCTCCCTAGACTCAGAATCAGTTCAAGGCCAGCCTGGGCAAATTAGTGAGCCCCTGTCTCAAAATAGGAAGTAAAAATTAGGCTGTAACTATAGTTTAGTGGGAGATCTCTGGATCTCCCACCCAGCATGTGCAGAAGTCCTATGTCCAATCCCCAGTATCCCTGCCCGCACCCTTTTAAAGTGGTATTTATATTTAAGCTGAGATCCGAGGATAAATAAGCTCTGGCCAAGGAAAGGGTAGAAAATTACTCATAACCTAGGCTAAGTGAAAGATATACAAATGTTCTCAAACACATGAAAAATACATAAACACACACCCCCCAAACTTTTATGTGCATATAAAGATTAGAAGAAACTGTACAAAAAATTGATTCTTCATAATGGGGCTATAATTTTTAATTTTCTGCTTTGTTTTTTTTTTTAGTTTTCTCCAATGAAATACCCTATTTTCCTGCTTAGAGCAATGTTTAAAGAGAGCTGGTTCCAACTGGTGAAAGTTGAGTTTCTGTTTAGTCTTGTGGAGCAAACAAAGCAGCAGTCTGGCCTGGAGGTGAAGCAAGCAGAGTCTACCAGGGAGAGCTAGTCCCTGCTACCCAGGGACAGGTAGTCCCCGCTGAGCAGTATTGAGCTTTCTGAGTTAATTACCTCCAGCCTGTCCTTAAAAATGACTGGTCTTTCTCAGGTTGGGATCCTTTCTGTGGCACAAGAAAACAAAAGAAGGCAGACATATTTTAATGGAAGACAGAAAAGATGTTTTATGATGAGCTTTATCCATCTAATTAGATATTTTAGGAATTATGATACAGCTCTAATTTTTAATTTCTGAACAGGTAGTAGCCACAGTGCTCAGATACAAAAGATAATAAAATACAGTGTCTGTGGTGAAGCACCAGTGTCGTCCCCAGTCACAAACAGATGTCTGGCATTAGTCTGGGTATCTTCCCAGAGACAGGCTGTTCACATTAGCAGACTCTTCCTTCTCCTTGTCTTCTTTTAAAAACACTGTCTTAAAGCCAGACATGATGGTGCAAGCTTGTAAACTCAGGAGGTTGAGACAGGCAGACGGCCATGAGTTCAAGGCAAACCTGGGTCACACAGTTAAGTACCAGGCCCACCATGGTCACAAATTAAGACCTTCTTGTCAAACAAACCAAATAATAAACAACAAACCAACTCTTTTAAAAAGCCCTGGGCTTCTGCACTTACTTGAAAGTCAACATGTAAACACCCTGTCACCTTTCAATAGCTGCACACTGTTCCACCTGTGGATCTACTGTAATTACTATACACTCCCTTCCTGGATGCTAAATATAGATTTCAGTCTTGGATTAAAAATCTGTTAAAACTCAGAACCCTTTTTTCAGTAAGAATTGCAGGCTGCTTTGAAAACTGTTAATACTTTCTTCTAACATGGTACAAAAGCTGCTTGATTATTATTAATTACATCATCAATAAAGGCCTTAAGTGCTTCAAGTTTCTCTGCAACAACAAGGTGGAAATCCCAGTCACTAAGGGTTTACACAAAGTCAGGATAGAACCTGTTGACACGCATAGGTATTTTTCTAAAAACAAACAAACAAACAAGATCTCATGCAGCCTAGGCTGACCTCAAACTCATTGTGTACCCAAGAACAAGCTTCTTCCAGATGCCCTGACCGCTGCCTCCTGAGTACTGGGATCACAGGCCTGCACTACAGGCCTACACTACCACATCCAACTTAACAAGAACCATTTCCAACTGAAGGACTAAAACAAACAAACAAAACTGTCTAGTTTAAAACAAAAGAACCAAACACTACTGAATTACTCTAAAGAAAGTTCTATCTGGGAATATCCAAACTAAGCATCCAGTACGAAAAAATAAAGGGAGTCATCTAGGCCAGGCCTGTAATCTTAGCTACTTGGAAGAGACCGAAGCAGGAGCACAGAAAGTTCAATGTTTGCCTAGTCCACAGGATGGGCTCAAGGCCAGTCCAGGTAATTTAATGTTAAGTAAAATGAGGGCATAGGAGTACGTCTTGGTGTACAGCACCTGCCTGGCACACATGAAACCACAGGTTCCACATCCTGCTTTAAAAAAAGAAAAAGGCACCTATTTTTATTTTGGTTTTTTTGTTTTTCTTTTCTTTGAATATGTAGTCCAGGCTGGCCTTGAAGTCACTACATAACAAGGCTAGTCTTAAACCCCTGATCACGCTGCCTTCACCTCCCAAGTTCTTCAGACATGTGCCACCAGACCAAGTTCAGTACAGCATCTATCTACTTTGATCACCTGAAACAAAGTCACTGAAAGGTTTCCCACTACTGAAAAGAAGCAATCCTACTACACAGCTTTGCAGTTAAGTTCAATTACTGTGTTTACAAAAATCCAGTTCTTCAGTTAGAATTCATACATCAGATTCTTATGTCTGCTCTAGAGGAAAGCTCTGGGACTGGAGAGATGGCTTGGCAGTTAAGAGCTTGCAGCTCTTCCAAAGGAGCTGAATTTGGTCCCCAGCACCCATAACAGGTTGCTCACAGCCACTTACATGTAACTCCAGCTCCAAGAGATCTTTCCCCTCTTCTCGTCTCCATGGACACCAGTATACATGTGCCACACACTCACACAAACACATACACATAAATAAAAAGAGGAAAGCCTGGGGCTGGAGGGATGGCTCAGCAGATGGGAGCACTGACTGCTCTTCCAAGGGACCAGGTACAATGCCCAGCACCCACATAGCAGCTTACAACTGTCTGTAATTCCAAGATCTGATACCCTCACAGACACATACACACAGGCAAAACACCAATGCACATACAATAAAAAATAAAAGAGAAAGATAACTCTCAGTTATCTATGATTATAGCAAATATTCATTTAGAATTTCATTCTGAAATATAACTTTCCAAGATTAAGAAACATCAGCAACTTTGGCTAAGTTACATTTCTTGTTTTGTCCATCGTTTTCATGTTAAATACAGAAGAACTGTGAAAGCACATCCTCTTGCCTCACCAAGTTTACATATATATGAAAAATGGTACCAACAGCCACCTCTATCAACAACTTTAATCTTTTAAAAGATCATTTAATATTGCAATTCTTTCCTCTGTCCACTGAAGCTTAGGTTTTAATTTTCAGATTTAACCCTGTCTTTTCAAAACTGGAAATTCTAGTAAACTCACATTGTCTCTTGTTAGAGCATTTCACAAGTAGCACACACAAACCATTTCAAGTGAACGCTATCTAAAAATGAGTAGTTCAGATCCAACTACACACGTACAAGAGCTCGTTAACTCAAACACCTGTTTCTAACAAGAACTTTAAAATTAAAGATTGCACAAAAAACTACTATAAGCTAAAAATAATCTCAGATCCTACAATTTACAAATTCTACAAATTACATTTCTAATAATTCTCTAAAATACTTCACATTTAAATTTTAAACACTGTTAGGAAAGCTTTTGTTCTTAAGTACTAGTACAACTCACATAGAAGCAATTAATTTATAACTCTACAACAATTATATTTGGTCGTTTCACATTTGGAGTCTGATCCCATTCTTGTGACTAGTCCAGCTACGGGTGACAGAAGACAGCGAATGAGCCAGTATACCTCGGAAATGAGGGCCCACACAAGCCTCCTCGCAAGCATCACTGTGATGAATGCTGCCAGGTAATAGTCAATGAGATGGAAATTCTACAAGAGAAACAAAGAAGTGCGTCAGAGGGAAGCACCACCTCTGCCAGCTCACTGCTGGGACAGGGCCCTGCCCCCACAGGTCTTCTGAGGTGGCTGCACAACACAGGGGTTCAGATAACCTCATGCCTGCTCTACATACCAAGACACCATCTCAAAAAAAAAGTAATAATCTACAGACTTGTGAGATTAATTCATCTAAATGCCACATTTATAATGTGTCCCACTGAACAGATCATCTGGGATTCACAGTTTTTAGGAGTCACTACTGTTCATCTCTTTACTTCATGAATCTGACTGTCACATCCTCTCCTACTTGGTATATCCATTCTGCTCACTTAGTCTAACTTGATTTAGAAAGGTCTGGAAAATAGCGTCCCCAGAAGTTACCTATGGTCTCCTCTGCTTCTGTACATATTACCATAACAGAGAAGAAAATGAAAGCTTTCTCAATTAATTAATTCAATAAATATGTATTTAATAATCAAAATATGGCAGGTACCCTTCCTGACACAAAGGACATGTTGCTGAGGAAGACAGCAAATGCTCCTACTTTCCTGGCTCTTACTCTCTGCTGCGGTTTAAGATGGAAACAGAATGGTACAGTTCAGTAGATCCTGCTCTACCTTCATGGTAAAACTATCTGGACACTGACACCTAGATATGGTTCCTTTCTGAGCTTCCTTTCCAAGAACTGCTTCTGGACACGGATAGATGAAGTATATGGTCTACACTCAATACGTTTATAATTCAGGCAGGGAGAAAAAGAACTGTAAAAAAAGGTTTTTGACACCAACTCATTACAATTCTTATAGTAAAACAGGAAGCCTCGTCACATGAAGAATGGTCAATACAGAAAGAAAAGTCTTAACAAATACTTAAAACTTTAAAATCGTATAGCCTTCCCATATCTACCCATCTAAAAGGTTCTCAAATATTTTGTAGCCAATACATATAATAAATTAACAGAACAGTGTATGTCAAGTCCTCTGACTAGAATCATGGACATTTATAGGCAACCTTTATAAAAGCTTTCTCTGCTTCCTGATTACCACTACCTTTGTACATAATGGAACAGAGAGCAAAAGAAGATTTAAAAGATTCCCTTTTAGAATTTTTATTATGTGTATGCATGTCTGTGTGTGGATGTGTGCACACAAGCATCCATGAAGATCAGAAGACGGTGCTCTCTGGACCTGGAGTTATAGATAGTTGTGAGTCAACACGACAGGTGTGGGAGCAGAGCTTGAGCCCTCTGGAAGAACGGGAAGCACTCTCTGCAGTCCATCATATTTACTCAGCACTCAGAGCTGGTTCCCAGCTCACTTTCATTTTTTAACAGAATTCAATTTTATTCAGATTAACAATATATGCACTTAAAGAACATTCTAGCCTCCTTTATAGTTAGGGACTGTAAATGTAAAAATGATGGATGCATGGCTTATAAGACATGCTCTTTTTAAAACTGGGGCTGTAGCTCAGTTGATAAAATTGTTTGCTGCTCTCAGGAGACAGGAAGAAGAGGACTGGAAATTAATCCCCATCCTTAGTACATAGTGAGTCTGAGGACAGCCTGGAATATGTGAAGTCCTGTCTCAAAAACTAACACCCTCTTTGATGCTTTCCTATCCATTTCTAGATCACAAAATTCAACCACATCTACCTTAAAGATCACACACTAAAATAGCAGCTTCAACCCAAATAAGTTTTTGACTAACAATCTGAGGAAGAATTGCATCAGACTGTCACGTGTTACGAACATTACATAATTTGGGGGGTTGTTTCAAAATTTATTATCCAAATCAGCTTTTAAAAAGGTAATGTTGATCCTAGAGATATAGCTTAGTGCTAAAGTATGTGTTTAGCTAGCATGCATAAGGTCCTGAGTTTGATTCCCACCACCACTGAAAAAGCTGCTGGAATTTAATCATAGTGACATCTGGCAATGAATTTAACATGATGTAGAGAAAGCCAAATAGCACAAACTTTATGAGATGTTATTACTTAAACCTTTCCTGCATTTTCATTTTCTATTTATTTCCTTTGGCAATACTTATATTTTAACAATTTTTGGAAATTTTATTTCTGAAAATAATCTGATGTTTGGTAGCAAGATACTTTATTAGAAGACTTATTTCTAGATAGGCGGTAGCACCATGGAGGCAGAAGTAGCAAAATTAGCAATTCAAGGTCATCCTTGGCTACAGAGAGCTCAAGACCAGCCTGGGCTATATGAGACACTGTCTGCAGCTGCTTTCTTGCCTGCTGACAATGAACTTAAAGGCATCTGATCTGAAGACTTACCAGTGAAGTACAAGATGCAGGATGATTGTATGGATACCACCACACGGTCTTATAGATGTTGATATACTGAATGAACAGAACAATCAGCAGGTAGATGAAGAACAGAAATTCAAAGAACAGGCTCCCATCTACTGGTAAGTCGGGGATTTGGCAATGACGCACAGGACCTGGGGTAATTAAGGCTGTGGTGGGTGGGACTGGAAGGCCAATTGCACTACCATTCCTGAAAAAGAAATTACAGTTAACTCAGTGACAGCCTTCAGTGGCACGCCACTAAGAAGCCCCCTTGTCTCCTCCATCTACCTTCACTGCTGGCTGTCCCACACATCGCATCCGTGATCTAAGGTGTAGCTATGTCTTACCAATGTCTCCTGGGTAAGCAAGACTAAAGTTTCTCCAGAGCTCACCTTAAATTTAGTCTCATTACACAATCCATGCCTTACCTGCACCACATATGCTATCCATACTATGAGCTATTTGAGATGCATGCATTATTCTTTCTGTGGATTGGTTCCCTTTAAATATACTATACCCACCGCTATTACCTTTCTGAACTTCTCACACATATAGTTAGACAAAATTTGTATATGTTTTTTCATTCATTCTTCAAGACTCTGTTTCATTTTAAGACAGAGTTTCCCCATGTAGCCCTAGATGTTCTGGAATTCACTCTGTAGACCAGGCTGGCCTTTTAAAAGACAAAAGTTAGACCTGTTAGGCCCTGTCTTCTTGTTCTTCTGTCCATGCTTGCTTACAGGTCAGAAAGAGCTTAGTTATCCAGAGAGAAAACAGGGATAGAAAATAAAGTTTCCAGGGACTAGCTGGAGATCTAAAAGTTGACTCTTATTTACACAACAAGGAAAAGAATGTTTGGCTTTAATACCCAGAGAAGGAACAATATTAGTGCTCCCACTCTAAAATTTCCAAATATAGGACTCCAACGGGTGTGTGGCATTTCCAGTCCTTTGAGGGACTCCTGGGAACATGAACTTTGCTCATTCAGAATAGTGAAGAACAGTATGACTTGAATGTAAAGGATCAGCGCCAAAGCTACCTCACTTCAGTTAGCCATACATGTGGAAATGAAAGATATTAAAGGTGCTGATGAAATGTCATAAAACCAGGAAGAAGACTCTATAAACAAATGAGAAATTCTTGTTCCCCTTTAGTCAAAATAAAGGGTGAAAGCATGTGCAACTCACATGCTATTTAAGAGTTAAAAGGACACAAAAGGTTCTCCAAGGAAAGTGGATACTTGTCCCACTAACCAAGCCAATGAAGTGCTTATTTCAAAACAGACACTTAAAGTATTGACATAGAAGATTCACACTTGTGATACTCTATGCAGCTTTAGCTTTTTAAAACTTCAAGCCAAAAGAGAAGAGACAATGGTCAGATAAAGCACTAAAGGGCATCAGAAGGAAAAAGGAAAGCACTCCTATATAAAGAGAGTCTAATCTGTAAGACCGAGTCATCTGCTAAAGAGTTGGAAGTTCTATTATAAAGTTGAAAGCTTGAGGGGGATATGTCAAAGTTCTTAAAAACCAAAATCATTTAAATTACTGAACAGCGTAGACATATTAAAATACTATAGTATACTCCATATATATGGTTATAAACTAATCAGAAATACTAAAAAATTTAAGAATCGATACACTTGGTCAATTAATTACAGAATATTTAGGAAAAATAAAAGCACTATTCCTGGTCTGAAGATTTGGCTCAATGGCAGCGTACCTGTGTAACATGTGGAAGGAAGTCCCTGGGTTCCATCTCTAGTACACAGAAGGCACAGAGAACCATTTAATATGATACAAATTCTGATTTGAGAACCCCAACTTTTCTGCTGTTTTTGTTGCTGTTGTATTGAATGTCTGATGCTCCTGCTTCTACCTCTGGTACAATGGAAATTACAAGCCCACCTGCTACCACCCTGGTTCAAGGGTTTGCTGAAATCTAACCCAGGGCCTCCAGTATGCTAGCCTGTACTCAACCTACTGAGTTACATTACCTAGCCAGATTTAAGAATTCTACTCAGGATGTACTTAATGCTAACAGCAGCAATTTGTTAAGACACATATAGGTTTTTCTTTCTTTTCTTAAACAGGTCTCCCCGATGGCCTAGCAATCCCTATATAGACCAGGTTATCTTTCAACTCACAGAGCTCTCCCTGCCTCTGCCTCCAAGTACTGGGATTACAGGTGTTCACTCCTGCATTGGGCAATGCCCAAGGTTTTCATTGCAGACTAGCCACAAGAGCACTCTCTCCGCAAACGCCAGACTTACCAAGGGAAAGCTAGTGTCAAGCTAACTTGACTAGATTCAGAACCACTGAGATATACCTATGGGCCCGTGTAAGGGCTTTCCACAAAGGTTCGCTAAGAAGGGAAGACTCACTGTAAGTGGGACCTGCCACCCACGGCCTACGATGAAATGGAGAAGAGGAAGTGGGAATAGTAGCACAGTTCTCAGGTCTCCCATGAAGTAGAGCCCCAACTGCATGCCTCGCCTCCATGACCGCTGTCACATCTCTCCACACTGAGGGGACCACAAGAAACCCTTCCTTCCACAAGCTGCTTTTGTCAGGCTTTGTCACCACAACAAGAAAAGTAATTTATACAGCTGTCTTCAAAAAGACCTACTTAGGAGGACTGCATCTAGGATGTGACTGGTAAACATCTCCCTCCACTGATTAAAAATAAAATAACCTCTCCTAGATAGTAAGAATGGTTCACTGTGATTCACAATGAATTCTCATTATAAGCTTGCATGGTATACAGTTTGTGTATAAAGATTCACACAGCAGGCAAGATCTTTGTGGGGCAGCAAGCAGCACAAGTGAGATAAACAAGTGAATAAGTTGGGGCTCAAGAGATGGCTCAGCGGTTAAGAGCACTGACTGCTCTTCCAGAGGTCCTGAGTTCAATTCCCAGCAACCACATGATGGCTCACAACCATCTGTAATAAGATTCGATGCCCTCTTCTGGTGTGTCTGAAGACAGCTACAGTGTACTCATATACATTAAGTGTTTTTTGTTTTTTGTTTTGTTTTGTTTTTAAAGTGAATAAATCAAGAAAGACTCAAAAGGAGAGCAGGTGTGGTGGCACATATCTATAATCCCGGCACTTGGGAGTTCTCTGCAAGTTTAAGGACAGCCCTGGCTACACAGCAAGCTCCAGCAAGTTGTCCTCAGACTTCTAGAAATATGTCATGGCACTCACATGATCTGGGTGACTAGATGGGTAGCCCCTTCTACACCCACAGCTCCAAAGCTATGCACTCAGCTGAAGAGAATGACCTTCCACAAATGGAAGAGGATCAGCGTTCGGTCAATTGTATATGAGTAACTGTACTCCTCTGCCAGAACCTCCACACAAACTCTCAAATTCATCAAGAGAGCCTGAAAGACAGGAGTGGTACTGACTGGTAACTCTGGAAACCAAAATCAAGACATGAAAAACCTCTTTTTAGGGAGGAAACAAGAATATCCGGGCAAAAACTATCTTGGCCAAAGGCATGACTAGGTAAAAGTATCTCTGCACTGCTGCATGATCAAGCCTCCAGAGACTGGCCCTGCATAAGATCAGCAAAAATAACTCATCCAGGCTGGACTTGTAGCTCAATAAATAGTAAAGCACATGCTTAGCATG
>JADRCH010000149.1:1786128-1939990 GCA_019843965.1 Rhynchomys soricoides | reverse complement strand
TGTGAGATGAGGTTACGTGTGTGTGTGATGAGGTTACTCCACACAGAGCCATTCTCTAACAAAAACCCCAGTGCCAAGCATGGGAAACCTCTCTATGAGCTGCTGGTCAGAGGAATACAAGTCTCCCCAAACTCTAAGAACTACTGCAGCTGCCTCTAGACCTTCAAGGTAAGACTCTTGTTGATGACCCCACACACGTCAGACACAGAACTCAGAGGAACAAAGCTGAAATTGACCTGGAAACCTCCTCCCTGAGGACTAGTTTTCATATAAGAGGTGCTGTGTAAGCTGCCAATGGAGAGAAGCAATCTCACCCAGCTGTAAAGCATACGGACCACAACAACGACTGGACCAGAAAGAGATACCCCAATGGTACAATAGTGGCCCTTTTAACTTGGTGGTAGCAAATAACTGTCTAACTGAACTTAAAGGCCACTCAATAAGAGGGAACTCATTCCTGGTACTGTTGTAAACATAGCCAACTATCCATGGCCAGAGAAGTCACAGACCTGAGAGGAAAACCTACCACTGTCATGTTCCTAAATCAGTATTTTCTAACAATATTCTAAATATTTATTCATTATACCCACATATAAATGTAGCTCTCAACCCTCATCAAAGAAGCTTCTTTTTGCAATGGATTGAGACTATTACAGAGATCCACAATTAGTCAAATGCAGTTCAACTGGGTGGTGCCCAACTCAAACTGCTATATCTGCAAAACAACCCCTACACCTAGGGCGGCGGCGGGGGGGGGGGGGGGATTCCAGAAGAGTGGGAAAGTGGGCGGAAACAGTCTACAGAGTACCTGTTGGCAGACAGTGTACTCTAGGCAAGACAGGAAAAGATACACCTAAGAAATCTCAAGAGTTATGGATGCCAGAACATGACCAGCATAGTGCCAAGAGCAGATGTCATGTCAACACAGACAGAAGAAGTTCCAAAGTCTCAACCATAGATGACGAGCTAAGGTCATCAATGACTGCAGAGAAAGGAAGATTGCTAGCCTCCTGGAACGAACTCCTGCAGAGGATAAGCCCTCAGCTCTAAATACTTACCTATGAGCAACATTACATAGACTCAGTAGGTTGTATATGCACACACACACATATGTACATACACACAACAGTAACTAAAGGACACGGGAGTTGGGATGGGAATGACGTAGATACAGCACTCCTGTACAAAGTTCTAAGACAAAGCTCTGAAAACTGGGCATAGTGGTATATACCCTTGTAATCCCAGCACCAAGGACACAGGTAGATCCCTGGAACTCAAAAGCTAGCCAACCTAGTCTATCTGGTGACTTTTTGGCCACTGAGAGCCTATGTCCCAAAAATAAAGGTGATGAAATGCCTGAGGAATAACAAATAACACCTCAGCTTGTCCTCTGGCCTACACATATATGCACTCATGCATGCACACACACCGAACATAACACACACACACACACACAAGCATGCGCGAGCTCGTGCACAAACTCAAATTCTAGAATCCTATATACCATGGCACAATTCTTAACATTTTTAGGCTACAGTTTACAGTTATTATTAACATCAAATAACCTTTTGCCAGAATAACTTTTAATATTAAAATGGGGGGAGGGGGCTAAAGAGGAGGAAAAGGCTTATGAGCGCCCACCTCTGAGGAGCTATGAACAGTTCATGGCTTTCTAGGGTGGATAAGTCAGTTTTCTCTAAGGGTGTGGCTCCTGGTAGGTCAACCACATTCAGTAGATGGCCGCACAACCAGAAGTAAATGAACGGGACAAAGTGAACTCAATGGGTCATTTTTTTAAGGGAGTTGGAGGATAAAGAGCTGGTTCCATGGTTAAGAGCATTATCTGCTCTTCCAGAGGACCAAGGTTCGGTTCCCAAAATATATATGGTGGCTCAGAACCATCTACACCCCAGTTCTAAGGGATCCAACAACCTCTTTTGGCATCTATAGGCATCAGGCATGCAAGTGGTACACAGACATACATGTAGGCAAAACACTCATACACATAAAAAAATAAAACTAAAAAATATTTTTAAGTAAAAAAAAAAAATAAAGAAAGAATTAGACATTTCTACTTTGTGGTCCCTTCGTAATATCGTTCTACCCGCCAAGAACTCTGAAACATGAAGCACTTCAAAGGCAGAAATTCTACTTCAATGAAAAGAACAAAATTTGATAAGCAAATATTTGAATAGAATTACTTTTATATTAATCTTACTCATAACAGATATCACAAATCATGCAAAGTGTTATGCACAGAACTATATTTTCTTTACCTGTTCCTCAAGCCTGTTCCATTGCCACAGCCGCCACCAACCAAAGTCTGTATAGAAGGTAAAGCTGAACGGCTTAGTTGCTGCCGACTAGGACCCCTCCTTCTACTGGGCATGTCCAGGAACCAGGTAGTTTCCAGTGCCACCTGAAGTTGCAACCCAGGCTAACAGCTGTCAACTTATTTCCACTCTGAATAATAATAATAAAAACAAAAAATACGAAATATCGTAACTTTCTATAGACATCAGTGTAACAAGCAAATGTTTTAAAACTACGTGAGCAGATCTTATAAAATCCAGATTGAATTTTCAAACAAATGTTCCCATTCCTTTATACTGCTTGGATCTTGGGGTAAGGCTTAAGGTCTGATCTAAGCTTTGTTCAGTACTAGGGCAACTCACGATTTGAGTCTTTCGTTGCTGACTTTTTGTTAAATAAAACGGACTACAATTTACAAGGTGGAAGTCTACAAGCAACACCACAACTTACTCAATTCTAATTTTATATTTCACATTAAAGTCACTAGAAATACAGGAAACATATCACTGTCCAAAATAACAGGTTGTTATCAAGGGATCTGGCTAAGACTTGCCACATATTTCTGACCTTGACCAAGTCGTTTAACCAGCGTCTGTTTCTTCATTTCATTCAAATGGTTGCCCGTTTCAGAAGAGCTACAGTAAAACCACTAAGAAATTAAATGAAACTGCAAAATTAAAGGGCCTTTAAGGTCTTCACGGGGGGAGGGGAGGCGCGGACGACATTATGTTTTCCTCAATTTGGGCAAATATGGTTTTGCCAACATATACCGAATATTTCCTAAATACAACTAAAAATACTCTGAAGACTATACGTTGAAAAAAAATCTTTTTTCGGAACATTACTACTGCAGAGGGACCCGATGTTCCCTATTCCATATCCTTTTCTGCAGACTAACAAACGCCAGGTGGGACAAAGACTCCAAACTGTTAGAGGCAAAGACAGCTGATCCCTGCTCAATTAAAGAGAAAGTAAGGTGAGGGCAAAAGGCTGGGACGCAATAGCGAGAGAGAGTTTAAGGTGGACGGCGAGAAACTACAAACTTGACTAAACTAGCCTCCAAGAAGGAATCACCTAGTGGTCCCAGCCTGGGGACCGAGAAGACCGAAGCACTCCAGGGACAGCGAGATGACAAAGCAGGATAAGTTAAACTCACGCATGGAACAGGCTGGCCACGGAGAGGGATCACTGGGAGGAGGAGGAGGCGGCGGCTTCACAGACCCGACCCCGGGCACCCGAACTCACTCCCTTCTTTGAAGAACTCCAAAAAACCTGCCGGGACGCAGGCAAGACCCCACTGGAGAGTCGAAGAAACGTGGGTCTCTAGGTTACCAGACCCAGACTGGGAGTCCGTGCCAGAGCCAGAGCCAGAGCTAAAGTCAGAAGCAGAGCCCGACCCCATCACCAAGACTCATCATCCTCAGGCTCCATCGCCCAGGAGCTGAGGAGACGTGGCAGCGCACAGCGATGACGTCAGCTCTGCGTCGAGCTAGCCCCCGGAAACAGACTGGCGGCCAGTAGAGCCGGCTCGCCATCCTCCCGATGCACCTGCGCAGTGGGACTCTCCCGCCCGCCCGGGTTTTCCGGCCCACGCGTGGCTTGAGTGGGTTTTTTGTTTGTTTGTTTGTTTTTTCTCCCAAATTTTCCAGTCTTCAGTCAGCTAGCGTCTAGAGGAATGCCTTTACCAGAGGAGGGAAATTCGGAGATGCACCTAAGGTCACGTCATTCATATGCAAACAACTGTTGCAGACACGTCAGACTCCAGCCCCTTCCCCCCCTTGCAGGGACTGTATGTTAAATAATGAACTAGGTAGACGCTTTTAAAGTTCAGTCTAGTAAAAAGGAGAACACAGTAACAAGCCTGAATAATGCTCTTAATAACGATAAATGCACGGTTAAAAGTACATCTGAGGTCCAGGGATGGTACTAGTGTCAATATTGGAAAAGGTTCTTAGGAAGCTTGAGAGATGGCTCAGTGGTTAAGAACTCAGGACCTCTGGAGTCTCTTCCAGAGGTCCTGAGTTCAATTCCCAGCAACCACATGGTGGCTCACAACCATCTGTAATGGGATCTGATGCCCTCTTCTAATCTGTCCGAAAACAGCGACTGTACTTATAATATAAATTTGAAAGAAAGCAAAGAAAGAAAAAAAAAATCTTCTTAGCTGAGGCCCCAAAGACGAGTAAGCTGTTTTCCGGTGGACAGTAAGTGGTAGATAAAAATATAGGGAGGACTCAATTGTAGCGCTTACATGCTGAATTCAATCCCTAGCCTTCACCCTAACAAAAAAAGATGGGCAGCCAATGATGCATTTCAGAACTGTCAGTGTTTTGATATTAAAGCAGTATCAAAATGAAGCCTGGTGTGTTGGTGGAGACCAAAGAATCTGGAGTTCAAGATTATCTGAAACTGCACTGTAAGCCAGTGCTACATAAAACCCTATTAGAAAGAGAGAAGGCAGAGGCAAACAGATTTCTGAGACAGGGGCCCCTTGTCTCAGACAAGGTGGAAAGTATGTGTTTTTATGCCAGGCTATGTGGCCTTTGAGCTTCTGGGGATTCTCCTGCCTCTGCCTGCCATCTTGCCACAGGCTTGCTAGAATCACAGATGCATACTATCACATCCAACTTGGCATACCTTCTGGAGAACTCCCGGCCTCACATTTGCATCACAAACACTTTCTACACGGAGCCTCAACCCCTACATCTTGATTTGTCACGTGTGTGTCACGTGTGTGTTTGTGTAGGAATGAGTCAGGATAGAGATCAGGGAACTAGGAAGGGACCCAAAGAACAGAAAATGAGGCTTATGGAAGCAGTGGGTGGAGAGGGAGGGTAATATGTGTGATAAAAGAGGAAAGGGGGAAACTGAACGAGGAAAGGTGCAGGCAGGAAGTCAGTGCGGGGCCATGCGTGGACAACCAAAACTAAGTAGGTATAAAATGTGATAAGGAAACCCATTACTTTGTATGGTAATTAAGAAGTAAAAAAACATCTGCCAAAATAAAAAAAAAAAAATTAATGGCCTAGCAGTGGTGGCGCACGCCTTTAATCCCAGCCCTCAGGAGGCAGAGGCAGGCGGATTTCTGAGTTCGAGGCCACCTGGTCTACAGAGTGAGTTCCAGGACAGCCAGAGCTATACAGAGAAACCCTCTCTCGGGGAAAAAAAAAAAATTTTAAAATGAAATCTTCCCCAGACATCAACTGTAGGATTAGTTAAACTTTATTGGAAATTGTTGCCCCTGACACTAGACTATATATTTCATTGAAATTTGACAACCAGGTTGGAGATGTAGCTTACTGACAGAGCACCTGCTTAGCATAAGTGATGTTCAGAATTAAGATCCCCAGCACTGAAAAAGGAACAAAAACTTCAAGGGGTGGCAGCATACGCCTGTACTCTCAGCCCTTTAGAAGTGGAGGCAGGAAGTTCCAAACCATCCTTGGTTATAGAAGACTCTACTAAAATAAAGTAAAATAAACCTGCAAACACGCTGACAGTGCACCATAATTCCCATTTTATAGAAGAAACATAAGAACTGAAACCAAACAACCTTCCTACACTGAGCCAAAATAGAAACAGAGGTTTGTCTGAAAGTGACCTCGCAATAAAGCAAAATAGAAACTGTCCCTTGATGGGACAAGAAAGTCCCTTTCTTCATTTTACTTTATGTCCCTCCCCAATCATTTCAGCTGAAGGGATGCTCTCCCATAGGCTTCAATCCTGCTTGTGCACGCACATATCTTGTCAAGGCCTTCCACACAGAAACTCCAGCTCCATCTCCACTCATCCCAAAGACAACCGGAGACTTCCCTTCCATACTCCCTGGAGGGACAGACAGAGGGGAATGTAACAACCCAACTGGAAATGCAAAGGGTAGAATCATGCCTTAAAAATGACTAAGCTGGTTATGATGGAAGACAGGGTTGAAATGGAAGGTGACTAGATTTTAGTGTGGGGCTCTCCAGTCAACCTTTTCCCTAAGTGCCATCATTTCTCATTTGAGAGTCTCTGCGGGTGACTCTTGGTTCTCTTCGGGAACTGTTTCAGTCTGAAAAGAAAAAGCAAAGCAAGGCATGCTGGTGCAACCCGTAATTTCCCCATTTGGGGTGCTAAGCCTGAGGATTGTAGTGAGGGCCCCCCCCCATCTCAAAAATACATATGTAAATAGCAGGCACTGACTTCCTGAGGTTGAATTCTACCTCCACTTTCAAGAAGAAAAGTAGATGATGATCTAATGAAAAAGTCCCTGTCCATCTCGGGAACTCCCTGCAATCCCCTGCCTCATACAAGTTCTTCCACCCTCTGAGCCTTAGAAAGTGGAGATGTGAGGTGGAGAGAGATCTCCGTTTTTCTCAAGTTTGGCCTCGAGTGAATCTGCTATCTTCATCCACTCCCTCATCTTCCATTTCTGATGATGATTAAAGCAAGGAATACCTTGTTTTAAAAGAATGGTTAATATCAAAACCACTAAGGTCTTGACTACGGTAGCCATTAACCCCAGTAACCCCAGCTGGGACAGGCAGCAGGGTCCTCTCAAGTTGGAGGCTAGTCTGAGAATACACAGTTACCACGTTTGCATTCTTCTTCCCTCCTCCCTTTCTTTCTGTTTTGTTGGTGGTGGTGGTGGTTTGGTTTGGTTTGGTTTTGGATTTGGTTTTTCCAGACAGGGTTTCTCTGTAGCCCTGGCTGTCCTGGAACTCACTCTGTAGACCAGGCTGGCCTCAAACTCAGAAATCCGCCTGTCTCTGCCTCCCAAGTGCTGGGTCCTCCCTTTCTTTGTTTAAGACATACATATGTTAAAGATTCTGCTAAGCTTGCTGCCAGTTAGAAGTCAGTGATTGTAGCCAGTTAGAATACTGTGAATCCAGAACCAAATTATCTAAAGCTATTGTGGTCCTTTAATGGCGGAATGTCTCTCATAGAGATCCCAGTTAGAGGCACTATTTGGGAAGGTTTAGGAAGTGTGGCCTTGTTGGAGAGAGTGCCTCACTGGAGGCAGACATTGAGAGTTTAAGACATTTGCATTTCTTTGCTTCATATTTACAGTTCAAGATGTGAGTCCTCAGCTTCCTGCTCCCTCTAACCATCCTTCCATCCTTCCATCCACCATCCAGGACTCTAAACCTCTGGAACCATAAGCCCAAATAAATTATTCTTTTTATAAGTCCCTTTGGTCGTGATGTTTCGTTTCGTTTTTAATCACAGCAATAGAAAAGCAACTAATGGGCCAGGCAGTGGTGGCGCACGCCTTTAATCCCAGCACTTGGGAGGCAGAGGCAGGAGGATTTCTGAGTTTGAGGCCAGCCTGGTCTACAGAATTTTCAGGATAGCCAGGGCCATACAGAGAAACCCTGTCTGGAAAAACTAGAAAAAGAAGAAAGAAAAGCAACTAATGCAAATATCTCTAGCCCCTTTAAGTGAATGTTCATTGCCCACCACTCTGACTTACCTGCCAAGGACCTACCTTGGCTTGGAGAAGGGTTTTGAGGAAGGAGTGTCTGGGAGTGTCGAAAACGAAGGACTCTATGTCAAATCATGCATCTAGCTGAGGAAGACAGCTATCCAGACTGCTTTCTCTCTCTTCATTCTTTCTCTCTGATTTGCTTTCTCTGGAGATCTCCAGACTGCTGTTCCACTCTCTGTTCGGCTTGAGGCAGTTCTCCAAGCAATTCTCTCTTACAATTCTAAAGAATTCTCTGGATAGCTCAACTCCTGCAGATCAAACACCCAGTTTTTTATTTTACATATCAATCCAGTCATTTACTTCAAGTTTCCTTTTGATTATCCTATGAATCACTATACAATGACCCCAGCCCCTTAATTCTTTGGAGACAGCAAGCTTGCGCGTGCAAGCACACACACACACACACACACACACACACACACAAATACACACACTCATATACATATATACATACATATGTGTATATATGTATATATATACACACACACTGTTAAGCACAGATGCTAATAAGCTAGCTGGGAGGTTCCGGGTCCTGAAATTACCATTTCTACCACACCTGGGCCTGGAGCTGTGTCCCAGGCTGACCTTGAATTCAGGAATCTGCCTGCTGTGGTACATGCCTGCTTTTGTATCTTTCTGACAAGCTGGCTCATAGTGTAGCTGCCTCTGTTCCTTTAAATTGTGAAGCTCCTTATACAATTCATATTGCATTCTTCCTTTTTTTTTTTCGAGACAGGGTTTCTCTGTATAGCTCTGGCTGTCCTGGAACTCACTCTGTAGACCAGGCTAGCCTCGAACTCAGAAATCCACCTGCCTCTGCTTCCCAAGTGCTGGGATTAATGGCTTGTGCCACCACTGCCCAGGGTTTTAGAGTTCTTTTCCACAGTCTTAAGGGCTGTCCTGAAGGTCCCAGCATCTACCATCTTGTTAAGACAGTAGCCATAACTTTGCCTCCTGGACTCAAGCTGTTGGATTATCATGGAGTCATTAATGTTAACAGGAAGGACCTTCCTTTTGTTTTGTTTTGTTATGTTTTTCGAGACAGGGTTTCTCTCTGTAGCCCTGGCTGTCCTGGAACTCACTCTGTAAACCAGGCTGGCCTCCAACTCAGAGGGACATTCTGAGGAATGTAAAATCTGTACATTATGTAAGACTCTGGGGAGTCTTAACTTATGGAAGACCCTCCAAATGGACACATGGAGCCAAGGATTGATGTAAAATTCAAGAGAAATTTATTGATTCATCAGCATGCTGAGGTCGATCTACATACCCAGATGGGAGGGCGACCCAGTGGAGCCCGTTCAGGGACCTTATATAGGATTTTAGAGCAGCCGCCATTAGGTACAATGTGATTGGCAGAACAGTGTGACTTTTAAACTGGTCTTTAGGGAATGAGGTAGCAGGGGCTTAATCAGCCCCTCCCTTTCAGCCTATGAGCGTTCTAACCTGTTTCTTCCATGTGCTCGGAGGGGGGAGGGGACCCCGGTGGAATATCTCAAACTTCCCGAGCTGACCTCAATTATTATACAAACAAGTCTTATGCCAATGGCAGCCATCGACACTTGTGGAGGCCCAGGTCCACTGGCCTTGTTCCAGGGGCAGGAACCATGTCATTCTGTCCCCCACCAAGGCCATGCCAGACTCAGCACTCAACATTTTTTGTGACTATTAGTTGAAACGTTTTAGGATGTATGAACAGATCACTGGCTTCCACCAACTCAAAAGCTAAGACTGTCAGCAGAAAGCAACTAAAACCTGGAGCAGAGGTTTCAAACTTTGCTGTAACCTACCTACCTGTATCTCCACCAATGTATTTGGAAGAAAAAAAAACTGCCTTGACTCACTATTATTTTTGTTTTGTAACTGTAAAATCTTCTTGAAACTATTACTACATTGGTACATGGTATTTGGTGTAAGCTTGGTCCATGCTCCTTGGGCCGTGGTCACTAATATTGGACTCCAGAATAAACAATGTCTTATTCCTTCTGCACATGTGAAGCTTAGAAGATTCCTCAACCTGTGGGAATCAGCTCTTTCCTTTCACTGATGGATACTTGCAATCAAACAGTTGACAGCAGACACTGAAGCTGCTTACTGAGGTAAGCAGGCTTGTCCAGTAAGCAATTTCAACAGCCCGACTTTGTTTATTTATTTATTTTTTTTGAAAGAGAGTCACACATAGCCCAAAGATCTCTTTAAGTCTAATCAGCCTGCAACCATCTCTGAGTGTTTGGATTACAAACATGTACCACAATACCTGGCATAATTTTAATGTAATAAAATCACTTTATCATCAATCCCCTTGTGCTGGCTAGGTTTATATCAACTTGACACAAGCTAGAGTAGTTTGAGAAGAGGGAACCTCAGTTGAGAAAAATGCCCTCACCAGATTGGCCTGTGCACAAGCCTATGGGGTGTTTTCTTGATTGATGATTGATGGGGGAGGTGATGTGTTTATAAAAATATAAAGAGATATGTTTTATGGGGGTAGGGAGGTGTGGGGGAAGGGTGTGCCTCAGCAGGCCCAAGCCCAGGTATCCCTTCCCCCTGAGGGACCAGCCACACGGGAAGGTATAGTATGGAAATAGACTTTATTTAGGGCATGGGGAGGGGAGTTAAGAGGGGAGTAGAGGCAGAGAAAAGCAGAGAGAGGGAGAGAGAAGTAAAAGAGTAGAAAAGTGGAGAGGCCGGCCATGACCAGGTGGAGAGAGGGGGGAAGGGAATGGGGCGAGGTAAGGGATAAGAGACGCAAGGGAGAGGCAAGAGCAAGAGATAAGAGAGATAAGAAAGAGAAAGAAAGAGACAGAAAGAGAAAGAGAATGAGAGAAAAAGAGAGGTGGGGAAGGCAAGCAGCCCCTTTTATAGTGGGCCAGGCCCACCTGGATGTTGCCAGGCAACTGTGGGGCGGAGCATACCTGGCTATTGCCAGGTAACTGTGGGGTGGAGTTTAGACAGAATGCTAACAAGCGGGACAAGCCAAGCCACAATGAGTAGTGCTACTCCTGATGCATAAGAATACAGGCTGAGGCCTGGCAGTGGTGGCGCACGCCTTTAATCCCAGCACTTGGGAGGCAGAGGCAGGCGGCTTTCTGAGTTCGAGGCCAGCCTGGTCTACAGAGGGAGTTCCAGTACAGCCAGGGCTAAACAGAGAAACCCTGTCTCGAAAAACAAACAAACAAACAGAAAAGAAAACAGACTAAGCTTGGAGGAGCAAGGCAGTAAGTTGCTCCCCTCCAGATCTTCTGCCTCAGTTCCTGCCTCCATGTTCCTGTGCTCCCTTCCCTCAGTGATGCACCATAACCTGGAAATGTAAGATAAGATACCCTTTTCCTCTACAAGTTGCTTTTGGTCTATAGAAACCCTAACTAAGGCACCCAGGAAGAGTTTGTTGTTTATTCTTGGTGTGTGTACTGGAGGACAGTGAAGAGACTATTTCTGCCCCAACCTTGTTTTGTTGGTTTTTTGTTTTTGTTTTTGGTTTTTTTTTTTGGGGGGGGGGGGTTCGAGGCAGGGTTTCTCTGTGTAGCCCTGACTGTCCTGGAACTCACTCTGTAGACCAGGCTGGCCTCGAACTCAGAAAGCCGCCTGCCTCTGCCTCCTAAGTGCTGGGATTAAAGGCGTGTGCCACCTCTGCCCGGCTTTATTATTGGTTTTTAGAAAGATTTATTTATTCTGAGTTCGAGGCCAGCCTGGTCTACAGAGTGAGTTCCAGGACAGCCAGGGCTACACAGAGAAACTCTGTCTCGGAAAAACAAAACAAAACAAAGAACAGAAAAAAAAAAAGATTTATTTATGTGTATGTGTGTATACCACATGTATGTGTATTCATGGATGCCAGAAGAGTGGATTAGATACCCTGGAGCTGGACGTACATTTGTTTTGAGCCATATACACCCCTTCCACGTTGGTGCTTGGTCCTCTGGGAGAGCAGTAAGCACTTTGAAGCACTGAGCCATCTCTCTACCATCTAGTTTTGTTGTTATTATTGCTTCTGGCTACCCCTTGATTCAGCCACCAAAGTGCCAGTATTCCTGGCCTTCTTTCTGGTCTAGAATGCCACCCCCAGCTCTTGCTCTAGCTTGGAGCTTGTATGTGATTTTTCCTATACTCAAACCAGCAGCATTGATACATTAAAGTGTATGTGATCTCCGGACAGCTCTCTCTCTTTAAACTAATTCTAAATTCTAGGTAGCACAAATTTGATTTGATATTCTCATGTATTTGTATACGTGTATTTAATACATGTATTTCATATATACCTCTTAGGATGTTGTTACATATATTTTCAACAATATGTAGATTTTAATACTTATTCTGCCTATATACCCAATGTACAGATTTACAACAATACTGCTCAGTATTTAATTACCCACTGTCAAGGAAAAAAAAACACCCATATTTTCAACAAAATTTAAACAACTATTTCTTATTTGTGATTCATGGGTCTCTAAGCATCTTATCTAGGAAACAAGGTGAGCTTGTGCTAGTAAGGTGGCTCAGAAGGTTAAAAAAAAAAAGGTACTTGCAAAACAGCCTGACAACCTGAATTTGATTCCTGGAACCCACAAATGGAAGGAGAAAAACAACTCTTGAAAGCTGACCTCTGACCTCACACATACATCATAGTGTGCACATAACCGATACCTTGTAAGTGGTGGGGGAGTTATGGTGGTTTGAATGAAAAGGGTCTACCTAGGCTATAGGTGTGAATATTTGCTCTCCAATTGGTGGAACTGTTTGGGAAGGATTGGGAGGAAGTGTGTCACTGAAGATGGAGGTTTCAAAAGGCCCTGCTGATTCACAGTTAGCTCTCTCCTTGCCTTGTGCTCATGGATCAAGATGTAATCTCTCTGCTACTGCTCCGGGGTCATGCCTGCCTGCCTGTTGCTATGCTCCCTACCATGATGGTCATAAACTCACCCTCTGAAACTGTAAGCCCTAATAACCTGTTTCTTCTGTAAATTGGCTTGGTCATGGTATTTTAGACCAGCAAGGGAAAAGCAATTAAGATGGGCAGGGACAATCATCCGCACCCCCAAATGTCCTGGGGGAACTTAGGGATATGAAAGAGCTATTATAAGGAAGGAAAAACAGAGCAAGGAATGCTGGGCAGGAAGGCTACCTGCTGACATCATCTTGGCATGTGTCTCTGTTTTTTCCTCCCTTTAGGTTAATAGCAACAGAACTTGGGTACTTCAAAGGATTTGAACTTGTTCCTATACTTTTAAAAAATGTTTGTTTTATTTTTGACATATATCTTCACTCTGTAGTCAAGGCTAGCCTAGAACTCCCAGCAATCCTCCTGCCTCAGCATCCTGAGTGCTGGGATTATAGGCATGGGCCATCATACCTGGCTCTTATATTTCTTTAAATAGCTAGCCTCGGCCCCTTCCTCCTCCTCCTTCTCCTCCTGATCCTCTTCTTCCTCCTCCTCCTCCTCCTCCTCCTCCTCCTCCTCCTCCTCCTCCTCCTCCTCTTCCTCCTCCTCCTCTGTGTCTTTATGTCCTACTAGACTGCTGGGATTATAGGCATTTGCCACTACACCTGGCTGAGATAATTAGCTGGGAGGGTGGTGGTTGTTTGTTTGTTTGCTTGAAACAGGGTTTCTATCTATACAGTCCTGGCTGTTCTGGAACATACTCTGTAGACCAGGCTGGCCTTAAACTCAGATATCCACCTGCCTCTGCCTCCCGAGAGCTGGGATTAAAGGCATGCTCCACTGCTGCCTGACATTCAAGGACACTTTTTGCTCCATGGCCAAGTGGAGGTTACCCTACGTGCAGGCTCAAAAAAAAAACCAAAAATGTTTACTTTCCTTAGGGTTAAAACAGAAGGTTTTTTTTTTCCCTTTCTTTTTAGAATAATACTGGACCAGGTTTCACTGGTCTTTTCTTTTTAAAAAGATTTATTTGGGGCTGGAGAAATGGCTCAGTGATTAAGAGTATTAATTGTTCTTCCAGAAGTTCTGAGTTCAATTCCCAGCAACCACATGGTGGCTCACAACCATCTGTAATGGGATCTGATGCCCTCTTCTGGTGTGTCTGAAGACAGCAACAGTGTATTCATACATAAAATAAATCTTTAAAAAAATTATTTTTATTATTTTTAAACATATGTGTCTGTGTGTGGTTATGTACACTTGAGGGCAGGTGCTCACTGAGGCCAGAGGCTAGATCCCCTTGAAACTGGAGTTATAGGCAATTGTGAGCCATGGGACATTGGTATTAAAAAATTCAACTCAAGTCCTCTGAAAGAGCAGTGTGTGCTCTTGGCCACTAAGCCATCTCTCCAGGCTTTTTTGGTCCTTTTTGGATTGGTTGCTGTGAGTCTCCAGGTTTGTTGTTTGTTTAAAAGAAGCACTAATACATTTGAAGTTCTGAAATTCAGTTAGTGTTTGGGAAGGTCTGGTAGCATGTACCTACGAACTTTAGAAGCTGAGGCAAGAGGATTATGAGCTGGAGACCAGCCTGAGCTATACAATAACACTCTATCTCAAGAATAAAAGAATTTAATGATAATGATAAAATACATAACAAAACATCCAATTTGCTTATTGATATTTTGGTTTGGTATGGCCTTTTGGAGCCTATCACAAACTTCAGTACAAAACAAGGGCTTGTTTAACACGGCTAATTTGTGTTATATTGCTATAAATTCCTATTACACAGGGACCTGGGCAACCTTTTGTGGATTAACAGGATGCATCCATAATCCTGGTGTTATAGGATCTGGTGTTCTGGAATGACCTAGCCTAGGCTCTGTGTGTAGCTGAAGCAAAAAATGTACTACCTCCAACCTTCCGGTTTGTCACAGAACTAACCATTATTAAATGTGTTGTCCTGATGGGCTGCCAGGTGTCGAATTTCCCAAGCCAGGCTCCCGCACGCCAAGGGGCGGGCTCGGCAGCCATCTTTGAGTAGGGCAGCTCCCATGTGCCGTGGCGTCCGCCGCCAATCTTTTGCCGGCCGGCGCTTCCGCCGGCGTGCGGGTCGGAATCCGCAGTGGTCTGCGGGTGATGGAGCGGCGGGTGGGCTGTCGGCTTAGGCCATGGATGCTGTTACTGCTCCTGTTCCCGGTGCAGGGCCGCCAGAAGGACTCAGGTGGGCTCCGGGCAGGGCCGAGCTTGCCGCCGCGGCTCGGGGTCCGCTCGGGTCCCTGGGTGCTCGTTCTGGCCCCCGGCGCGCGGAGGATGCTATGCGGCTGCAGGGCGAGCTGGGCAGCGGGCGGGGGCGAGCATAGGTGGCTGGTGGGCCTCTTCTTTTGGTCCGAGACCCTGGAAAGTAACACCATCCTCCGAAATTGAGGATGGTAGGAAGAGAAGGATGTACCCTGCTTACAGTAGCACGCTGTCTTGTGCCTCCCAAGAGGAGGGAGGAAAGCACTTAGCTGTTAGGACAGAATAGGATAGTCCAAGAGTTTGCATTGATTGTCTCGATGGGGTTCACTTTGGTTAGGTGAGAATCCATGTCGAAGTCCAGTGTCTCCATAACCTACTGAAGGCCAAACATTAAGCTTGTGACTTTTCCAATTTCTTAGATACCTGATGGCGCAGGTAGAGGAGCAGACTTGACTCAAGCCCCAACAAGTTACACAAAGAATCCTTGGCATTTCCACTACTGGGAAAGGAGGGGGATTTCTCCAAGTGTTGGTCTTCTGTTGCTTCTGCCTGCTGCTTGCAAATACGAATGCCAAGGGTATTCTGTTAACTCTCATTTCCTTCACTTTTTGAAGGCTCAAAATGGAAAGTATTTATTGACCAAATTAACAGGGCTTTGGAGAATTATGAACCATGTTCAAGTCAAAACTGCAGCTGCTATCACGGGTGAGTTCATTGGTGTGTCTCTGAGAGCTGGATTCTTGTCATAGGGACCTCCCTTAAGTCCCTGGAGAGATCTTGATGGCAGTTATTAGTGATCTCAGCATGTCTCTGGAGCAGAAGGGATACCTTAGGTGGCTCTCCTAATGTATGGAAATGCCCTGGGATGGGAGAGGCCCCTGTTCTCCTTGTAGCCTCTATTTCCTATGGTATTTAGCAACATGTGCTTTCTATTTCTCCTGGAAGCTTCCTAGGGCCAGAGTCTATGTCTTGTTGTTATTGTCTCTGGTGCTAGTTGTCTGCAACCCAACATTAAAGGAATTTATCATCTAATCAGTATTACCTCTTGGTTTTTATCTTTAAGGTATGCAAGTTTGGGCAGGGTTAGTACAGTAGAAAGATAAGTATATTGAAAGCAGGCCCACTTTTAGCCCTCATCTCTTACCAACTCCCCATTAGGGCAAGCCACATAACCCCTCTGAAAGTTCACCAGCTAAACAGCAGTCATAGCACTTCATCTTTTATTTGATCCCTCAGAGATTCACCTGATGCTGATGATACTGAAACTCACTCTGTGCTGAACTTAAAAGGGGGTGTGATTTATTCCCTGGTTACTGCAGCCTATGCTCAGTATCAATATGAATTTGATATTTTTCAGTTACCCATGGTGCTCTTGTAGAAGAGTTACTCATTCCCATCCACTGCTCTCCCCCCTGCTCAGTGTATTCTCTAAACACAACACTTGGGAATAGATGGGATGGCGTCAGTCTCTTGGCCTGCTTTGGCTCGATGTTTTCTGTTCTTGCATAGCGTCATAGAAGAGGATCTGACTCCTTTCCGAGGTGGAATCTCCAGGAAGATGATGGCTGAGGTTGTCAGACGGAAGCTAGGAACCCACTACCAGATCATTAAGAACAGATTATTCAGGGAAGATGACTGCATGTTTCCCTCCAGGTATCCTCTAACATGTTAGTACATGAAGGCTGACTTGATGATAGCACTCCCAGGAACCAGCTAGAGGATTAACCAGTGCATCTTTCCTCACATGTCAGTATGGATAAACTCACCTTGCCTTGGTTTGTTTTTGTTTTTGTTGTTGTTTTCTGTTTTTTAATACCAGCTACTTTATTAGCTATGATGGCTTTGGCTCTGTCCCTTCTCTTCTTCGCCTGTTTGCACAAGCTGTGAGGAACAAGTAACGAAACCTATAGGGTGGTGGGGATACAGGGGGAAGTGAAGCAGGGGGATTTATGAGTGTCTCTGGACCAGGTCTGCTTTCATGGCTGCATAGTAATAACTCATTGTACAGATGTCTTCATTTAGTCCTCAATCAGAATATTTAAATTACTGCGTACAACACCCCCGCAAAATTTGACTAATATGGCTGTTGCTGTAGTGAGCATTCTCATGCATACACCTTTAATCTTGCTGGTCATGTACACATGTGGGCTAAATTCCCAGAATCACTAGGCTAAGTAATGTATTTTGTTTGTTTCCCATGCTTTTAAAAGATATTTTAGTTCATTAATTTACTAATTTATTTGAGACAGTGTTTCATTATATAGCTCTAGTTGGCTTAGAACTTGCTACTAGACCAGGCTGGCCTTGAACTTAGTTCCTACTGTTTCTGTCTCCATAGTGCTAGGATGAAAGATGTGTGCCACCATGTCTGGCTTACATGCTCTTAAGTGGACCTCATATCGTCTAATACACAATGCTGTGTTAATACACAGCTTGTTGAATGTGTTAATACACACATTCAACAAGCTGATCGGCAAAGATTTAAAATCTTTGCCGATCAGCTTGTTGAATGTTCACTGGCTTCTTTGACACTTCCTTATTACTAATACAGTTGAGCATGTGACATTTATGAACCATTGGCTTTACTTTGGTAGTTATCAACTTGTATGTAGAACTATTTCAGCCTGGCATGGTGGCTGCAATCCTGGGTCTTGGCAAAGTCTGAGACCACATGGTCTATATGCTAAGTTTCAGGCTAGCATGTTGCTAGAAAATTCTCATCAGTCCGATGTTCCTCTAGAATGCTGCTGGTTAGGATCTCAAAGAGTAGGGCAGAAACAAGGTAAGCATTTTCCCTTTCTTTTACAAATAAATAAACAAATAAATTCTCTGAGGCTTCTCAGGGAGTCTAGTTCGAAAGAGGTCTTGTAGTCTTCATGATTGTGTCAATGCCATTTCTGTCTTGCAAAACTAATTTTGATAATGATTTGTGTTTAGGTTGAAGGTATGAAAGGTTTCCTTTCTCAAGACCTAATCACAGTAGAAAGAAAAATGGTATCAGAGTTAGCTTTCTGATACTGTCACAGAACATCTGAGACAAGTAACTGTGGAGGGAAAGTTTACTTTGGCTCACGGTTTCAAGGCTTTTGGTCCGTGGTCAGATTGCTCTCTTGCTTTTGGGGCCAGTAGTTATGTAGCATAACCTGGAGGGTACAAGGCAGAGAAACCTGCTCACCTCCTGTCACGTGGAACCTGGGGATGGGCTGGGGGAAGGGAGAGAGAACACAACAGCTTACAGTCAGTCTCCTTTGAGGGAATACCTTCTGTGATCTAAAACCACCTACCTCTTAAACATTTACTATCACCTCCCCCCAGTCAGGCAAAGCTGAGGACAAGATGTTCCAGATCCAAACTATAACAGTGTCTGAGAGTGGGAAGGAAGGCCAAAGAAATAAATAGAAAATAAGGTCTTCCAGTTTCTGTACTAAAATTTGCATCTCATCTACTAATTCTGTGTAGAGGAAATTAAAACCTGGCAGCAGATAGAGAAGGTATACAGGTAGAAATGGTATTCTCTTCAAAGTTAGGATTGTTGGAACAATTTATCTGAGAAGGGGAACCTGTCCCATGGAGGTGGTCCCTTTAGAAGCATTGCTTTCAGGGATCTGCAGTGGGCTGCTGATCTGGGCACTGGTTTGCCTCACTTTAATGTCAGGTTCCTTCCTACAGCCCGCAGGCACTGCTCTGATGATCTTGTGGTTTTGTCTGGTTAACAGGTGTAGTGGCGTGGAACACTTTATTTTGGAAGTGATCCGTCGCCTCCCTGACATGGAAATGGTAATCAATGTCCGAGATTATCCTCAGGTTCCTAAGTGGATGGAGCCTACCATCCCCATCTTCTCCTTCAGTAAGGTGAGCAGGGAAGGGGCACATGGGAGCGGAGGGTGTTCCTCAGGTGTGGGCAAGAGAGATTCTCCCCTGGCAGTCTGATGGGCATTAGTGAAGATGAGACTGGAGATCCAGGAGTGAACTTAGTTTGTGTTCATTCAGTCATAAAATAAGACTGAAGAAATAGAATCGAAGACCCATGCATAATGTAAGATTGCCTCATTGTCTAAAGCTAGGGCTAGGGAGCGAGGTGCCTCAGGAATGTAGAGCATTCAGAGAAGGGTCCAGGAAAGCTCATACTCTTAGTTAGGAAATGCTTCCCTTGGAAAAAATATTTCTTGCATTCCTATATTGTATACAGTAGCCATAGGGCTGAGTACCATCTGTCCTATCGATGTCTGTATCCCAGGCAGCCAGCATAGCTGGCAACGACTGTGAAGGTGCTGGGTAACTCCATATGGTTTGTGTCTAAACAGTGCATTGTTCAGATAGGCCTCTGGTAGCCAAGAGAGTGGGGAGGAAGGAGTTCTCGGGGGTGGGGGGAGTCCTGCTGGGGAGGATAGAAGTAACAGGGTAACAAATACAGACTTGGAGAATTTGGGGCAGAAACCAGCTTTTTCTGAGCTCAGGTTCATACAAATGCTATATTGACAAGGCGGGGCCTTCTGTAGAAACCAGGCATTCTGAGTGGGCAAGGAGACGCAACGAGGAAGATCCATAATATTTGGGAAAGGAACATGTGTTCTGGTCTGGTGTCTTCAAAGCAGTATTCTTACTTGGTGGTGGTGTTTTTGTGTGGAGATAGTTGCATATGGATGTGTGTGTGTGCACATAGAGGCCAGAGGTCAGCCATTTGTATCACGCCTTAGGAGCCATCTACTTCATTTTTGAGTCTGGCCTGGGGCTTACTGATTAAATCACCTGAAGGGGTGGGGGGCAGCAAGCCCCAAGGATCCACTCTGTGCTACTGTGCCCAGTGTTTTGTAGGTTTAGGGGCTGGAACTTTGGTCTTCAATGCTCTCACGGTAAACACTTCCACACCATCTCTCGGCCACCCTGTTTCTTCTTTGTCATGGTTGACTTTCTCTCTAGCCTTTATTTTCTGTGTTGTAAGTGGTTCATGCTGATTTCTCAAAAGTGCCTTGTCCCAGGGTGAACATGAGTCTACTCGATTCATTTTCATCTCTACTTCCCTCCTGTTTCTCACAGTCACTGATTGCACTGTCCAAGGGAGGAATTAGAATCTGCCAGCTTTGTTGGGAATGCTTGGTGACACATATGCTGTTTTCTAAGTATTGGAGAGAATCAGACAGCGCCTCACACATGTAGTTGCAATAAAGAAACTAGAATAAAGACTTACAGGTAGTCACTAAATAGAGGTAGCCATGAAGAAGGAACAGAAGGTTTCAAATTTTACAAAACATCTGAGCTGGACTTGGTGGCTTCTGCCTGTAATCCCAGCACAGAGGTGGGTGGATCACTACATTTGAGGCCAACCTGGTTTATATAGTAAGTTCCAGGCCAGCCAGGGCTACACAGCAAGATCCTATCTCAAAACAACAACCAACTCTTCCCGCAAGATGTTTGTGGCTAGGTTCTGCTTGTATTCGCCCATTCTGCCCTTGGCCCTTCTGATCAATGAGCAGCTGAGGATTTATTGAAAAGCCAGTGTCTGCACTCAGTGGTGACACACACAGTGTTGGGTGACACCAGATTGTGCTTATTAAATATTCATCACACTGTTCTCTCTCTCTCTCTCTTTCTGTTTCTCTCTCCCCTCCTCCCCCTCTTCCTTCTTCTCCTTCTCTCTCTGTGTGCATGCTCTTTCTTTCTCTTCCCCCTGGCCTCTGTCCTTGGGGCTAGTGAACTCACCTGAGAGCAGCTTCCCAATAAACACGCCTTTAATATAAAACACATGAAGTAGAGCACTCGCTTGTTGCGGTGAAGAGGAAGGGTCAGCATTCAGACTACTACAATTAGTGGTATTTCCTGATTCTCACTCTCAAAAATCCCCCCTGGGAAATATCTAAGAACTGGTAAAGCAGAGAAACACCAGGATGTGACAGTAGTTATGTTTTGACAGAACTGATTATTCAGAATTGGGAATATTATCTCTCACACGCTTAAAAAAAAAAAAAAAAAAAAGAAAAAAAAAAAAGAAACCCTCCAGAATTTTGAGGAACTGAAAAAACTTGACCTTAATGATTAATAAGATTAAAATTTCTGGGACTCAGGGTCTATTGCTTTTTTTTTTTTTTTTTTTTTTTTTTTTTTTTTTTTTTTTTTTTTTTGAGACAGGGCTGTCTTGGAACTCACTCTGTAAACCAGGCTAGCCTCAAACTCAGATCACTTGGTGAGTTACTTTTAACCCATGGTAATTCTTGCCTTTTAATGCCTGTAGTTAGGCATAAGGTGATGTTTTGTTCTATGGTGCTGGATATTGAACTCAGCACTTCATTTATGCTAGGTAAGCGCTGTATCACTGAGCTGTATTGTATTCCCAGATCTAATGCCTATAATCTAGACCTCTAGACAAAGAAAATGCTTCTCTGCCAGGTGGGCACTGTGAAAGCATTCATCCCAGCTCTAAAGAATGCAGCCATCTGCCTCTCATTCTTTTCTAAAACTTACATAGAATACCTTTCTGTTTCCTTCAAAGACTTCGGAGTACCATGATATCATGTATCCTGCGTGGACATTTTGGGAAGGGGGCCCCGCTGTGTGGCCACTTTATCCTACAGGTCTTGGACGGTGGGACCTCTTCAGAGAAGATCTGTTAAGGTAGGTCCTTTAGAAAGGTTTTGTTTTTTTCCTCGTTGAGTTTTCTTGAAGTAAGTAGTAGAATATAGTCATTAAGATTCCTGCTTGGGTTCGGGAGATGGCTTAGCAGGTAAGAGTTTTTGCTGTATAACATGATCTGAGCTTGGATCTGTAACATCCATGTGAAATTCAGGCATGGTTGCGTGTACCTGTAACCCCCAGTGTTCAGGGGTCTAGACAGGAACAGGTGGATCCTGGGAGGTCGAGGGTGAGCTAGTCTAGCCAAAATGGTGAGCATCAAGTTCAGTGAAAGACCATGTCTCAAGGGAATAAAGACTGACATCTGTTCTCTTCCTCTGGGCCAATATGTACTTCCAGGTGACTACACAAATGCACATGCACACACACACACACACAAAACATAAAAGTCAGGAGACTATTAATAGCATAGGCAGTTTTGCATGTGTATTTAATTGGTAGACCACTTGCCTGACATGTGTGAAGCCCAGGATTTGACCCCCAGCATTGCATAAACTGGTTATGGTGGCTTATGCCTATAATCCCAGTGCTGGGGAGATGAGGTAGGGGACTCAAGGTCAACCTCAGTTAATCTGTGAGTTTGAGGACAGCCTAGACCTTGTCTCTAAATGGAAAAATCACTGTCTGTCAAAAAGGAGCAGAAGAATCTGTCCTAGATTGTCAACAGGGCCTCCAAAGGAAGGGTTATAAGAGTCTTGAAGCTTTTTTTTGGTTTTTCGAGACAGGGTTTCTCTATGTAGCCCTGGCTGTCCTGCAACTCACTCTGTAGACCAGGCTGACCTTGAACTCAGAAATCTGCCTGCCTCTGCCTCCCAAGTGCTGGAATTAAAGGCGAGCGCCACCACTGCTTGTATACTACATGCATGCATGCCTAGTGCCCACAGAAGTTAGAGGAGGGCACAGATCCTCTGAACCTGCTGCCATGTGAGCACTGGGAACTGAACCCAGATTCTCTGCAAGAGCACCAGGTGCTCTTGAGCATGGAGCCACCTCTCCAGCCTATTTTCTTTCATTTTTTTTTTTACATTTTAATCATACTTTAAGAGAGAATTAACCTTTTTTTTTTTTTTTGACATAGGGTCTCACTCAATACCTCATCCTGACCTCAAACTCAAGTAATCCTCCTGTTTCACTCTCCCTGGGAATTACAGACATGAGCCCTCATACTTTTAATTGCTATTGTAATGAAAGTAAATCAACTGAACTTATTGTAAGGAAGGATAGATAATTTATTGAAACAGAGTCTCACTTTGTAACCCAGGCTGTCTCTGAACGTGCCATCAGCTCAGGCTGGGCTCAAACCCCTAATCCACCTGGATACTTGACTTTGCACCTCCCAAATGCTAGTATTGAAGATAGATACTGCTCTGCCTGCCTTTTAAACATTACTCGGAATGTACTTGTTATTTGGTGCCAATGATGAGTTGTAGTGGATCCTTAGGTAGGTCAAGGACAAGTGTATTCCAGATCCTTTCTGTTCATAACTGAGGCAGGCCTTAGCTTTTTGATTCCATCCTACTATACTTTTTTAGGGTCTGATCATCTAAACTTCCTAAGCCAGTTATATTTTCCACTCATGATTTTTACAGTATTTGTGTTACTCCTATGACTTCCTGCCCATATAATCAGTCTTGCTATACAGAACAAGGTCACCTTGAATTTGACATTATCTTGCAAGTGTGGCCCGAGATTCAAAGGGGACTGATTAAAACACAGAAAATGTTAAAAAAACAAACAAACAAAAGAAAACAACAACAACAAACCCAAAACAGAAGGCTTGCCTTCTGTTACATCAGGCATGTTTGTCAGTCTTGGTAATACTGGTATTTGGGCTGGGTAATTCCTTGTGGTAAGGAGCTGGCCTGTTCCTTACAGATTCTCTAACATCTTTTGCCTCTGACCACTAAATGCCAGTTACAGTTCCTCAAAAATGTTTCCAGATGTAGCCACATGTCCTAGGGGTAGGTAGGAAAACAGAATCAGTGCCACGAGGGCTATGGATGTGGTTTAGTGATAGAGCACATGCCTAGAATGTACAGGGCACAGGCCTCAGTGTCGGTTTAGTGATAGAGCACATGCCTAGAATGTATAGGGTACAGGCCTCAGTGTCTGGCACTATGAAAAGCAGGAGGAGGGCTGGTGAGATGGCTCAGCAGCTAAGAGCACTGGCTGCTCTTCCAGAGGTCATGCAATTCCCAGTAACCACATGGTGGCTCACAAACATCTATAGGGGGATATGATGCCCTCTTCAGGCAGGCAGTATATATGCAGCAGAGCACACATACATTAAATAAAATTTAAAAAAAAAAAAAAAGGCAGGAGGAAGACTGAGGAGAGTTGAACAGAAAGCAGCCTTTTATTTTGAGACATATAGCCCAGGTTGACCTCAAATTCCCTGTGCAGTTGAGAATGACCCTGAATGATTCATCTTTCTGCTTTTATATCCCAAGTGCTGGGGTTAAAGGTATGTACCATCACATAGAGCTGTGGAAAAGAAATTATTTTGTTTGTTTGTTTGTTTTGAGACAGGGTTTCTCTGTGTAGCCCTGGCTGTCCTGGAACTCACTCTGTAGACCAGGCTGGCCTTGAACTGCAGAAAGCCGCCTGCCTCTGCCTCCCGAGTGCTGGGATTAAAGGTGTGTGCCACCACTGCCAGGCTTTTTCTTGTTTTTTAAAAAAATTATTTCTTACATTTAAATTCTGTATGTCTCTGTCGGGTTATGCACAATGCAGAGGCCAGAAGAGGGTGTTGGATCCTCTGGAGCTGGAGTTACAGACAGATGTGAGCTGTCAGACATGGGTACTAGGAACTGAACTCAGTACTTTGCAAGAGTGGTCCATGCTCTTAAGTGTTGAGCCTTCTACCCAGCACCGAGAAGTTCTTCACTGAAGTCTTAACCAACTGTTGTGGTTATGGGGATTCTAGATATTATGCTTTTGATCTTGTGCTTTCATCTTTATGCTTTACCATAGAATTTGAAACAGGGCTTATGTCATTTCCCATTGAATAAAAAAAGACAAAACCCTCCAATCAGTATGTAAAGTTTATACTTAGGGGGAATAAGAAATAGTTCTGGCCTTGGGGTGGAGAATCAGGTAAGCGTTGTCACAAGGGGTGGTACAGGCCTGCCATCCTAGCATTCAGGAAGCCGAGACAGGTGGGGCTCACTGCAAGTTCAAGGACAGCCTGAGCTAAGCCCTAGGCCAGCAAAGGCTCTGCAGTGAGAGCCAGTCTTGAAACAAAACAAAACAAAAAGAAAGTGCTAGCCAGGCCTAGTGGCAAACACCTGGTGTAATCTCAGCACTTGCAAGGCTGAAGCAGGAAGAGGGCCTCAAGGCCAGCCTGGACTGCTGGGCTACATAGCCTTTGATACACACTGTGCAGTGTGATCCTATAGTGCCCGACTCTTGAGACCCCCCAGAAACAGAAAGACCCCCAGGAGTCAACTCGATGCACAAGCAAGAGGGCTTTAACCAAAGCAAACTAGCTTGGACTGCCACAAGATGGCGATCCTGTGCTCCAGGGAAAGGGGCATTTTAAAGGTGATAATCACAGGTGGGTGGTTAGGGGGTTTCTATAGTAGTGAGAAGCTGATTGGCTGCAAGCAGGAATGTACCCTCCGAGGCTTGGCCCCTGTCACTGGACAGGGTGGGGATCTTAACATTCTGCTCAGTGGGCAGGTGGGTCATTCTGTTCAGTGGGCAGGTGAGTCATTCTATTCAGTGGGCAGGTGGGTCATTCTGTCCAGTGGGCAGGTGAGTCATTCTATTCAGTGGGCAGGGAGGGGACCTCCCTGGGACCTTCTGCTCCTGTGCAAGTCAGAAGTTTAGTTTCCCAGGCCCTTAGTTTGGCCCATATGGCGTCTGGAAAACAAAATGGAGTTAGCAGTGTTGTTTTTAGCTCCACAATCCTGTTCCAAAATGAAAGGAAAAATCAGGACTGGAGATGTTGCTCAGTTGGTGGACTGCTTCTCTAATACACCCAGAGTACTGGTTTATTTCTCAGCACCACAGAAAGCCAGGCAATATTGGCACTCCCCTGTCTCCTAGCACTTGGGAGGTAGAGGAAGAAGGAACAAGAGTTCAAGGCCAGCCTGGGCTACATGTGACCCTATCACTGAATGGAAACTAAAGGGATAAAGGGTGGGCCAGGTTAGCTGGGGGCCTTGGAAATCCCAAGCATTTCTCTCAGTGAATGAACGGGTAGATTGGCACTATAGACTGAACTCTACCTAGACCTCTAGAGTCCATAGCCTGTCTTGTCCATTTCTAGAACACAGCCTCACCGTCCCTCATCTCCAGTTCAGCCTTTCCTTCACAGAGGAAGATTGCTGCAAAGACTTCTCTGCAGGGGGGGGTTGGGGAGCCTCTTCAAAAGCAGTTAAAGTGGTGTGAGCTAGGAGTTTCAGCAAGGAGGGGCTGGTCATGATAATACTTGCTAACTGCTGTGTTTTCCGTCTTTTATTGTTTTGAGAGCACTCCAGGAAGCTTTAATCAGCCCAAGGTCCTTTTTAGATAGCTGAGTACTTACCTCTGGTGATCCTTGCTTTATTTCTAACAAATGAATTCCCTTTCAGACAGTTCCTTTGCATCTCTTGTCTCATGCTAGTTTTATTAATAGCCTTCTACTTAGAGAGGAAACCCTGTCTGTGCCAACTAAACAGTCCTGTGCATGAAGCTTGGACCCTGTGCACTTTTGCTTCTGTAAGTTAGTGTTACTGGATTGGTGAATTTGTAGTTATTCTTGCAAGCTCCTTCAGACTGTCTAAATGCTAACAGAAGGGCTTGTGGTTTTGTTCATAGCTTGTTATAGTGGCCTTGAGTGGATTTATTTAAAGGTACAACATTCCAAACTAACCTTCAGAAATGCTTAAAACATATATAGTCTAGGGGAAGAGCCCCAAAACTAATCAGAAATCTGTATTTTTAGGTCAGCAGCGCAGTGGCCATGGGAAAAGAAAAATTCTACAGCATATTTCCGAGGATCAAGGTGATTATATTTTCTGACCTGTAATAACGATGTTCGTCCAAGCAGTGGGTAAAATTATGTTACCTCGAGGCTATAATGAATCAAAGGAAAAGCTCAAAGGAAATCAATGCTCAAAGGAAAAGCTAAGATAATTAAAAAGTTAATGTGGACTGGTGACCAGGCATAGTGGTGCACATTTGTAATCTTGCACTCAAGAGACAGAGGCAGGACATCTTCAATATTGGGTTCTGGCCCAGCCTGGTCCACATAGTGGGTTCCAGGCCAGCCAGGGTTATACAGTGAGACCCTGTCTCAAAAGAGGCACCATCACCACCACCACCAACAGAAACTGGGACTGGCAGGATCTTAGACTAAATAATTCAATTGTGGTGATTAGCTTTTTTGTCAACCCTACCCAAACTTAGAGTCACCTGGGAGGAGGTAACTTCAGTTGACAAAATACCTCAATCAGATGGGTGTATAGACATGTCTGAACAGGCATTTTCTTGATTGACTGGTGATTGATGTGGGAGGGCCTAACTCATGGTGGGCAGTGCTTCCCCTGGGTATGTGGTCCTTGGAGATATAAGAAAAGCAGCTGATGGGGCTGGAAAGATGGCTCAGCAATTAAGAAAAAGCACTGATTGCTCTTCCAGAGGTTCTGAGTTCAATTCCCAGCAACCACATGGTAGCTCACAACCATCTGTAATGGGATCTGATGCCCTCTTCTGTGTGTCTGAAGACAGCTACAGTGTATTCCTATACATTAAATAAATTAAGCTGGGCAGTGGTGGCACACGCCTTTAATCCCAGCACTTGGGAGGCAGAAGCAGGTGGATTTCTGAGTTCGAGGTCAGCCTGGAATACAGAGAGAGTTCTAGGACAGCCAGGGCTACACAGAGAAACCCTGTCTCGAAAAAACAAAAAACAAAAAAAAAAAAAAAAAAAGAATGAAAGAAAGAAAGAAAAAATAAATTAATAAATCTTTAAAAGAAGAAAAAAGAAAAGCAGCTGAACTTGATCCTGACCCTGAAAACAAGCCAGTAAATGACTTTCCTCAGTGGTTCCCAAGTTTGCCTGATTTCCCTTATCCCCTGAAAGATCAGCTATGACCTTTCCTCCACAAGGTGCTTTTGGTCATGGTGTTATCAATTCATAGAGTGCCACCTGTGGAGCAAAGTGGGTGCCCTTTTTCTGTTTACAGTTCCCTAGAAGTAGCCTGTCATTGTGCTTCAGTCTCAGGTGGTCAACACAGCAGGTGTCATCACCAAGTCTGCGGACTTCCTTTTCCTCAGACCACGTGGCTGCCAAGCAGTGCTTAGTGTCATGGACTGAGGCTAGGAGAAATGGAGCAGGAAGAGGAGAGGAGAGGAAATGTCGAATCTTGGCTGTGGTGTTCTGCTTCGTATTCCCATGCTGAGGAAAGCACCTGCTGGCTAACCACATAGTCAGTATCTGTGGAGTGGGTGAAGTGGAAGACTGAAGGGGGAAGAGTTTAGTTGTGTAAGTGTGCTGTCTATCAGAGTTATCCATCTTCTTCCCACCTTGGACAGTGGACTAACACCCATCCTACTGACTAGTTATCTGATTCTCACTTTTGTTGCTATAGAGCCGAGACTATCCTTGAACTTGAGACCTGCTTGCTTTCCAAGTAGCTAGGATTATAAGTATGTAGTCACTGTGCCTAGCTCTTACCTTTTTTGTTTGTATATTTTGAGGTAAGGTCTCACTTTGTAGCCCTGGCTGGCCTGGAGCTCACAGAGATCTTCCTTTGCCTCCTGAATGCTGGGATTAAAGGCATGTGCTACTGTGCCTAGCTTTGTTTTCAGATTTAAGTGTTATACTGTACTTTACACTGCATACACAGAAAAAGCCATGGAGCTATACTGGTAGGTGGCAATTATGTAGCTGCACAGCTGGGAATAGCAGTGATCAATGGCATTGGATGAACCTTCCAAAAGGGAAAATCGTTCCCTGAAATAGAGAGATGTGACCAGAACATCATTGTCTTAGTTAGGGTCACTATTGCTGTGTCAAAAAACCATGACCAAAAGCAATTTGGGAAGGAAAAAGTTTATTTCACTCACGGTTCCATGTCACAGTTAATCATCAAAAGCCTTGAAGGCAGGAACTCACACAGGATAGGAACCTGGAGGCAGGAGATAATGCAGAGACCATGGAAGGGTGCTGCTTGCTGGCTTGCTCCTCCTGGCTTGCTCAGCCTGCTTTCTTAATAGAACTCAGAACCACTACCCCAGCCAGGGGGGGACCACCCACAGAGGGCTGGGCTCTCCCCCATTGATCACTAATTAAGAAAATTTCTTCAGCTGGATCTTACAGAAGCGTTTTTCTCAGTTGAGGCTCCCTCTATTTTGATGGCCCTTGCTTTCAACAGACTGACATAAAACTAGCCGGTACAGTCATACTCTTAAGATCAGATGCAGGCCAGATGTGGTGGCACACACAATACTAGTGATTGAGAGTTCACTAATCAGGATCACAAATTCAAGGACACATTTGACTATATAGTGAGTTTGAAGGTAGCATGGTGTCTCAGTTAGGGTTTTACTGCTGTGAACAGACACCATGACCAAGGCAACTCTTATAAAGGATGACAATTAATTGGGGCTGGCTTACAGGTTCAGAGGTTCAGTCCATTATCATCAAGGCAGGAACATGGCGGCATCCAGGCAGGCATGGTGCAGGAGGAGCTGAGAGTTCTACGTCTTGTTTTGAAGGCTGCTAGGAGAAGGCTGGCTCTCACGTGGTTAGGAGGAGGGTCCCATTGCTTAACCCCACAGTGATACACTCCCCCCAAGGCCACACCTCCTGATAGTGCTTCTCCCTGGGCCAAGCATATTCAAACCGCCACAGATGGGCTACATGAGATCCTGTTTTAAAACCTGGGTGTAAGCAAAGAGAGCCCCAACACTCCCTACTTTGATGGATAAAGTGGGAATAGCTTGGACAACTGAGATCCCGCACTGCCCAGGGTCCTCTTCCTTACTTCCTTTACAGTGAACTGTCCCATTTGTGCTAATAGCCACTGCTCTGGCTGGCCAAGTGCTGCATAGGGATTGGGAACATTGTGGTGTAGGCCACATAGATTTATGTTCTGTATTTTCTCTGTAGGACAAGCCCAGAAAGAGATCCTCTCATTCTCCTATCTCGGAAAAATCCAAAACTTGTTGATGCGGAATACACCAAAAACCAGGCCTGGAAGTCTCTGAAAGTAATCAGCAACCGTCCGAATTGAACCACAGCAGTGCTGACTCTGAGAATGTTGCCATCTGGGTAGAGTTTGAGATTAGGTTTCCTCTCAGTGGTGAGATGAGCGTAGAGCAGGTTCTGTGCAGTGGTGTTAGCAGATGTGTAAATAGCTGTCTCCCAGGCTTTACTCATCCTGCTATGCTGAGTGTCTGTAACTCCGAAGAGTTGAGTTTATAAGCTCTTCCTCTGAGCTACCGGATAGTAAATGTCGGGCTACCCAGGACATTACTGCATGGCTTGCTGTAGCAGCGTGAGAGTAGTAGAGGTAGCTTTCACTGCATGACTATTCCTAGCTATTAGTTATGGGCACCAAAATTTGAATTTCGTGTGAGATGTGAATTTCATGTGAAATTTGAATTTTATGTAATTTTTTCTTTCTATTTTTGTTGTTGTTTGTTTGTTTTTATTTTTGAGACGGGGTGTTAAAATGAAGCCCTGGCTGTCCTGGAACTCACTATGCAGAACAGGCTGTCCTCGAACTCACAGAGATCCATCTCTGTCGTCTGAGTTCTGGGATTAAAGTCATGTGCCACTACACGTGCATTTCATATAATTTTCACATATCAAAAATATTTTTATTTCCCCCTTTTTTCCCCCAAGTCACTAGAAAATGAAATATCTAGTCTGTGAGTTCTATACCACTGTGTGGTGCTGTGGGCTATCATTTACCAATCCCTGGTTCACATGAGTGGTTCTCGATGGCTGTAGAGTACCTCCCTAGAGCTTAAACAGTGAGCTAAGTGACTAAATCTGGGGCCCAAGTTCTCAGAAAAGTGTGGCCTTAAGCTTTTTTAGCTTTGAGGTCCATCTGTCCTGACTGTGACGTCTTGCCATAAGAAAGAATTTAAAATCCTAATATCCTTATTTGCAATTCCAACACAGCATATAAGAAGAAAGCTTTAGCGTGGTAGTGGTGGTGCACACCTTTAATCCCAGCACTCGGGAGGCAGTGGCAAGTGGATTTCTGAGTTCGAGGCCAGCCTGGTCTACAGAGTGAGTTCCAGGACAACCAGGGCTACACAGAGAAACCCTGTCTCGAAAAACCAAAAATGAAAGAAAGCTTTAAGCTTCATGGAGAAAACCTCAGTATATATCTGTAACAGATGCATTTTTTTTTACAGAAGTTTCATTTGTACATTTTTGTTATGTTGCTATACTGGGGTTTGAACCCTTGTCTCAGAATGCTAGACAAACACTCTATCCATTTTGAGCTACATACTGTTAGCCTATTATTTTTTAATTTAAGACTTTTATTTTATGTGTATGAGTGTTTTGCCTGCAAGTGTGGAATGTGCACACGTATATGTGCCTGGTGGCTGCTGGAGTTATGGATGTTTGTAAGCTGCCATGAGGATGCTTGGAATTGAGCCCAGCTCCTCCGCAAGAGCAGCAAGTACTCTTTAAACTACTGAGCCATCTCTCCAGCTGCATCCTTAGCCTATTTTATATAGTTTAATCAAACAGGAGCCAATGAGTTCAAGAAACCTCTGGATAACAAAAATATGCATAGGAATTCAAGGGCATCTTTACTTAGTGATCTTGAGCCTAGCCTGGGCTATAAAACCCTGTCTGAAAAACAAGACGGAAAGGACAGCAAAAACAAAGAAATGAAAAAGTGCATTAAGTCAGCGCACATGTGGTCAGCGTCTTCTGTGGAAGGAGAGAGGGAAGGAGAGAGGAGAGGGTCAGCCAGAGGATGGACAGCTGCCAAGTAGGGATAAGAGCTCGGTGTGCTAGATCTGTGTCTTAGTTAGGGTTCCATTGCTGTGAACAGACACCATGACCAAGGCAACTCTTACAAATGACAACATTTAACTGGGGCTGGCTTACAGGTTCAGAGATTCAGTCCATTATCATCATGGTGGGAAACATGGCGGTGTGCAGACAGACATGGTGCTGAAGGAGCCAGGAGTTTTTTGTCTTGGGGAACTCTCTTCTGTACTGGGCAAAGCTTGAAACACTAGGACATCTCAAAGCTTGTCTACACCGTGACACACTTCCTCTAACAAGGCTTCACCTCTTAATAGTGTCACTCCCTGTGGACCAAGTATATTCAGACCTAATAGTGCCACTTCCCATGGGCCAAGCATATTTAAATCACCACAATCTGCATTATCACCACCACCACCACCATCATCATTTTTCTTTGAGAAAATTGAGAAAGCTGGTAGCAGTGGCTTGCATACTTATTTGTAAATACTTTGCAGGCCCAACAAATGTCTTTGTAAGTTCCAATCATAAGCCCCATAAGCCAGCACTTTGACTTTGTGGGTATGTGGGATTCACGTAGAGTGAAGTGGCTTATACACCATGGCCTCTTAGTTCAAGGAAGGTAGTAACATGACTTCAGGTGAGTTCAGACTGTAAAACCAAATAGATCTGAGTCAAAACCCTGCTGCTGATAGTTAAGATTACCTTGACACTAAGTCTCAACTTGAAACCATTGGTCTAGTGAAGATGATGTCTCCTGGAAGTGTTAGGTTCATTGTGTTACTTAAACGAGATTGTGTTGGTGAAATGCTTTAACAGTGCATCTGCCCATGGATGCTATTGCTAGTGGTGACCACTTCCTATTTACCTACAGGATACCTTGGGAAAGCCAGCTGCTAAGGATGTGCACCTTATAGATCACTGCAAATACAAGTAAGACTTCCCTCCCTCCCTCCTTCCCTCCCTCCCTTCCCCCTCTTTCTTTTGTTCTGGTTTCTCTGTGTGGCCCTGGCTGTCCTGGAACTCACTCTGTAGACCAGGCTGGCCTCAGAGATCTACCCTCCTCTGCCGCCACCACCCAGCCTACTCACTCATTTCTATATTACCTTTGAAATACTAAACTTTAGAAACTTTCATTCTAAAGTGTCACGTTAATTAATTTGCTTGGCTTTTACTGAGACCTTCAGGTCACTGACCGGAGTCCTGTGGGGCCTATAGAGAAGAGTGAAACATGGTTCCTTAACTGATTACCGTTAATTGACGTGTCAGGATCACCTCTCTCCATAACACTTGGCCCATAGTTAGTTACATGTTTATCCCAATAGTAAATGTCATAATGAGGCTATAGCCACGACACGGCAGCAGACATGTGCTTGCTCAGCATATAGGAGGCCCTAGGCTCATTCCCATCATTTAACAAACAGACAAACATCATAATGAAGTACCAGCACTAAGAATTAGCTAGGAAGGTAAACTGAGGCTTGGAGGACAGTTAGGATGGGACTTGAGGTAAGGACAATGGCTATAGGCAGTGGGAGCATAGGGTCAGGTAGGTGCTCCTCTGTTAGAGACAGGTACATATATGAGAAAGGCTGAGAAGACAGCATCCTTTTCTTAGAGGGCTTTTCCGGGGAGCTTCTCTTTGAGGATTGATTGGCCTAGGCCTGTTCTCCTGCACTTTGGAAGAAGAGGGTGGTGTCTGGGAAGAGGGACCCTCTTTGACTTGAACTACACAAGGGGAGACAAAAAGATTGGGAGCCTGACTTACTGTATAACTCAGTGTATAGCTAAGGGTGAACTTGACCTCCTCCTGTTGTCACCTTCCGAATGCTGGGATTACAGGCATGTGCCCTTTTCTTTTCAAAATACATTTTTTACATGTGTTCATGTCGTGTTGAGTGCATGTGTGCCATTGCATACATGTGGAGGTCATACTACTACACCCCTGGGGATGGTTCTCCCCTTCCACCCTCTGGGCTCTGGAAATTTAATGCGAGCACCTGCAGAGCCATTTTTACAGCCCAGTTTTTTGTTGTTGGTGGGTTTTTTTGTTTCTTTCTTGTTTGTTTTTGGGTTTTGTGGGGTTTTTGTTTGTTTTGTTTTGTTTTTTTTTACTTTTTTAATGTCTATCATTGAACATATTTTTTTCATGTATGTCTGAAATCTACAAAAACCAAACCAAAACCTATTATTTCTTTCTGATCCTGTCTGTTTTCCACCCAGCACACAGCTGCTGGCCTCATAAAGCTCTTTCTGGAGAAATTATTTCCCCTTGTTTACCTGACATTCCTGGAACAACCTGCAGCTCCAACCCAGGAAAAGTAAGGAATTTATGGAACCTCCACAGATACGTACTGGTGTGTCCTTGAGACTGAGACTAGGGCTCAGTGCCTACAATCTCAGCACGTGGGGGGATAAGGCAGGAGGATCTCTGTGAGGCCAAGGCCAGCCCAAGGTAAAATGTGAGGCCATGTTATAGTTGGGCTTCTATTGCTGAAATTAAACACCATGACCAAAATTCACTTGGGGAGAAAGGGTTTATTTCAATTTATAACCTATAGTTCATCATCTAGGGAAATCAGGGCAGGAATTCACAGCAGAAACCTGAGGCCAGGGACCAAAGTAGAGGCCATGGAGGGGTGCTACTAAACTCTTGCTTTCTGTGGCTTGATCAGCCTCCTTCCTTATATTGCCCAGGACCACTTGTCCATGGGTAGCACCACCCCCAGTGAGCTGGGCTCTCCCATGTCAGTCAATCAAGGAAATGTCCTACAGACTTGCCTATAGGCAAACTGATTGAGGATGTTTCTCAATTGAGAATAATTCCCCAATGACTCTAGTTGAAAGTTTACAGCTAGGCAGCACATCCTGTCTCAAACAGTAAAATAAAAGATTTAATTAGAAAGGGAAGGAGGGAAGTCATAAAAGCAGAGATGGGAGTGAGGGAACGGGAAGGTCCTGTTCGAAGTAGCAGCTGTACAAAGTGAAGTGTGCTTTCTTCTCTTTTTCAGATATCTATTTAATTTTCGAGGTGTAGCTGCAAGTTTCCGGTTCAAACACCTCTTCTTGTGTGGTTCACTGGTCTTCCATGTTGGTGATGAATGGGTTGAGTTCTTCTACCCACAACTAAAGCCGTGGGTTCACTACATCCCAGTCAAGACAGACCTCTCCAATGTCCAGTAAGCATTCTTCTTAAGTGCAGCCACTTAAGCTCTCAGGATGATTTCAAGTGAAGCTTCTTCCTCCTTGAAATATTTGTATAGTGTTGTGCATTATCTAGGTAGATTATAAGTTTAAGTTGAGGTGCTTTAATTTAAAGTGCCATTTTTAACACACATGCAGATGAACTGAAAAGGCTTTGCTCTTTCAACAACTGAGGCTAGATTTGGACTTTTGTGTCTTCACAACTTCAGACTTGCTATATAGTTGAGGTAGCGTTAAACTTCTGACCCTCCTGCTTCTGCCTTCTGTGTGCTGGGAGTAGTGGCATACACCATGCCCCACACCATTCCTGGTTTTGTTTATTTAGCTTTTTTCTTTGCTATTATTTTATTTCTTTAGGCACCCTGATTGCTTTGCTTTAAAGAAATTATGTACAACCTACATATCTATAGACTTATCAGTTGTCTTTCTGACTTGGCATTAATGAGAATGATCTATATTTTAAAAGCTCATGACTTTTGTGTATGTATTCCTCTGTGTATGCTCATGTGTGTATGAAGGCCAGAGGTCAGCCTTACCTGTGACTCTTCAGGGGCCATACATTTTGTTCTTTTTGAGACAGAACCTTTCACTGGGACCTTGGGCTTGCCCTTAGAATTGGCTAGCAGGCCAGCAAGCTCCAGGGATCCATCTGTCTTTACTAGCACAGGAATTAAAAGCACAAGTCACCATACCTGGCTTCTTATGTGGGTCTTGGGTTCCAAACCCAGGTCCCTATGCTTGCATGGTGAATACTTTAGTAGCTGAGCCACTCCCCCCGCCCCCCAATGTCTACAGTGTTATGGTTCTTGTCCTTTTAGGGAGCTGTTACAGTTTGTAAAAGTGAATGATGATATCGCTCAGGAAATTGCTAAAAGGTAAGCTCTATTCATTTGTACTTTCTGGTCCCTCCCATCTGTCCTAAAGTTTTCTACATATAGTTACCATGATAATGTCCATACCTCAGCTCCATTACAAAGGCAATCCAGAGTGAAAGCTGCCCTGGAGGCAAATAGTACACACATTCACAGATGTTCCATAGCGATACAAATAGATTCTAGTCTTTTAAAGAAGAGTTACTTATTTTTAAATTGTATTCGTATGTGTGTGTCTATATGTGAGTATGTGCATGTCCGTGCTAGTGTCCAGGAGGTCACAGGCATAGAACCCCCAGAGCTGGAATTAGAGACAGGCACGCTCCTTTGCAAGAGTAGTAGCTCTAAATCACTGAAGCCCCTCTCCAGGCCCTAGACCTCAGTCTTTGAGGAACTAAGATAAATGTTTTTAGCTAGGCATGGTGACTCACACCTGTAATCTCAGCAATGGAGAAACTGAATCAAGAGAATTGCTTTGAGTTCCAGGATAGCCTGGGCTATGAAATGAGTCATATGAAAGAGTCAGAAGTCTCAAAACTCCAAAGCAGGACCAAAATAAAACTCAAGTGCTTAAAAATGAATATTAGCTGGTAATAATGCTAACTTTTAAGAAACAGATGTTAAGTTTATTGCTAAATACATGCATATGGGATATGATAGTTACAGGGTTGTTTGTGAGATGCGTGTGAGTTAATTCAAATAAAATACTTGGAACAAGGCTCATGGTAAAAGTACCCAACCATATGTAGCTTGTGATATAAAATATTCTTGTTAATCTTCTGTCCAGGGGAAGCCAGTTCATCATAAACCATTTGCAGATGGATGACATCACCTGTTACTGGGAGAACCTCTTGACTGAATATTCCAAATTCCTGTCCTATAATGTAACAAGAAGAAAAGATTATTATCAGATCATTCCCAGACGTTTGAAAACTGAACTGTAGTATCCATCACAAGACTAGAATCCTGACAGTGGATCTGAGATGCTCTGTGGTGAAATACCATGATCATGACACCTATACCTTGAAAAACACCTTTTGGCCAAGCCAAACATCCAGTTTTCCTTATCATGTTGAAGCCAGAGAGACTCTTGTGAAAGACCTAGTATGTGTGTAATAAGCAGAAATGAAACAGCTCAGCTCTTTGAAATCATGAAATAAGGATTTGGAACTGCATTCTAACTTTCATTTCCTGAGGATCAATCACAGCTTGTGCCTCAGGTCATCTACATGTATCATCACTGTGAAATTGACTGGGTCTGTGTGAAGATGCTCTTCGTCCTATTGTTTGGAGCAGACCATCCATCGTTCGGAACTAGTACAATACACTAGCAATTCTGAAGTTATTTTAGGGTTGATCTCTGTTGCTTTATTTTAATGTAGAAATCCTTTGGAGTTTGTTAAAAATACCACAGCAGTCTCTTCCTCCGGAGTCTAAGGAAGCAGTTGCTGTGCTCTCTTTTGTAAACACATAAATTCTCTGGCACTCAGGAGGTTTCCATAATGCCTCAGTTTGCATGAGTAACTTCTGCTGTTGGACTTCAAATTCCCATTTTGTGCCTTCATGCCCTTTTATTCTCTCTAAAGGAGGTGAAGAGAAATTTCCCAGTCCATCCAGGAAGCAGTCTCATTGGAGAACTGTGCCCCTGTAATACTAGCATTTCTGAAGTAGAGGCAGGAAGACGAGTTTGTGGCCACCCTCAGCTACACAGGAGTTCAAGGAGAGCCTGGCTACATGAGGTCCTGTCTCATAAACTCCGTTCACCTTTTACACATCTTTTATTTTGCCATCTTAAATTAGTAGCAGCAGGACCACCTCAATTTGCAGGGACTACAATCTTCATATGTAAACACATCATGAAGTGGCAATTTATAGAGCATTCAGCTTTCACTTTTACTCCTATATGAAGTATTATTGGAGTACTTCCTTATTCCCATTCTGGAAAAAGATATAAGGAAAGTTATTCCAAGTTACAGCTCCAGTATCACCTCTGAGCCTCATTCTTAGCAGTTGTCAGCTCATGCCTGTGTTATGTGCCATTGTACTGCTTTGTAGTTGGCTGTTTCTCTCACTGTTCTGTAAGCTTATTGATGGATGAGAATGATGTTTCACTGCTCTTGATGTCTCTGTTATCAGCACAGTGCCTCATGCAGAATAATTACTGAACAACTCTTGGGATGAGTGAGTGGGGAATGGGTGGATACACTGGCCTGGCCTAACTAAATTCTGTTTTTAAAGTGCCCAGTTACTTGCTACAGTGGGGATGAGATACACTGTAAGAAATAGGTCAATACAGATCTTCACTTGTCCTGGAGTTGTAAGGAGTATCTGTTTTTAAAAACAACAAAAGTTACTCAGATCTTACCTGTGTACCTCACTGTAGATATGATGATGTGTAACAGTATGTAAAGTGTATGATTTTGAAAATGGTTTGTATGGTCACACTTTTGAAGATTTTGTTATCATTAATACTAGCTTGGTCTGAAACTTAACCATTTGCTCCTCAAAGATTTATTTACTATAGAAAAGGTTACTATTTTCAATATAACCAAATATATGTTTTGTAAGAATTGTACTTGGTGGACCTGGGAAAGGGAACCTGCTGATCTAAGAGCAAACACACCATGAAAAAAGCTGTTTGGTGTGATGAGCATCGCTTAGCTGGGCTGAGGGACAAGCGGTGGTTCCAGGTAGAGATGATTGAAATCCTTCACTTATGGCTCCTCTGTTAGCAAGTCCACGTCCTGAGGATGAGAGAGCTGTGTGTATTAGAGTATACTCTGACTACTCCCTGCAACACTCTGACTGACAATATTGCTTTGAGACCCTTGAAGATCAGAGTACAGAAGAGGCAGAGTGTTTCTCTACTGGTAAAAGAAGGTAGGCGCTGATAGCGTGGGAATATGGGAGGCTGACAGAGTAAGAGTTAGAGAGAGATGAGACCGAGAAATGAGGTGAACCGTGGCCAAGTTTCTAGGGAAATTCTGGGTACTAGGTAGCAAAGGCAACTTTGAATCTTTGGGGCTAGGATGTAGGTGAGTGGTAGGACCCTTGCCTGGCATAAGATCATTTTCCAGTACCATCTAAATGAAATCAGTCACCAGTTGCCCAAAGGAAAAAAAGCTGTTGAATTCATGAAGTCTATCTAGTACTAAGTAGGACCTTGTTTGTGTCTACAGGGTACAGGATCCTGGGGACATTTGAGCTATATGTAATGATTTTTAACATTATTTCATGTATTTTATGTATATGAGCATTCTGTTTTCATGCACATCAGAAAGGGAAATCAGATCCCATTACAGATGGTTGGGAGCCACCATGCAGTTGCTGGGAATTGAACTCAGGATCTCTGGAAGAGCAGCTGAGCCATCTCTCCAACCCCCATATGTAAATGATTTTGTCAGTGTTTGCCCAACCTTTGCCCTGTCCCCATTCAAGTCTACCCTGATTCTAGAAAGACTCTAGCTCAAGTGCTGAGGATCATTCCTAGGACCTCAAGTATGACAAAAAAATGCACTCAGCTTTCCTTACAGGTAAGCTGGACAGACAACACATCCATTTTGTTGGGCTTGCAGGCCCTGGGACTCTAATCCTAGTGCCCACTTCTGAAAAACAGACCACAGGCAGCAAGCTAGAGCCAGGAATTGGGGTCTGAATTCTTCAACATTTAATTACTTGAGGGAGGTGGGTCACTGAGATTGAGGCCTGCCTGGTCTTCAGAGCTAATTACACGACAGCCAGGGCCACACAAGAAAAACCCTATCTTAGGCCCTCCTTCCTCCCCCCAAAAAAGATACTTATCACCTACTTCATGGTAGACTGATTGGTGATTCATAAGTACAGAGATGAATATGCAGCTTCAGTTCTCTTGACAGAGATCAGCAAATAGGCAATTACACCAATGCAGTAAAGGCTGACGGGGGTTTCATTTAAGGCGCTTTAATGAACCTCATCGGTAGAGCTGCAATCAACTCCCCAAGTATTATTAATATATCCTTACGAAAGTTTGTAATCACTTATTTAGGTACACTGTGGAAGTGATTGTAGAGCACCACTGAGCTGTATATCCGGTGTGGTACTTTAACTAGAAAAGAAAAAAGTAGGTGAAGGGGTTTGCAAAGACTATGAGATACGTGGTAACGACCAATAACTAAATTGCACAAATCGATTGGGAACATGTAAACATGTTTTTGGTTTTGTCTTGGTGTTTAAAAAAAAAAAATTATGTGTGCGCGCACAATTGAGTGTCTGGTACTCTGGAGCTGGAGGCGGTTGTGAAGTGCCTGATATAGGTGGTGGGAACTATGTTGTTTTCAACTGGTCCTGGGAAGCCCTGGTGGCCTAGTATATGTCCAAATCAGGTTTTGAACTGATAATCTTCTTGCGCCACTTCCAAAAGGCTGAAATTACAGACATGTGCCACTTCATCCAGTGAGAAGGCATTTCAATGGAAACTAGACTTCGAAGCACGTTAGCAGAAAGTAACAGGCAATAATAATTTGTTATTAAATGATAATTCTAGATCTTTTACTTTCTTAGCGCAGTAAGCATACGTATACTTGTAGTGGAATCCACGTTATGGGAAAAATGCCCACAGCTGATACTTCAAAGAGTTTCGAAATCTTGAACGTATTCGGGTGCACCCTAATGTTCATGGGAAGGTGTGCACTCTGCTCCGCCTAGGAAGCTGCTCAGGCCCACGAGGGTGGGTGGGCGTGGCCTAAAAGCAGGTCGCTTGCTTCTTTGCCCACTGCGCTTGCAGTGAATAAGGTACTGTCCCCTTCTATGTGGCTTTCTGCATCTTAAACGAGCCGTCTCACTTAAGTCCCTGAACACCCCAAGCTGAGCAGGCTCAGAAGACCAGAGTTACGGAGCGCCAACACCATGGGACCTCACTGAGATGAACGAAACTTCTGCCAACTCACTTCCGGACAACTACTGCCCCTTACCCTGCACTACCGGAAGAGCTTTCACCCTGAGTTTCGTCCTGCCCCTCCATCTTTGCGCGACTAGGGGCGGGACTTCTGGTCTCTTGTTTCCGGGAGCTTCCGGAAGTCAGCTGGCTGGGGACCGGATGTGAGGTTCAGTGACCCGAACGTGCTGCTAGTGGGCTGTGCAGGTCACTGTTTCCCACGGTGCCGCCGGCCCCAGCGTGTCTCTCCGCGGGTAGGAGGGCACCATGGAGGCGCCGCCGCCCGCGTCCCGCAGCTTCCTTTGCGGAGCCTGGGGTCCTTTCCCCCGAGTCTTTGCTGCCGGTGCTGTGGCTGCGGATCCCCAAGGCTTTGTGGAGAATGGGGAGTTGCGTCCATATGAGTCAGACCCCGGTTCCCAGGAATCCGGATGGGACCGCCTCCGGCAGCTGTTTGCCAAAGAGTAAAAATGCCTCGGGTGTGTGGGGGAGGGTTGCTCAGGGGACGCCCGCAGCCTGTGCTAGCCCAGCGTGCGGTCCCAGTGAAGATGAAAGTTCTGTTCGCCCTGATAGCGTCCTTCTGTCCAACCTAGTTGACACGCAGGCTTTTGAGTCATTCTCATTCAGAGTCACATTCCTTTTTCTTTTTTCGATTTTTCGAGACAGGGTTTCTCTGTATAGCCCTGGCTGTCCTGGAACTCACTCTGTAGACCAGGCTGGCCTCGAACTCAGAAATCCACCGGCACCACCACTGCCCGGCCAGAGTCACATTCTTAAAACAGTATCGTTCTAGTGAAATCAATACCCCAATTTTACATACTAGAAAAATTGGACTAGTCCGATTATTGTCATATAGTATCACCGGGAACTATATTTATTTAGAAGTCTACACTAATACTGTTTTTTTTTTTCGTATTTCATTTGGTCCCAAACTTTGGCCAGTATATACTCCAGAGGGAAGGACAGAGGAAATTGTCTCCTCCTCCTCTTTCTTCTTCTTGTTCTATTTCTTATTATTTTGCATAAGAAGCAAAAAGTAATGACAACTCTTCTCCCTCTCCTCCCCGCTTCTTCCATCCTCTGCCCCCCTTTTTCCCACCTCCGTTTTTAAGAATTTACGTATGTATGTGGGTGTGTATGTGTAGGTCTGTATATATAGGGGTCTGTATTTGGCTATGGGCACCTGAGTGCAGATGCCCTCTGGCGGAGGTGTCAGATTTCCCTGGATCTGAAGTTACCTGCGGTTGCAAGTCAGTTGACAGGGGTTCTGAGACCTGAACTCGGATCCTTTGTAAAACTAGTACATGATCTTAACTGCCAAGCCATCTCTCCAGTCCCCCAGCTCTTCTTTTTGAGACAGTTTTGCTGTATTTGGCTATGGCCTGAAACTCAAAGCAACAATCCATGCTCAGTCCTACAGATTCTGGGATTACAGTCTGGTCTTCTGGGCCCAGCCTCTCTATTTTGCCCTTCTGGGGATCAGATCTCATCTGCCACAGATGCTACATGCCCAGCTCTATCTTACTTTGCAGAAGATACTAAAAGAAGCAGTGTGAAGAATAAATGATTAATCCTGAATTACGTTCACCTGCTATTTATTTAACATTACTGTTGTATTAATGGTGAAAGTTTGTCTTTTCTTGAAGTAATTTACCATACTATACTGTGTTATCAAGTGATTTAATAAATTGGGACAAGGGAGCTGGCAGACTTGTATTTAATAACTCTTAGTTTCAGCCATTTTCCTATTAATGTAAATGTAAGGGTTTGTTTTCTAAAGAGTTTTAAGTTTCTTGTACAAGAAGGAAAAGTGTAGTGATTGTGAACACTTTCAGAAGAAAGCTAGTAATCTAAATAATGGTTCACTTAGGAATGTCACTATAGGAGTGCAGTATTGTAAGAGGCCATCCTGGGGCTGGAGAGATGGCTCAGCTAGGCTCACAACCAAAAATATAAGAGGCCATCCTGCAAACCCTTAAAGTTCTAATTTTTTATGTGTTTGAGAGGCATAATTTGAATTAAAAAATTCCTCCTTACTTTAGATTGTCCTGTGCTACCTACTACATAATAAATGTTCTCAGCTTTTTATTTTCTTTTGTGTTTTTAAAGCTAGGCATAGGGGTGCATGCCCGTAATGCTAGCACTTAGGAGGTGGAGGCAGGAGGATCAGGAGTTCCTGGTCAATGTGAGATGCTTTCTCAATAAAGATTCTGCTCTCACTGTGTTCTTCAAGGAGCCTGGCACTCCAGGGCTCAGTGATTTTCCTGCCTAGCCTCTCAGGCTTTGTGACTACAAGCTGGGGCCTTTGCGATGGCTTTCAGTGCTTTTTGTAATGATAGTCTGCGTATATCATAAAACCAGTGTTTAGATTTCAACTTCTTTTTTTTAAAATGAGATTTATTTATTCATTTTTTTACTTCATGTGTTTGAATGTTTGCCTGCATGTTCTCTCCAGCTGTGGGTTTTAACATCTTTAGAATCCACATTTCAGGTGTTTAAAATCCATGTTTTATATATTGCTCTTAAAATCTCATGAATTCAAGCTGGGTAATGGGAAGCAGAGGCAGGAGGATCTTTGTGAGTTTGAATCCTGTAGAGCCTGATCTACAGAGTGTTTTCTATGATAGCCAGGGCTACAGAGAGAAACCCTGTCCAAAAAAAAAATAAAACAAGCAAACAAACAAAAATCTCATGAGTTCATGTGGTATTTATTAGCTTAGAATTTAAAAATGGAAATATCAGTCTCTGTATCCAACTCAAAATTTTTTCTTTATTTCTAGGGTTGTATTGTATATTTAGAAAAATAGACCTGTATTTTATTAATGAGTTTTCATAAATGAGCATATTTGTTAAAGCAACACCAGAAATTGTTGTGACCAGTATCCTGGAAGCCCCCATTGTGCCTGTCTCTTCAGGCTAATTATTATGCTAGTTTTCTAGTGGCATAGATTGCTTTTGTTTAAGACAGAGGCATTGCTTTCTTTTGTTTTTGGAGCAACGTCTCATTATGTAGCACAGGATGGCTTCAGACTCTTGATGACCTCAGCCTCCTGAGTGCTGTAATCTCAAGTGTCCACCACACTTGTGCTGCTTTTATGTAACTGCATGAATCCACAGAAGGATTAATTTTCTGCCCACAGCAGAAAATAAGGTGTAAGCATTTGGAATAATTCAAAACAGTGCTTTATATAATGTCCTAACAACAGTTCTTTTTGGTGTTGTAGTGAACAACAGAGACTTCCAAAGGAGATTGACTATATCTGCAGGGCGGCAGTTTCAGCAGGCATCATTGGCTGGGTATATGGAGGAATACCTGCTTTTATTTATGCTAAAAAACGCTACATTGAACAGAGTCAAGCGGAGGTTTATCATAACCGATTTGATGCTGTGGTAAGTATTGATGGCCTAATCCCTCGGGACATACCAATTTATTCTCTTTATACTTCGTCTCTGTTAGGTCTTGGGTTAAGAGGATTTTGTAATGTCAGGGTGAAGAAATTAGATCTCTTCTTACTAACAGTGGAAGTACAAATGCTAAGTATCTAGATGAATTTCCTAATTCTTCAATTTATCTGTTTAAAAGAAAGATACATTTGTTTTTCTGGTTAGCATCTAATAGTAGTTTACATGTTGAGTTTGCCTCACGCCTCTTTAGAATCCTTTAGTCTGAAACAGTTTCTCTGTCAGTCTTGCCCTTGGGCAGTTTTACACACACATACACACACACACACACACGGAAGGGTGAGAAGTGGTAAAAAGATATAGACATGTTTTTGGCAGGAGTATCTAGGGTTGGTATCTCAGCACCTCGCTTCAGAGACACGTCTGTTCTCTGATGCTTGGTATGAACTTAAGTTCCTTGGTCAAGATAAAATCTTCCACGTTCTTACAGTATAAAATGAATGCCTTTTTCTTCTGAGGAGATAAAGTACTTTATAGATTCCTGTAACTATCCCATGTTCATCTACCCCATGCTTTGAGAATTCAGTTCATTCTTGATGTGGTTTTTACTGTCATCATTGTCAAATAGTCTTTTGCTAATTCTCGTGTATTTTTATATATTCATTGGTTAGTATTGTGCTGAGTAGTAGTAGTCACCTGATTCTATTTATTTACTCATCCGTTTAATTGACTAATAAAGAGTTAATTGGTTAATACTGAGTTGTACTGAGAAATGTGCTAGGTAGTTTTGTTACTGTGTTAGTTTCAGAACTTCTACACAAACTAGGGTAGCCACAGTGTCATTAACCATCTTCTGGGAACACACACTTTATGTGGTCTGCGCATGGCCAGTGTGTTGGTATGAAGTATGTGATTCCTACCTATAAATTGTTTCTATCTGTATGTACTCAGAAGTTATACTCCATCATTGTCTTGCCTTCTGATACTCCCATTGCCTTGTATTTGGGACACGTGGGTCCTTTTTAAGTAGTTCCTCTGCCCCTAGATGCTTCTTGTTTGTTTGATTGTTTTATTTTAAGAAGACTCTTGCTTTGTAGTCTAGTTTGGTTTTCAGCTCACAGTAATTCCGGCTGGCTCAGCTTTTATTCTAATTCCAAGGAACTTTTTCTGTTTCTATTTTGGTTTTAGATGAGGTTTCTTTCTGTAGTCCTGGCTGTTGTGGAACTTGTGACCAGGCTGAACGAAAACTCACAGAGCTCTTCCTGCCTTTGCCTTCCCAGGGCTGTGTTTAAAGGTGGAAAGCAAGATTTCTTTTAGGGAAGAATAGTGTTTTGAAACCAAGACATGGGTCCTCAGTGTGTTCTACTCTTCCAGCATGTTACTGCTTAGACTGTGGGCACACAGAGTTGAGAACTGTGTCATCTGTATGTGTGGGTTGTGCTCTGTGTGTGCTTTCGGACACCTGTCAGTATCATTATTTATTAAAAGCTATGAGTTCAGACATAACTATTTTTAATATTTTATTTTTTAATTTGTGTGTATGTGTGTTTATACTATATATGTATAGGTGCCTACAGAGGCCATCAAATCCCCTGGAACTAAAGTTACGGACGATTGTGAGCTGCCCTACATGGATGCTAGGGTCCAAACTCAGGTCCTCTGCAAGAGAAGCAAGTGCTCTTTGCTGCTGAGCCTCTCTAGCTCCCCTGTCCCCTGTACTAGAAGTTTTGACTTGTCCAAGACCATACAGGAGTTAGGATCTTCACATGGGCTTTCTCATAACCCTTACAAATACACACTGTATCTCATGATGTATCTGATATACCAGCACTGCGGTTGGATGGGCTCACAGATGAAAATGTGCTGTGGAGACAGACAGACAGCATACCCTTCAGGTATGAAGTCACTCCTTACCGCCCTAATGACAGTGGTGTTAACTTCCCCGCTGAAGCTCTAGCTAGGACTAAAGCACTTCCTGAAGAGAACGTTCTTAAATGTAAATGAGGGATATGTTAACTTTTTGTTTTTATTATTTTTAGTGTGTCAGTTAGTGGAATTCAGAGGACAGTGTTGGGGGTCACCTCTTGTTTCTACCAGTGCTCTGTGTACCCTAGGCTACCTGGCCCTCAGGTTTCTAGGTGATTCTCCTGTTTCAGTGTAGGAGTGCTGAGGTTCAGTTTCAGGCCACTGCATCCAGCTTTTCCAACCTGTGTGATCAGGCTTTAGTGGCTAGCTTCTTTACTGGCTAAGCCATTAGCTTATTTATGCATAAAGGGCACTCTGTAAATCCTCATCTGCCCCCCCCCCATGTATATTACTTAATCCTTGCCTTTAAATAAGCATTTCTTTAGCATTTGGTATTTGTTTTGTTTGTTTTTCTTTTCACCACTTTCTCTTGACTGTAACAGGCATTGCTATTGCTAGTTTTATGACTGTTATTGTAGTTACTACTTAATTGACAGACTGCTTGGTTAAAAATAGCACTATTAGTTGCTTTTTGTTTTGTTTGTGTTTTTTTTTTAAGACAGTCTCACTACGTAGCTTCTGGCTGTCTTGGAACTCACTATGTAGATCAGGCTGGCCTTGAACTCAGAGATCCACCTGCCTTTGCCTCTCAAGTGCTAGGATCATGAGTGTGAACCTCTATACCTGATGAAATTAGCCTTTTTTTTTTTTTTTTTTAAGTTTTTCTTTCTTTGGGGGGTAGGGGTGAGGGTTACAGTGATTTATTTATTTTTTAAAATGTGTATGACTGTTTTGCCTGCATATATGTATATCAAGGACACGCCTGCTGTCTGCAGGAGTCAGAAGAGGGTGTTGGATTTCATGGAACTAGAGTTATGGATTGTTTAGAGCCGTTATGTGATACTGTGAAGTTCTCTGGGAGAACAGCAGGTGTTGTTAATTGCTGAACCATCTCTCCAGCCCCGACAGTGGACTTTACTGGTGGCACTTAAGAGCCGGTCTCCCTAAACCCTTCTACTTCTCCTAGGGCCCTGGGATGGAAACTGAGGGGAGATGCACCGTGCACCGGGGGCTGAGTTGGGACCCAGCAACTGAGGGTCTTCCTCTAGTGTTCTTGCTGGGATGGGTGCTCCAAGGCTTCCTACTTCTTGAAGGCCAGGTGGGCCATGAGATTCACCACTCTGCTGCCTAGCCAAATTGGCTGTCATATCAGAAAATGAGCTTGACAAGGTGGTCATTGAGGGCAGTGACCTCAGCATCAATGGTGGAAGAGTGGTTATCACTGTTAAAGGTACGGGAGATCACCTGGTGTTTGATAGCGCTCTGTGCATCAGTGCATTCGGGTTGGCCTTTCTGATACCTATTTCACTACCTTCTTTTTGTTTGTTTGTTTGTTTTTCAAGACAGGGTTTCTCTGTGTAGCCCTGGCTGTCCTGGAACTCACTCTGTAGACCAGGCTGGCCTCGAACTCAGAAATCCACCTGCCTCTGCCTCCCGAGTGCTGGGATTAAAGGCGTGCACCATCACTGCCTGGCTTCATTGCCTTCTTGATGCCGTTTTACTTGGCAGCTTTCTTCAAGCTGCAGGTTAGATTCAGGATGGACTTACTGAGGGTAGGAACCTGAAAGACCATGTCGGTAAACCTCTGGTAGCACCAGCAGATACAGAACCATCCCCATAGCCATTATGCTACAGTTTCCCAAAGCTGGGGGTCATGGGCTCCTGGGAGGCAGTAAGGAATAAACCAGTCGTAAGTTCTTCAGTGATGCTCAAGTTGTCATGGATGACCTTGGGCCAGGGTGGACTAGGGAAAGCAAAGCAGTCAGTGGTATAAGAGATTCTTAGGATCTTGAGTGAGTTGTCACACTGCTTGTAGTTCACATCTTGATCTGCAGGCAGCAGATTATACTGTGTCCCACACTGGGTGTAGTTTGCACATATTAAGACCTCAAAGCCTGCCTCCACCCTGACAGACTTCCTCTAACAAGGCCACACCTACCCCAACAAAGCCACACCTCCTAATAGTGCCACTCCCTATGGTCAAGCATTCAAACACATGAGTCTATGGAGGCCATAGCTATTCAAACCACCACAGTGTGACTTGAGTACTTTGCTGCTGACATTTCGCTATTGACGTTTTAGAATAAGGGGAATGTCAAGGTGTCTTGAAACCTCACAGCATTTTCACACATTGTTTTCAGCAAAGTGCACACCGTGCTGCCACAAGGGGCTTCATCCGGTATGGCTGGCGCTGGAGTTGGAGAACTGCAGTCTTCGTGACCATATTCAAGTAAGCTCTCAGGTGGACACGAGAGTCTTTGTCTTCTTTGGGTGGCAGGTGGTCGTGGTGGTGTCTTGCTGTCTCTCAGACTGACCTAGAACTCAGTGTAGTCTAGGCTGACCTCAGGCTGCCTTAGCCTTCCTGGAATTACACATGAGTGCCACCATGCCCATGTTCTCCTAGGAACGCATCCTTTGAGCAAGAGGTCTCAAGATACTGAAGACTCACATGAGGATATTCAAAATGGCTTTTCTTGTGTGTGTGTGTGTGTGCGCTGTGTCTGCACACACCTTCACCATACTGTTCATATGGCAGTCCGAGAACAATTTACAGTCTTCTCCTTCCTTCCACCATGCCATCCCTGGGGATTGAACTTAGGTTGGGCTTGGCAGCAGATTCCTTAGTCCATAGAGTCATGTCACTGGCCCCATAACGCCTTTTTCTTAATAACTTGTATTTACATAATATATAATGATGTACATAATAATGTGCAAAATAATATACAGACAGAGCTCTACAACTAGAGGTCAAAATCAGGTACAGGTTTTTGTTTGTTTTTTGTTTTCTTATTGTTTGTTTGTTTTTTGAGATGGGTAACTTGCTATGTAGCTCAGGCTGCACTTAAACTCACCATGTCTCCCAGGCTAGCCTCAAACTTGAAATCTCCTTGCCTTATTCTCCCAAGTCCTGGGATTACAGTGTGCCACCATGCCCGAGACAGAATCCCCCCTGAAGGAAGGAAAATTCTACAGAGCCCTTCTTCAGAAACTGCTGTTTCTGAATGAATAATTTGTTCTGGGAATTTTATTGTTAATTACATTCTTAATAAGTTTACCTAAAAACTCATAGACATATTAGTCTAGAACATGCAGAAGGGGTCTAGACTTGGGCTAGAGATTGAAATAATAGAACTGTTGTTTCTGGTTGTGGGTTTGTTTGTTTTTTAATTTTTTTTGTTTTTTGTTTTTAATTTATTTTTATTTTATGTGTACTGGTGTTCTGCCTACTTTGTCAGATTCCCTGGAACTGGAGTTACAGACAGTTGTGAGCCGCTACGTGGCTGCTGGGAATTGAACCTGGGTTCTTTGGATTTTAACCACTGAGCTGTCTCTCCAGCCCCATTTTTGTTATTTTAAAGACAGAGTCTCATGTAGCCCAGTCTGACTTTGAGCTTGACAAGTAGCTGAGGATGTTTGAATTTCTGGTCCTCTTGCTTCCACATCAAATGCTTGGAGTAGAGGCCTGAGCTACCATGCCTAGTCTGATGTGATGTAGGGATTGAATGCAGACTCTCATGAGAAGCAAGCACTCTACCAACTGAGCTACCGCCTTACCTCCAATAGGATATTCTGCAACTCATTTCAGTGAAAGTAGCAGTCGGGAAATGAATGGCGTGTACTTTGAGTGAAATGATTTTTTTTTGCTCCCCTGTTTCCAGCACAGTGAACACTGGACTAACTGTGTATCGAAATAAAGATGCCTTGAGCCATTTTGCCATTGCAGGAGGTAAGGTGGTTTTATTCTTGTTCACATTTTAATTTCAAGTATGGTTTAGAATATATAGGATTTATGAATCAGAAGTGTGGATTTTTTTATTGGCTTCATACTATATCTTATTCAGTATTCATACAAAATATACTTAATGAATAGCCTCATATTTGACCCTTGGTGGTTATTAAAACAGACAAGATCTGTGCCTTCATTAAATGTTGCCCATGAGGATGGGCAAAAACCGATTCTATGACAGAAAGTAACAAGTAGGTATGGCAAGGATGTGACATGGACAAGGTTGGTGGAGGAAACCTTTCAGATTATTTAAGCTGACACCTGCAGACTGGGAAGGCGCAAACTGCGGGGTTAGTGGGCTGAACAGGGGTGTCTAGAGGAAATCCCAGAGATGTTCTGTGGAAGCAGGGTGATGGTTCAAGCACAAGGAATGGGGGAAGGAGCTGGAGGTGAGCCTGGGCTGTGAAGTAGGAAGGGTCAGGTTCCTAAGAGTTTGGGTTTATTTAAAGCTCTTTCCTCTAGCTGTGATCCACCATTTAAAATGGTGCCTAGGAGCCAAGGGTGCTGACTGTTGCCTTTCATCCTGGCACATGTAACCCTCCAGAGCAGAGCACAGGAAGAGCCCTATCCAGGGAGTTGTTTAAAACAGTTACAGTCAGGGACTTCTAGAACAGTTAGCTTAAGATTTTAGACCGTTTGGAACCACAAGTCCAAGGCCAACCAGGTAGCTTCTATGCACCTTTTTTTTTTAAAAGATTTATTTTATGTATATGAGTACACTGTCGCTGTCTTCAGACACACCAGAAGAGGGCATCGGATTCTATTACAGATGGCTGTGAGCCACCATGTGGGTGCTAGGAATTAAACTCAGGACCTCTGAAAAAGCAGTCAGTGTTCCATACCACTGAGCCATCTCACCAGCCCCAAGACTCTGTACCTTTAAAAAAATAAAACAAAGCCAGAGAAAGCAATGATAGGGATCTGTGTATGCTCAAGAAAGACCTGTATGGGCCTTGAAAGCCACTTTTCTTTGGTTGCTTGTGACTTCTTGTGGGCACAGAAAGTAAAAGCCAGAAAAGATAAAATACGCTGAAGTTTAAATGCATTTTCTAAGCACAGACAAATTTGTTGGCCAAAGGTAGAAGCTTTAGTCACAATTTACAAGGGATTGTTGACTGACTCTTCCCAGGAAGCAGACATAAAATAATAAAAGCTCAGAGCAGACGTCAGTGGCTGTGGTCTAGGCACATCACTCTGGAAATGGAGCAGCACAGCCGTGTGAGGGACAGGGTTCAGCTGGAGAGGTCTGTTTTCAAGCTGGTGCTTATAGCACATGCTCTTAACCCAGCCCTTGGGGAGATGGAGGCAGGAAGGTCACAACTCTCGCTCGTTCTTTCTACATAGAGTTTGAGGCTAGCCTGGCCCACATGAGCCTTCATCTCAAAAAGAAAAAGTTCATTTTCAACAGTAATAACAGCAAGACATGGAAAAATGGGATGGGGGTGGAGGTGGGTATTGCCGCTGAAGGAAACTGTCTCTTGGACAGAGCTGATAAAGGATCAAGTAATGCCAAAGCCTAATGGTAATGAGTCATCACATGCAGATGGATAAAGGAAGGGAATTGGAAAGCAGTCAAAGTAGCTGGTGTTGGTAATGCAGCTGTGGGAATTAAGTAGCAATTCACGGAGGGGCTAGGGATAGGACTCTGTGGGCAAAAGCACTTGTCATGCAGATGGAAGGGTCCCAGTTCAAATCCTCAGAACCCGTGTGGATCCTTAGACAGTTAGCATCCAGCCAGCCTGCTGTTAAGTGGTGGAGAAACAGCAAAGAGACCCTTGTCTCAAGAGAGTGAGGACCTCCTTTGAACTTTATATATGTGCTATGGTACATATGCACACGAACATGTACACATACACAAACATACAAATGTGCATTTTTACAGTCACAAAAATACTAAAAATTTACTAGAGAACTCACCTGTAGATTTAAGCAAGAGGAGGAAAGAATTGGCCAGGCATGTGTCTCACAGCTGTAATCTCAGCAACTGAAAGGCAGGGGCAGCAGGAGTGCTTGAGTACCTTGTGGGCTGTAGAGTAAGGTCAGAACGTGTGGAAAACATTTTTGTTTTCTGTTTTTTAAGAAACGGCCTCTCTGTGTAGCCCTGGCTGTCCTGGAACTCACTCTGTAGACCAGACTGGCCTCGAACTCAGAAATCCACCTGCCTCTGCCTCCCAAGTGCTGGGATTAAAGGTGTGTGCCTCCAAGCCCAGCTATAAATTTTTTTTTAAGGAAGACTGTTGAATGAGTTTGAAGCAAGATCAGTATAGATTATTTCCTCTGAAAGAGAGGATTTTAAAAGTGAAGGGAGGATTGTGTGTACTGCACGTAGTGGAAATACCAGATAGAAAGGAAGGGGAAAGGAGCAGAGAAAGCAGCACAGTAAATAGCCTCTCCTGATCTGAACATGCTAACCTGTGCATCTAGAAAGAACCACAGAGACTCACACCTGCAGGGCTTACGCTTCAGCCTTTGAGGTTTTTTTGACTGAGCCTTAAAAAGATCCATATTTATTTCTCTTTGTGACGCTGTGGTGTGCAGTCAGGCACTTTCACAGATCTCTGCCCCTCAGTAAGGAAGTCCTGTTTGGTCTGTCAGGGACAGCTTAGCACACAAGAGTCACCGAAAACCCTGAAAGAGAATGGTTCAAACCCTGAACTGTTCTGTGTGTCTCTAAACAATGGAAAAAGTAAACTGGCTTTTTCATTTTATTTTTTAAATGAAAAGCAATCAAGTAAAATTATAGTTGTTTTAAATTGAGGACTTGATAAAATATGAAACACCTGTCTAAAATGTTAATTCTATGAGCATAGCAAAAAAAAAAAAATCCCTAAAGAATTAAGTAGATCTTGCCATCAAAATATCAAAACATTAATAAAATTATGATATATATAGAATACTTGGGGTTGTTTGCAGACCTGTTGGACAGAATTTAAAGAGTCCAAAATAAAGAAAGGGGATTTATTGTGGCCCAGGTAATCCAATAATGGCAGCCTGTGAACTGAAGGTCCAAGAATCCAGTAGTTGTTCAGTCCATGAGGCTGGATGTCTCAGCTGATCTTTAGTATACATCAGAATTCTGAAGAAGTAGGCTCTAATCCAGTGAAAGAATGGCCTTGCTGGCCAGATAAGAGCCTGAGGCCGTGGGCAAAAGCTTCCTTCTTCCTTATCTAGGCTTTCTGCAGAAGGCAGAGCCCAGGTTAGAAGTGTGTGTCTTCCCACCTTAAAGACCAGATTAGAAGTGAATCTTATTTCCTATTAAGCAAAAATCTTACTGGTATTCCCCTCTATTGTGGGGGTTTAGTTAATTTCAGATGTGGTTGAAAACCAAGAATAGCCATCACCTGGAGCCTAGAGAGATGATTCAGCAGTTAATGGCAGATGTACTGCCCATACCCCTCCCAAACACACACTCTGGAATAAAAATTTATCTTTAAAATAAAAATGTTCCTACCTCTTGCCCCAGAATACCTTTTCTGTGAGTTCATCCTAAAGAAGTGGTCAAGTGTATAAATACTTGTGTGCAGGAGTGCCTTTATTTATGTACTTACAAATAGAAAACTCATGTTGAGACAAAAATTTGTGATATGTCCATGCAATAGAACCATGTGGGAAACTTTAATATTGAAAGCTGAAAATTTAATAATAATGGAACTTAATAATATATTCAGAGAAAATTAAAAGATATATATATATATATATATATATATATATATATATATAGCCCCATTTTGTTCTTAAAAATGTTTTGTTCGGAAGACTGACAATGTACTATTTATTTCTGAGTAATGATATTAAAAGTGGTTTTTGTTCTTGTTAATTTAGAAAAAATTAAAAGAATATATACTAGTTAGATAGAAATATAAACGTCAGACTAAACACATAAAATTTTTTGCCCCCTAAGATGGCATTAGTTGTAAAGAGGAAAACTAGCTGGATGTGTTAGTGCAGTAGGTAGAATGCTTGGGTGCCATGCACTGCTCTCTGGGCTTATTCCTCAATGCCACATATGCTCTAGGTAGTGATGCATGGCTACTGCAAACTCAGCGCTAAGAAAGTAGAGGGCAGATCAGAAGTTCAAGGTCATTCTCAGCTCCCTACAGATTTTGAAGCCAAAATAGGTTGCATGAGACCCTTTTTTGTTGTTGTTTTTCAAGACAGGGTTTCTCTGTGTAGCCCTGGCTATCCTGGAACTCACTCTGTAGACCAGGCTGACCTCAAACTCAGAAATCTGCCTGCCTCTGCCTCCCAAGTGGGAGACCCTGTTTTTAAAACGGAAAATAAACTTTAAACTTGTGTCCTAGAAATGGAATTCTGGCGAGAAGAGGTGCACTTCTTGTATTGGTCAGCAGGTGACACTGTATGCTAACTGTTGCCTCTGCAGGGCTGCCGATTGCACAGTCTAGTAAGTACACCAAGCAGTAGGACAGTCAGGCTAGGAGAAGGCATAATCTTCTGGGGCAGGTGAGAGTTTGTTGTTGCTGTTGCTTGTTGTCATTGGTTGGGCTCTTGGGAGGCAGAGGCAGCCTGGTCTACAGAGCGAGTTCCAGGACAGCCAGCCCTACACAGAGAAAACCTGTAAGGGGGGGGGGGATGGGGAGGTGAACGAGGTGAAAGGTGGGTAGGAAGGTGAAATAAACTGTCAATTTTTAAGAGGAATTGGGCAGGGGGAAAAAAGGACTTGGATTATAGCCATAGGAGAGACTGCAGATTCATGTTTACGAGCTATTTTCTTCATCTGACTGTAGAGCAGGCAGTTACCTTCATGGTTATTGCTACAGTGTTCATGCTGGCCTCCGAAGGCTCACTTCGAGGTCTGTGTTCTTACTGTTAAGGAATAGAAGTGTAGCGTTTAAAGATGATTTAGCATTGCTTTTTTTTTTTTTTTTCTCTTAAATAGCTGTCACAGGAGGTCTTTTCAGAGTAAACTTAGGTGTTCGAGGCCTGGTGGCTGGTGGTGTAATTGGAGCTTTGTTGGGGTAAGTGTTGACTCGGTTTAGTCTGACTGTCTTGTCTACTAAAGGATTAATTATAAAGAACAAACATAGTCCTCAGGGACGTTAAAAGATGTGTGTCTTGTATCAACAAGGACTGCGACTATTCAGGCACTTATTCGGGGGTTAGCAGAGGATTGAACTCAAATGCTTTTTTAAACTTGAAAAATGTGGTTTTTGGTTTTTTGGTTTTTTTTATTTCTGTGTACATGTGTGTGTCTGTGTATGTGCCCAAGAAGTGTTGGGTCCCTTGAAGCTGTGCTTCCAGGCAGTTGTAAGCTGCCCAGTTAGGTGCTAGGAATAAATGTCAGATACTCTGTAAAAACAATACACCCAGAGCTGGGCCATATCCCCAGCTCTGACACCCACTTGTTTTATTTATAGTTATCACAGTGTAATTAAAATAGTAAATAATAACTCAATAGAGTTAAATAGGATGCATATTCAGGATTCCTGCTCACTGGGAGAATATGTTTAAATATCAGCAATACCTGAAATTACTGGTAAACAGAATATTCCTAAGGAGCAAGAAAAATGACCAGAAAGTTGTTCATGTAGACCATGTGTGCTGTAGTATATTAAAATTGTATTTGTGTTGTTTAACTGATTTTATTTAAAGGTTTTTCTTTTTCCCTAGCTAAAATGCTAAAAATTTGAAACAATTTCAAACCTACTAAAAAGTTTGATTAATGAAATATACTAAGACCTTATGATAGACTTAATTTTAGCCTTTAATCCCATGGGCAGAGGCAGACAGAGCTCTGAGTTTGAGACCAACCTGGTCTGTAGAGTGAGTTCCAGACAGCCAGGGCTACACAGAGAGATTCTGCCTCAAAACATCCCCATTCCCCCCAAAGACCCTATGTATGGGTTTGTGAAATGGTTCAGTGGGTAGAGGTGCTTGCCTCCAGGCCTGCGGACCTGAGCCTATGACCCACATGATCAAAGGAAGGACCTGACTGTGCTGCTTGTGACCTGCACACCCATGCTCATGTATATGTGTGCACACACAGGGTAAGCAGTGTGATGGTTTACAGACTGGTATCAGGCCTGGGAATCAGTTCAGTGCCCAGCATGTACAAAGCTAAGATGAAGCATTTGAGACCTCATAAAATCTCACCCCTAACTGCTCAGCATGCATCTGCTAGGGTGAGTTTGTAGTAGAAAGATCACAGCCCTTTAGTTGCCACTGCAGTTCCAGAGTGGTTCTCAGTTTGCTTTGATTATTCTTGCATTATTAGATTAGGTTAAATGTTTTTGTCAGGGTTGCTACATAAGTCAGTTGTGCCCTTGGTATATATCACAGCAAGAGGCATATAATATTACCCATTGTAAGTAATGTTAACTTTAAGTATTTGGTATATTGGTTATAATCTGTGTTGGCAAGGAAGGAGATGAAAGGAACCTGCATATACTGTTGGTGGGAATATAAGGCAGGACCAATAATATCAGTCAGTATGGAGCTGCCTCAGAAACTAAAGTGGAGTACACCTGTAGTCTCGGCACTTAGAGCATCCGTTCTCTGTGTTCTGACCTTTGAACTTTTAATACAGCTCCTCATGGAGAGGAGACCTCAACCATAAAATTATTTTCTTGCTGCCTCGCAGCTGTAAATTTGCTGCTGTTAGGAGTCACAATATAAATATCTGATATGTCACCCCTGTGAAAGGGTCATTTAACTCCCCAAAGGGCTCAAGACCCACAGGTTGAGAACAACTGAATTAGGATGTAAAGACAGAAGTTCAAGGTCATTTTTGGCTATGTATGTGAAACCAGCTTGGGCTACATGAGACCTTGTCTTAAAAGTAACAATAAACCAATAAACAAACAGTAAAACTATTACACGATCCAGCTGTACTACCCTGGTGTGTACCAGAATGTATCGGAATACAACTGTTTAGGCCTGTGATCCATGTTTTCTCACTGTGACTGTAAGCCATTTGCTCCCTTTCTGATCCTAGAGGCTACCCACATCTTTCTCATGGGCCATCCATGTTCCGAATAGCAATTTCCCTCCTCACACTGATTCTTCTGCTCCTTTCCAGCCATAGGAAACACCCAGATAATCTCCTCTTTTATTAAACCAGAACTACAGAATCCATGTTTCCATGCAACATGGCAAAACCACAGGTGTACTATATCCTCCCTGTCATGGCAGAATGTGCACTGCTCTATAGACAATGAGATTCGGGACAATGGGTCCTAAAGATGAGGTGAACTAAAGTCTCATGCGATACCCAATTATATTCAGAGCATCAGACAGTTTATACCCTAAGGGTTAAGAGGAATCATAATGAGTAAAGTGAACAGTTACAAGGATAAGTCACTCGTGGCAAAAACATATCTTTCCATAGAGGCAATTGAATAATAACAACAAATGACAATGAGTACCTGAGACAAACTCACACCTATCCATACACCTGGGAGGGGCGCAGAACCACATTCCAAAAACAGTTTTATGGTTTGAAGAAACTGAGGTCACAAGACTCTTGTCTTGTCTTGGAGTTTTCTCACAGACCCTGTCCTCACACGACTCTATTCTTGGATGGTGTTCAAGCAAGCAACGGAGGGATTAGGACAGCAGGTGTGGGGAAACTTTAGGCTTCTCCCTGTCACAGTCACAGACTCTCTATTCAGTTCCATTACAGGTCTTTCTGTGGTGATGAGGTAGAGAGACCTTGTGAACATCTGTCATCCTGTCCCCAGCCGTGTTTCCTGCAGTGGTTTTAACAGTGCATTGACATCCTTGCACTTTGGTTTTTAGGAAGGTGCTTACAAAGACAGTCTGGTTCTAGCCATCCTTGTGACATTCTTCTGACTGAGTTATCTTTCCTCTCTGCTTTCCTGCCTACCCTCCTTCCTACCACTCTGTCAGGGTTGGGTGACACTGTAAATTATGGTTTTCTTTTTTGGAGGGAGGAGACTGAGAGGTTTGAGAAGCTCTGTAGGCTGGGCTAGCCTTGATAACCTTGTTATCATCCTTGGCTTTCTGAGTGCTGAGATTATAAGCATGATTATCATACACAGCTAGATTTATGGATTTTATTTTACAGGTTTTGTTGTTGTTGTTGTTTTTGTTTTAAGATAAGGTTTCTCTGTATTCCCTTGGCTGTCCTAGAATTTATTCTGTAGACCAGGCTGGCTTTGAACTCACAGAGATCTGCCTGCCTCTGCCTCCTGAGTGCTGGGATTAAAGGCGTATGCTGCTACTACTCGGCTTATTTTACAGTTTTTTAATTTAGTAAAATTTGGTTTGTCAAAAGCCACTGCTGAGTTATTTTTGTTGTATTGGTAGTGCATAAGCTTGGTTTGGAGGGAAACGTTGTTGAAGTTAGTGGGGAAAAAATTTCATGATAGGGTCACTAGCTCAGGCTAGCCTCTACCTCCCCACATAGCCAAGACAGCCTGAACTTCTGATCCTTCCACCTCTACCTCTGAAGCGATGGGATTGCAGGCATGTGCACGTGCCATTTATTTCTGATCTTATGCAGTGCTGGAGAGAGAACTCAGGAATATATGCATGTTAGGTAACCCCCTTTATCAAACCAACAAAAATTTATCACCTTTACCATTTTTATTAGTTTTTAACATTAGTATACAATGAAGCATAATGACGTTTTCATGATAGTTTGTTTTTATGGGCCCTCATATTTCCCCACATTTTGACCATTGTAAGTATACACTTCGTAGTGTTAAGAATATTAATACTGTTGTATATCACATCCCCATAATGTTTTATTTTAAACCTGAGACTATATTTATTAAACTATAATTCTTCCCATCTCTCCACCCAGCTATTGGCAACCTTCTTTCTCCTTTCCAGTCTATATAATTTTGATGTGCATACTAGACTCATACAGCATTTGAATGAATGGAATCACAACATTATGTCCCTTTGTAACTGGCTTATTTCACTTAGCATGCCAACATGCTTGAGATTTATTTACATTGTAGCATGTAATGGTTTCTTTTTTTAATGATACATAATTGTCTCCCTCACGTCCATCTCTGTGAGACATTTTTTTTATATCCTTTCTGCTGATGTATTTTTGGATTTCTTTTGTTTAGCAAAAAAAAAAAAAAATTTTTTTTTTTTTTTAAAATAAGATTATTGAAATTCTGGCTGAGAGAATCTGACTTACAAAATTTTTGTCTTGAGAACGTTGAAAACAAATTCTGTTTGTCTCTATGATGATTATGTAAATCAGTTTCTTTTGTGCCCACACACATACTTTTTTTGTATACACATGGATTTATGTTCATGAGTATGGAGACCAGAAATCAGTGTTGGGCGTCTTCCTCAAGCACTCTCTACGTTATTATTTTTATCATACCAGGGTTCAAACTTAGGGCCTTGCACATGACAGGCAAGGGCTTTTGTCACTAAGCTATGTCTTCAGCCCCATCCACTTTACTTTTTAAAATGGGATCACTCACTGAAGATGGAGCTCACTGATTGGCTAGACAGGGTAGTCAGCAAGCGTCAAGATTTCCCTATCTCTGTCTCCCCAGTACAGGAGTACAGGCACATGCTGCCACACTTGACTTTTTACATAGGTTCTGAGCATCCACACTGGAAAGAAGACACACAGTCTTCTTTCCAGGTCCTAATGAAGTTGTTTTGTTTTTGTTTTTTGATATTTATTTATTTTTATTTTATATGTATATATGAGTGTATGCCTGCTACCCTCAAAGGACTAAAAAGGTCATTAGGTCCCTTGGAAGCAGTGTAAATCAAACCTGGGTCCTCTGCAAAAGCAATAAGCGCTCTTAACTGATGCCCCTAAATCAGTCTCTCAGGACATAGCTGGTGACATAGCAGCTGTCAGTTATACCAGACTCTAGAATATGAAGATGTTTAATGACCTCAAAGTTAGTAGCATCCTTCTTCCACCAAAGGATTCCTACCACACGTCCTCCCCTTCAGGGCTGTTGCTGTATGGGTGAACCAGTCCTTGCATTTCCCCTGTCTGTCTGTTTGTCTGTCTTTTTAACTATTTATTGATTCTTTGTGAGTTTCACATCATGCACCCCAGTCTCATCTCCCCATCCCCTGGTATCTACCCTCTGCCCTTGCAGCTTCTCCGTCCCCTCCCCCAGTAAAAAACACACAAGCAAGAAAAGAAACAAAAGAAAACATAGAAAGCACCTTGTGGAAACTGTGGTATGTCCCAGTGTCCCACAGCGTACCTCTCTGTCCACGCACCTTCACTTGCAACTGTTCATTGCAATGAGTGATTGGTGTGGTTTGAGATCCCTGCCTTCTGTGACACCATCAACTTTGGACTCTCACTAGGACTCCCCCCAGTTGTCCTGTTGTTGCCTTATGTCATGGAGATCCTGAAGCTTTGGGTCAGCAGAACTGACCCTTACATGGGCCCTAACAGTTCACAGAAGGTACAGAATTTAGGGTGGCCCAACTCAGAGTCCTAGATCTGGGCCAGGGTGGTAGCTGACCTGGTCAGCCCATTGGTCACTTATCTGCACCACCAGGGTGAGCTCTCCAGCCCTGCTCCAGCTAAGCCACCCAATGCTGCCATTGGCAGGAGGCAGGGCCAGCTCTCCTAACTACCACAGGTGGTGAGGGGTAAGGAGGGCATCACCTCCTTTCCCGCTCCACTTGACAGCAGATGAGTGGCAGGGCCAGCTCACCTCCCCCTCCACCAGGGCCAGCTCTACTGTGCTGCCCAGGTGACATGCAGGACCTGCTCTTCTGAGTGCTGCAGCCAGCAAGGGGCAGGATCAGCTCACCTGCTCTCATGGCCCAGGTGGCAAAGGACAAGGGGACTGTTGATTTATTTCTTATTCATAATTTAAACAAACAGACAAACAAACAAACCTTTTCTAGATCTATTGCTGTTTTATACCAATTTAAAGAAACTACAACAATTGTTTTTCTTCCTTGTACAACCCAGGAAGAATATTACCTTAGTACTTTTTTCTGTTTCTGACAGTGTACAAGTGGCTCTGCTGTAGATGATCAGGGCACTCCTGTGTTGAACAAGCTAATGACTTTCTCCTTGAGCTTTATGTTTTCCCCTTAGCACGCCGATGGGAAGCTTGTTGATGGCCCTTGAGAAGTACTCTGGTGAGACAGTTCAGGAGAGAAGACAGAAGGACATGAAGGCCTTGCATGAGCAGAGACTCGAAGAGTGGTAAGGAGCCTGGAAAGGCTGATGGAGCCTGGAAAGGCTGCTGACTTCCTAGCATGTAATGCACAGAGGTTCTCTGAAGCACTGCTCAGGTCACGGCAGTTTGCTTCCCCCTAGTCTGTCAGTTCTTCCAGTCTGTATTGTCTTTTAAGTCTCTTTCGTTAGGGAGTAGGAAAATGAAAGGCACTGATTTTAGCTTTTAATCTGACCAGGCTGTTTCTTTAGATCTGTCTGTCCTTCCATCTGTCCTTTCTTCCTTGGAACTTCCTTCTCCCCCCCCCCCCCCCACTTTGTGTGTAACTCAATAGGTTTAATTAGATTTACTACAAGATCATTGGTAAATAGTTGTTTACAAGAGCATAAGCAACTTAGAAGAGGCTATGCTCCTGAAGAAAGCATCTTCTGCTTTCTCAGTAACCGTTAAAAGACTATGAATAAATTCTCAGGGACAGGCAGGACATCCTGAGCCTCTCTCTGATCCATGAAGGAATTCTTTTTTTTAAAGATTTATTTATTATTTTTATGAGTACACTGTAGCTGTATTCAGACACAACAGAAGAGGGCATCAGGTTCTATTACAAATGCTTGTGAGTCACCATGTGGTTGCTGGGAATTGAATTCAGGACCTCTGGAAGAGCAGGCAGTGCTCTTAACTGCTGAGCCATCTCTGCAGCCCCATGAAGGAATTCTGGCTGGCCCAACCTTGTGCAAGTCTTGTGCAGGTGTTCACAGCTGCTCTGTGGCCCCAAGGCTGTGGCCGTGCTGTGCCAGGAAGACGGTGTTCATAACCTAGTTTCTCCAGCTCTTAAAGCCTTTCTGCCCCTCTTCTGTAATATCCCCTGAGCCTTGGGGGGCGGTGATGTAGATGGGTACTTTTATTTTTAAAACATCAGGAGCTGAGGCAAGGTGATCACCATGAGGTCCAGGTTTATATATTGAGACTTGGTCTCATGAGGGGAAAAAAGTGAAAATGTTATATGCTAAGTGTCCACATTTGAAATTTTACTTCTTGATGTAGTCAGAGAGCTGATGTAGATAACATAGTTGTTCATAGATGGGATGCCGCTGCGAAACATGAAAATGTTTGCTGCTTCTGTCTGTCAGCTCATGTGCTACACAGTGTGGTTTTCTTTTCAGTGCTGGCCAAGCACTCTATCAATGAACTAAAGCTTTGTTTTGAGACAGCATCTTACCAGTTTGCCCAGACTGGCCTTTGAACTTGTGATCCTCTTTTGTCAGCCTCCTAGTACCTGGGGTTACAGCCTGTACCAACAGCCTGATTTAGTAATCTCCATTTTTAGATAGGATGGTGAGATTGATGGCTGACTGTTCTAGCTCAGTGCTGCAGTCTGCACACTTGAGTGCTTGTGTTCATCGTGGTTTAGCTCCTGAGTGCCTGAGACCACGCCTGCTGTCATTGCTGCTGCTTTTCTAATTGGACAGATAAGCAGGTTTTTTCAGGAATTTCATTTGAAATTTTTTTGTGTTTTACACACTCACACACACACACACACACACACTTGTAATTACAGATACACATTTGTAATTACAACTTAAATGTTACAGGAGAAAAAGCATTAATTTGGAGCCAATAAAACCTTGAAAACTGAGCTTAAATTTCAGCTTGACTGTAAATTAGGTTTCATTGTTTATTTTGAGAGTCTCAATATTTAGCTTAAGCTAGCCTCAGACTCTGACAGTTCTTCTGCCTCAGCCTCCTGAGTACTGGGATTATAGGTATGTGCTACCTCGAGGGTATGATTTAGCTGTGACCCTGGATACTTTCTTAACTTTAAGTCCTTAGTTTGTCCAGCTGCTTTAGGGACAGAATTTGCTCTAATTCTCACCATTCCTTTTGTTCTTCCTCTTTATGGTAAGAGGGCATATGGAGCATGTGGTTGTCTAGGTTCTAGGATGAAGCATTTAAAGTTCTAAGTGGCAACATAAAATTTAATATTGTGAATTTTATTAAAACCATGGAAACATCTACTTATTTTTAGTGCCCCAAATGTCGTTAAAGCCTTCTTTTTTAAAAACATAGGTTTAAGAAAAGGATTAGAAAGGAAAGACTATTAGCTATTTGGTTATGATACAGAATGCTATGAAAGAATTAACACTAAGGGGATTACAAACAAATAATGATTATATTTCAGTTAAAGAAGGGGAAAAACAAGAGTTTATCAGTGACAGCAATAATGTGAAATATAGTAAATAGGGAATTCTTCAGCCAAGAAGAATAATGTTAAAAATGTAGAAGCTAGTGCTGGAGAGATGGCTCAGCAGTTAAGAATACTGATTGCTCTTCCAGAGGTCCTGAGTTCAATTCCCATCAACCACACGGTGGCTCACAGCCATCTGTAATGGGATCTAATGCCCTCTTCTGGTCTGTCTGAAGACAGCTACAGTGTACTCATATAAATAAAAATAAATAAATCTTAAAAAAAAAAAAGTCTTTTTTTAAAAAATGTAGAAGCTAGAGAAATGACACTGGCTGCTCTTCCAGAGGACCTAGATTTGGTTCCCAGCAGCCACATGGCAACTTATAACTGTATTTTGGGGGAATCTGATATCCTCTTCTGGCCTCTGCAGGCATCAGACATACATGCATCAAAACACCCATACACATAAAATAAAATTTAAAAAAAATTAAATGTATAGTTTACATGTGTCAAGAATATGTATATGATATTTCTAAGAAGAGTTAGTTCAAATGTTTATGTGACTTTTTATATGTGTCTCTCTGTGCTTGAAAATAATATAGAGAAACGGTTTTTAAAATTATCCTAGCAGAAAATATAGAAGACTAGACATAGGTAGGATAGCAGAATGGTCAAATTGGATTGGGTTGAGACTTAAGTTGTAGGTGGTTTTGATAATCAAGATACTAAGATTCTATTTAGGAAAAGAACTGATCTGTTAGAAATTAGATTTTACTTTTCATAAATATGTATCTTCATAAATAAGTGTCTGTAGAGTTACCCTATATGACTTCACCTAGATCATTATTACATAGTCTTCATGAGCCACAGGGCTGGTGGGAGCATTTATATAGTGGCAGAGGCTTAGACCCTCGGGTCTGAAGGGTAGGAGGGCAGCCCATCTTTGAGATGTAAGTCTTAGCACAGGTTCATTAGTCCTGGAAGAACTGCAGGACAGTGTCCCAGAATATGGTGGTTGTCCAGTGTCCATGTTGGTACTGGACTGGAAATCTTGGTTGGACTGAAAGTGGAGCAGCATAGGAGAGAGAAGCAAGCAAGTATGTATTGTGAGTGCAAGGGCCAATATCTGCTCCTAAGTTTCACAGCAAAGCAGGGAGGGTGTGACAGGTGCTGCTCCTTTGTTTGCAGTCTCTGTAAAGACAAGAGCCAAAGCAGCACTTGACATGTGTTTATCTTTTGATTGTAGGAGAAGCAGTCTGCAAGTCACTGAGCTCCTCCCTGTGGAGATTGAAAGTGGCTTAGAGAAGATTCAACCTGAGGAAGATGCTCAGAGAATCGAGGAGATGCTAAGCCTCCCCAGGAACCCTTCATCGACAGATAAACAAAGCAAGGACTGAGGACCAAGGGACTGTGTCTGGGAGTGCCAGTGCCAGGCTACTCCTTGCCAGCCTACCGACAGATGTGAGTGTTGTCAGCTGTGGTAGCAGTGACTTGTCTCCGATCTCTTTGTACATCAAGAATTAGACACTCAGTGCTGGGCAGAGAGTATCACTGACCTGTAATTCCAGCTGCTTGAGAGGCCAAGAAAGGAGGATAGTGTGAAGCTAGCTTGAGCTACCTAATGAGAACCTGGTCAAAAAAATGTGCACCCACAAAAAAACAAACAACAGAACCAAAAAAACAACCCAAATGTTCTTATTTATTCCGATCATTGATCCATCTAAATACTTAACATCTCTCTGTATCATGCTAGATTTTATACAAGTAAAATTCTTCCCAAAAGATTAAAATTGTGTTGTGTGGATTGCCTATTCACACCTCAGTCTTTATGAATCTTCTCTTGGAGTAACTGAAAGGAACAAGAGAACGGCCTTGTGATCCTCTTCCTTGGGCCTTCAAATAGTGTGGGCCTCCGTGCATGTAGTTGTTTGAATTTTTTAAAAATAAGAATAAAAGGAGATTCCTGTGCCGTTTGGATGTGATTTAACAAACTGGAAGCAGATAGGTGTTGTTAGAGAAGCAGTCCAGCTTCCTCTTCTCTCCCACATTGCCAACAGAGCGTCTGTGCTGCAGTTCACGGGAGATGCTTAGATGACACATGCCATCCCTACAGGGAGGAGCTTACTGCCTGAGAGAAGCCACCTTAGAGAGTTCAGCTATGGACAGAATGGGAGGAAGCACAAGACCCAGTCATGTGGGCAGCACTTTTCTGGTCTTTGGGTTTGGTTTTTCAGTTTTAGTTATGTGCAGTTAATGGTCTGAAAACATTAAATGGAAGATCCCAGGACTAAGCAGTTGCTCAGTTTTAAATTTTGTGCATTTCTAGATCAGATGAGAAGTCTTGCCTCCTGAGATGGAACACGTTCCTTCTCCTGGCATTTCCCATTCTCTGTCTGTCCATCTATCACTTAGCCTTGGTTATCAAGTTGAGTGTGTTTGTGTTCAAATAATGTCATTTAATAATGACTCCAAAGCTCATTAGGAGTGCCACTAACAGTTCACATGCACCAAGACAAACTGTGCTGTGCACCCTTTAAGCAAAAAGGTGAGCTTTAGCACCATGTTGAGGATCCTGTATCGTATACAGCTTCAGGCATCACTGTGGTCCTGGACTGCATCCTACAGATCAGATGGAGGGGAAGAACCTACTAGCATTCTAATTTGGAGTTGGACTTACTCTTGGTAAGTTGGTTCTACTCTTTTAAGCAGGGTCTAAAGAACAGTATAGTGCAGTTGCTAAAGCTGCAGACTCCAGGGGTAAACCACTGGCTTTCCATGTTAGCCAGCCCCATAGCAGCTGTGTGACTTACAACAAAGCCCTGTGCTGAGCCTAGAGTCTAGTACATGCTAGGCTAGCACTCAGCCAGTGAGTCATGGCCTCACCCCATTGTACTTTAAGTCTCTTGAGTTTTCACTAAGCACACTAGTATATTCTTGAAAGTAGTTTTTAGTGGAATTATTTAATTGTGATATTGTTAAGTATATACTTGCAGTCCTTGATGTAGAACTTCCCAAATCATGAAAACCTACAAGTGATAGTATCTATGTATGTATATGACGGCTGTCAGCCTCTTAGGGATGAGGACTGGTCACCTAGAAGTTCTTAGCTGAGCACAGAGCAGGCACTGTCAGTCCCAACTCACAACCTCTAGTTAGGGAGATGAGCTTCATGTGAGCTACTCACCCAGTGCCAGAGATTGAATCACCACGCATGTGAAGTTTCCATGACAACCCAAGGGCTAATGCTGGAGAGCTGCTGGTTCCCAGAGGCAAGCACTAGGGAGGGCGTGGAATCTCAGCACTTGCCCTGTGTTTCACCCAATGCATGTTTTCATCATAATGCCTTTTACAGCAAACCATTAAGTATGTTTCCCTGCATCCTGTGATTTGCTCATCAGACAAATTCATTACACAAGGAGTTGCCTGAACTCAGTTTGTAGCTAGTTGGTCAGTTATGGGAATGGGCCTTTGCCCTGGGGGACATGATGGAGTAGACTATTGGAAGTATGTGTCCACTCAGAAGTAACTGCTTCCTGGCTGGCTGGGGGAAATTCCCACAATTTGGGTGGCTACAAAAGTCTTTTGTGTTGGTAAGTATGGTAAGGGAGAAGGGGTGTGTGTGTGTGTGTGTGTGTATATGTGTGTGTGTGTGAGATTTTTTTTCCAACCAAAATTTTAACACAGTGCCTGTATCATAATAAGTATATCTGTAAGGAAAGGCCTCTGTACTGGTATATTGGCACAGCGAATTGTGTGTTAGAATATACTCATGTCTTTCATAATTACCCCACTTATAAGTTGACAAATTAGCAAATAGTCATTCTGCTCATTGTTTTATTCATAATAACATGGGCAAAATCTTTAAAAATTATAAAACTAAAGAGTTGCTTTTAAAAATAATTTTACTTTACCATAAAAAAAACCTAAGTAATAAAACCAAAGTATAACTCTAAAAACAACTAACACTTATCAAATGTAGTAATCAATAATTTAATGTAACTTTCCTAAGTTTCCCTTTAGATTGGTCCTTTTTTTGTCACCTTTTTTTTTTTTTTTTTTTTTTGAGGTCAGCTCTTGGTCAGTTTAATCATCATTAAGTCTGATTAAATGCAGCTTCTCACTTCTCCCTCCTGCTTTTCTTTAGCGTTGCTTTCAATGTCTTGTTAGCTTTTTGTCAGTCCACCGCTTTGTTTTCTTCAGTGACTTGGTTCTGAGAGCGCCCACATAGAAATGGACCTGTTTCTTGGACAGTACAACAGACTCTGGCTCCATTGAGAAATTTGGCTGCCTTTTGATGCCCAACTCCAAATTTTCAGACAAGAATATCTGATTGTCTTGACTTAAGTTCACTGATGGCCTAGTAGGTTGTGGATTACAATTTCAGAGAAAAGGGGACCTTCAGTATAGAAGCAGCAGTTGGCTATTTCTTGTTTTTCCTTCTTTTGGGGGACAGAGAGAGAGGTGAGAGGGTTTCAGACAGGGTCTTACTATCCAGCCCATGCTACCTGGAATTCAATCCTTCTGCCTTAGCCTCCTGAGTGCTGGGATTACAGGTGTGTGCTGCTGTGTCTGATGTACATTTTCTTTTTCAGTTCTATTGTAGCAGGTCTATACCAAAGAGCAAAAGCTACTTCCAGGAATCTGAGGAGTATCACTTAAGTCATTTATGTGAGGACAGATTATTACTTAGTAAGTAATCTCATTTTAAATGAGAACTATATCAAGTACTATGTAAAAGAGCAAAGTTGCCTGAAGACATTGCAAGTCCAATATGAACTAGTAAGTTATGAATTGTGCCTCCAACTTGACTTTTGCTTTAAAGTATGGAAGACATACATTCATCTTAGATGTCAAAAACAGTTAATTTTGGTTGATTCTGTTTTCTCTTGAGGAAATGAAAGGGTAAAAAGGAAAATACCTGGAAAATGCTGGCTGAAAATTACCAACATTTTTATTACTCTCAAGTGGGTATACATACCAACATGTTTCCTACAAATTACACTAGGGCCAGTGGGCCTTAAAAAACAAATAAAATAAATGTTTTTTTATTTTGCCAGTAAGCAATATTCTGAGCCCCATACTAAGGAAGCCTTTTGCTTATTAAAAGCATTTTAAATTAGCCTGTCTATGAGCTCAGAGCTTGGGGTCTAACTGATAAAAGTTAAGAGTGGTAGAGCCACCGGGCAGTGGTGGCGCATGCCTTTAATCCCAGCACTTGGGAGGCAGAGACAGGCGGATTTCGAGGCCAGCCTGGTCTAGAGTGAGTTCCAGGACAGCCAGGGCTAGACAGAGAAACCCTGTCTCGAAAAACCAAAAAAAAAAAAAAGTGGTAGAGCCAGGAAATCTGGATTCTGACTCACCTTCAAAATTCAGGTTCCCTCCTGGAACCTCAGTGTCTTCATTAATACAGTTAGTGTTCTGCTAAGTGCGGTAGCTCACACCTGTAATTCTGGCACTCAGGAAACTGGTGCAGGAGTATTGCTGTGTGTTTGAAGCCTGCCTCAGCCACAAAGTGACTTCTAGGTTACTGTGAGCAACAGGGTAAGACACTATCTTAAAAAAACCAAGGGGTGTGTGTGTGTGTGTGTGTGTGTGTGTGTGTGTGTGTGTTAGCCCAGCAGCAGCAGTAGTAGTTGGGGCAAGGGGGGCAGATGTACCAGTCTTCCCTAAGGTCCCTTCCAAAGAATTCCGTCTCTAAACTACTTTCTCAGAATCAGCAGAACTACTATGGTAGGCATTACATTCCTCTCAGTACTTCTGCAAAACTACTGCGAAGGCTTCACCTAGAGAACATGTTTGCAAGGCATGGTTGGGTAGTGCTAGGTTTCTGAAGATGTTGGTAAGAGGTCAGTTGCAAATGTAGGTGGGACCTGAGGAAACAAAAGAAAGAAATGAATGTTTCAACTGTTAATTTTTGCAAGAGAGAAAAATACTATGCTTTAAATTTTGAGGACAACTATATATTTAACCTGTGGTAACATAATAGATAATTCATCTCGATAACAAGAAAATTAAAGTAGTCTAATTTTTGTATGAAATGCAGTAACTATTCACCAAGTGAATGTTTATTAAGTACTAGGTATGCCAATCAACCACATGTTATCACAGACAGTCTACTGTGTGTGTGGTAAAGGTCTTGGACATGGCTGCTTTGCTCGGTAAGCTTGGAGTCTGGAAAAGGAGATGATACAGGGCACACGAAAATAAACCCGAGCAGTATGTGGTGTACTGAAGTTGACAAGATGGCACAAAAGGCATCGTGGAAAACGTTGGATCTGTGACTTCTTGGTTTTGAAGTACAGCAGATGGGCCTGAAGGTATAAGTCGGGGAAACTCTTCCTCACAGAACTGACAGGGAGGAACATTGTGGGAAGACATCCTAAGGAGTAACATGTTTAAATGAAAAGAAAATAGGGAAGGGATTTGGCAAACACACAGCACTAGTCGTCATCTAGTTTGATTATTGGTTTGTTTTTCGCCTGTATGATGGTTATAGTCTAGATGTAACATTCTCCCAAAGGCTCTTGTTAAAGGCTTGGTTACCAATGGACAGGCTTGTGAGAAGCCACAGGACTCTGAGGAGTTGTCATCATAGTCCTACTGTGATGGCATTGCTGGAGATGGTCAAAGGTAGGAAATGGGGCCAAATTGGAGGAAGCAGGTTACCATGGCCTGGAGAGATGTTTTCTCCTCCCTGCCACACCTCCTTTCTGCTCTGTAGAAATGGAGAGACTGCACTGAAGAGAGCTGCTCTGTCTCACTGTACCCTTACCATGATGTTCTGCCTCATTGCAGATCCACAAGAGTGGAAACAAAGAGTTTCCACTGGAAACAAAGAGACTCCACACCACTCAGAGGTTGAGTGGTGTGAAGTCACACCACTCAACCTCTGAGAACCTCAGGCTTATCTTTCATAAAAGCTTATATATATATATATATAAAAAACATGAAATAGTGATCCTGAAAAAAATAGTATATTATTTATCATTTTCTATAATTTTTGTTTTGTTTTCAACACAAGGTCTCACTATTATAACCCTGCCTGTCTTGGAATTCACTATGTAGACCAGGCTAGCCTTGAACTTACAGAGATCCTCCTGTCTCTGCCTCCTGAGTACTGGCATCACAGGTTTCGAGCTGTGTACCACCATATTCAGTTCAGCCTCAGATTTCAAAGTTCCAGTGTTCTTTCATAAAGGACGTGGAGTTTTAAGGAATACAAAGTTGATACACATTAACTGTAACTTTCACAGAAGTTAATGCTGCATTCACTCTAACTGAAAGAGCACTTAGGACTTCAGTAGTAACTGACCTACTTTATGTGTAGTCATAGGACTAAATCCAAATCCTGATTTTTTTTTTTTTTTCACTTTCTGGCATCTGGTAATTTCATATGAAGTCACTGGAAACCATGTCATGAAGAACGGCGAAGAGAGAGATGGACATTTTAACTGTAGAGAGTCAAAAAGCTTTGTAGCTACTCCTGCCAGCCCTGGGTTCTCTTCTGAGTTTTTGGATGGGAAAAGGACATGACAGAATAATTTTAAATGAAACTCGGCCCAGTGATTTATCAGTAGCATGAGTCATTAAGGAAGAGAGAACTCAAAGATAATGTTAATCTGTTTGTACAAGTAACCCAAAGTTGTGTTCATCAGTAGTGAGAGATGCCAGGAAAAATGGGCATTCAGAATAGGATGTTGGCCAAATGTCAGTCACTTCAGGAACTCAGATGAGTGTTTTATAGCAGAAGATACTGAACTAGCAGACAAGGAGGGTGTCTTAGTTTGGGTTTTATTGCTGTGAAGAGACACCACAAACCAAAGCAACTCTTTTTAAAAAAAAAACAAAAACAAAAACGTTTTATTGATTCTTTGTGAGTTTCGCATCTGTACTCCAGTCCCACTCATTTCCCCAACCCCTCATATCTGCCCTCTGTCCTTGCAAACTTACCTTCAAAATAATAAATGCACACAAAAAGTTTAAAAGCATAGAAAACATCTTGTCATGGGAGCTGTAGTGTTTCAGCCCCAGTGTGTCTCACAGCATACCCCTCGGTCCATACATCTTTACTTGCGAATATTCATTGCAATGAATGGTCTGGTTCAAGGTCCCTGACTTCTGTGACACCATCAACATTGGATTCTCACTAGGACTCCTCCGAGTTATCCTGTTGTTGGCCAGTGTCATGGAGATCTTGTAGCTTTGGATCAGCAGGACTGCCCCTTTCACATCCCCCAACAGTTCACAGATGATGTAGCTTTAGGAGTGTGCCAACTCAAAGCCCTGGATCTGGGCTGGGCTGGTAGCTGACCCGGTCAGCCCATTGGCTCTCACTTAGTTGCACCACCAGCTACAGCTAAGCCACCCAGTGCTACCATTGGCAGGAGACAGGATCAGCTCTCTCACTCTCATGCCCTGAGTGCCAGCTCACTTGCACCCACACCTCCAGAACCAGCTTCACTGTGCTGCCCAGTCAAGGTGCAGGACCCACTCTCTCAAGTACTGCAGCTGGCAAGGAGCTGAACTAGCTCTCCTCTCCCACACTCAGGGCTGGCTCACCTGTGCCTTACCATCAGCGCCAGCTTCACTGTGTTGCTCAGGCAAAGTGTATGGTCTGCTCTCCCGAATTAAGAGCAGGGCTAGCTTTCCTTCTCTCATGACCTTGGGGCCAGCTCTTTGAATTACTGAAGGTAGCGAGGGGTGAGGGGCAGAGGGCATCACCTCTGTGCCCAGGCCACCTCATGGCAGACAAATGGTAAGGCCAGCTCTCCGGAGCTCACACCCTCGGGCCTGGTTCACTTGTGCTCCCACCACCAGGTGAGAGGACTGGTACAGGCTAACTCCATCACAGGCTTCAAACTGCCAGCCTAGGAGACTAGGCCTAGACCTGTTTCCAGGATCTGTGCAAGTCCAGGCAAGTCAGTTACGGGTGGGAGTGGGGGAACCCCAGGCCCTAAGTTAACTTAGGCTTAACTTAGCCTAAGTTAAGTCTAAGCAGAAACTTGCCCCTCCATCAGAAGCTGCCCTGCCACCTGGCCTGAGGCAAGGGCAATGAGTCAGTAAGTTTCCAGGCTTTCTCACAATAGTTTCTAGTGCCCCCCCCCCACCCCCCAGCAATGGTTCTCAAATGTCCCCAGCGCTCTAGCCAATCCCAAAGACACTCCCCCCACACACACACCCTTAGAGATTGAGCAAACAAATTAAAATAAAGGTCATTTATCCCTCCCTGGATTTCCCCTAATATGCTTTAAATTGGGCCTGTGAGCTCAGCTGGGAGTTTCCATCTTGACAAATGGTAGACCCCCACGTGGTGAACTTCTGCAGAATAAAACACTCTATACTTTTGCATACTATTTGAGTCTGGGGCCTCATTCTTCAGCAAATCATGGACCGTTACATTTGGGGTTTCATCCGGGATTCGCTGGAGAACCCCCAACCCAGTGGAGTGTCTTTCCAGCCGGTAAATCCAGCACCCGGTTGTCTTTTGTCCATCTCTGTGTTTCTGTTTCTGGTTTAATCTGGAGGCCAAGAGGGACAAAGCGGTGAGGGGAAAGGATGATCCCAACCCCCTACCAGAAACAGGAGAACGTGCTAGTTCTCATCTGATTTCTGAACCAGCTGTGGGCCTGTGGGCCTCCCGTGTGGCAGGAAGGAAGACTGGCTGAGTCAGCCTTTTCGTTTTTGTTTTCCTGAGAATATCCTTCTGTGTCCAACTGTGTGTATTCTCTTTGTGTTTTTTTTGTCCTCTAGTACAAATTTTTCTTTGATTCCAAGCATCCCAGTGGGCTTGGTCCTAAACCATTTTTCAGGACTTTCGCCTTTGTCGCAGAAGACGCCAGTTGGGTTGTTTGTCCCCACAAACTTATACCATCTTTTGCAGGAATGAATGGCCCACTTATAAAGTAGGATGGCCTGAGGAGGGAATTTTCCATCTCCCTATCATTTATAGGGTGAGGGCTGTAGTTTATGAGGCTAGAGTGTCATTGGTCCCCAGTTCTAGTACAATTAAAGGCTGGGGCTACCTCAGCCCAAATCAGGCAATATCCAATGCCCAGAGACACCAGAACAGGGATCACCCCTCACATTAACAGGCTCTGGGAAGCAGACATTGTGATTCCTTGCCGATCAGCACGGAACACTGTTGTGGATAACCCTGGTGCTGTTTGTATTTTGATGATAATTCTGTTTCCCCGATAGGGGCTCCCTTGGACGGAGGAGTGAATCACGTACTCAGGACTTCATGTAACCCTTCTAATAAATAAAGATATCAGGGACCAATCACTGGGCGAGGAGTAGGCAGGACTTCCAGGTCAGAGAGAGAGGAAGAGGGGAGGCAGGAGAGAGAAGTGAGCTTTTGGACGGAAAGGACGAGTGAGACCCCCGTTCCACTACCGGAGGATTTAACTTAGAATGGCTTACTATTAGGATGCTAGTTGCTACACCCAGCGATTGTACTGCCTTTTCCTTCACGCAGCAATTTGACTGATTTGCTACGGGAACTTGGAAGTGTGGGGCTGGCGTGGCAGTGACCCACCATGGGAATTTAGCAAGCTGGGTGTAGAGGTCTCCGGGCCAGAGAGTCTTCACGAGATGAGAACAAGGCTGGCTGGTTCCTTGCTGGCAATAGCGTGGATTAATGTTATTTCACACTACAGAACACTCCCTCCTTCTGGTCAAGAATCCCCATTCCAAGGACTGTCGGCCTGTGCGCGCGTGCGCGCGCGCACACACACACACACACACACACACACACACACACACACACACACCCTTAGTTCCAAACCTGTATACCCTGCTGAACAGCCTCCCTCCAGAGCCCACAGGATACCTTCTTCAGCCTTCCTCTGGCATCTAAAAGCCAGCCTCTATTTGCCTTTAAATGGCAAGACTTGGAGATAGGCTTCTGCAGACAACTGACTTGGACATGCCTGCCTCAAGGATTCAAAAACTCACCCACCATCTCTGATGACACACTACATGAGGGCTTAGGTGAGTACTGTCAGGCCCACACCCAAATAACTGCTCCAGTATTGTGGCCCCTAACTTGGAGGCCACATGAGACCTGCTATTGGAGCTGACTCAACTTGGCTACCGAGTGTCTGCTAAGAAGGCCCAGTTTTGTCAACTTGAGGTCACCTATCTGGGTACATTCTCAAGGAAAGCCAACACATGCTGTCAGACGCCAGAAAGCAAACCATCCTTAGCATCCAGTTCCATCTACCTGAAGGCAAGTATGGAAATTTCTGGGATCTGCCAGGCTTTGTAGACTCTAGGTTCCAGGATTCACTGAGATAGTCAAACCATTATATGAGGCCACCAGGAGCCAAGAAGATAAAATAGACCTCTGAGATAGACATAACTTTTAAGACTTTAAGAAAAGCCTTATTGGAGGTGCCAGCCCTGGCCCTCTCAGACATTCACAAACCTTCCCACCTGTATGTGGATAAGAAAGAGAAGATAACAAAGAATATTCACCCAAACTTTGAGACCATGGAAAAGACTTATGGCTTATTTATCTAAGAAGCTGGACTCGGTGACCCAAGGATGGCCAGCCTGCCTCCAGATCATAGCTGTGACTGTCCTGCTAATCAAGGATGCTGACAAATAACCTGGGGCAGGAACTTATTATCACCTCCTCCATGCGACTGAGGGGACCCTCAAGAATCTACCCGGCTGGTGGCCGTCCCATGCCTGATTGGTACACTTTCAGTTTCTACTTTTGAATCCCCCTCCCATAAGATATAACCCATCATCTGTCCTAAACTCAACCACCCTGATACCTGACATCTCTTCAGACATGGGGCATGTCCAGAACATCAGGCCAGACTTGACTGACATACCTTAGCCAGGCAAGGAATGTATCTACTTCATGGACGGAAGCAGCTTCATCCAGACGAATCAGGTATGCAGGGGCAGTAGTAGTGGACTTAGACTCTGTTATTTGGGCAGTTACCTTGGCACCAGGAACTTCAGCCCAGACAACTGAACTAAAGGCTCGAACCCAGGCTTTAAAACTGACAAAAGAGGGGCTGGAGAGATGGTTCATCGGTGAAGAGCACTAACTGCTCTTCCAGAGGTCCTGAGTTCAATTTCCAGCCAACTACATGGTGGCTCACAACCATCTGTAATGGGGTCTAATGCTCTCTTCTGGTGTGTGTCTGAAGACAGCTACAGTGTACTCATATAAATAAAAATAAATAAATCCTTTAAAAAAAAGCTGACAAAAGAGGCCACAGCTAACATCTACACTGACAACAGGTATGCCTTTGCTATGGCTCATGTACATGGGTCCATAGACCAGGAGAGGGTATCATGGACTGCTGAAGGAAAAACTATTAAAAAAAACCAAACTTACTTTATTAGAGGTATTATGGCTTCCTCTTGAAGTGGCCATAATTTATTGCCCCAGGCAACAAAAAGGGACATCTGAAATGTAAGGGAACAGGCTAGCTGATAAAGCTACAAGGGAGGCTGCCCAAGCTTCTCACTGCCAACATTTTGATAGTTTTGCTGCCCCCTGAGCTTCCAGCCATCCCTGAATATACTGCTGAAGACAGATCAGGTGAAATGCTAAAGAGTTTACAGAAGAGATGCAACCACCTTGCCATCAAATTCATGGCAGCTGACAAGAAGGCAGATTAGACTGTCAGTAAGACGTGGGGACTAAGACTTTACATCTCTGGCTATGATCCAGGACTCCTATTTACTGTCCAACTGCTCTAATGTTGCCTTACAAGACCCACTGTCCCCTTAGGCCACAACAAGGCATTAGTGAGGCTGAACCAGCCACCTCTACAACTTCTGCCCTGCCCACAATCACTCCCTCATCAGGACCCACCACCCTTTCATGCCATCGAGGTCTCACTTCATCTAACCAACTGCTTCCTAAAACCCTTTCACATCCTGTATTAGCCACTTCATCATCTGCATCAGGACCCTTGCAGTTATTAGAAGCCACTTTCCAGGTTCTTAACTCCTCCTGCCTGGTCTTAACATAGGACGATTGTTGGTTATGCTTAAATGCTCATCCCTCCTACTATGAAGGAATAGCTATACATGAAGACTATTCACACACTATGGATGGTGCTCAATATAGATGACAACAACCAGACAGAGATGCATTGACCCTACAATAAATAATAGGTCAGGGACTCTATGTCCTCATGCTCTCTAGTGGTAATATGAACCACGGACAAACACATCAACAATGACCTCTGCCGGTGCATAGCCACAGAGCCAGACATGGCCATTACTGGCAGCAAAGGCAAGGACTGTAGCTACTTGTATTATGAATGCTAATTATAAGCAGTTCTCCCAAAAACTGCTTACACGAGCGTATCTGCACTTAGCTTCTGGGAACCTGCCCCCAGTTGGTTCTGATTGGTAAATAAAGATGCCAACAGTCAATAGCTGGGGAGGACAGAGGTGGGATTTTAGGATTTCCAGGCTTGGGACCTGGAGGAGAGAGAGAAGGAAGAGATCCTCCATGGTGGGAGAGTGTGGGGGCAAGGAGAGATGCCATTCCGGAGAAGAGTGCAGGACAGAGACAGATGGCTGCCATGTGAAGGAGCTGGGTCTAAAGCAGCCAAGACATAACACAGAATTTAGTAAGTAGTAACTCGGGATTAACCACATGACGGTTAGGCAGTGGCCCAGCTATTGAGCTGCTTAAGGCATATTCAAATACAAAGGGTGTGTGTGTGTGTGTGTGTGTGTGTGTGTGTGTGGCTTTCATTCGGGAACCTAAACCATTGAGGTGGTAGCAGACATGCCGCTGGGATTTATTTGAAAGAGCAAGGAGGAGAATACGGGGGGGATTTTTAGGAAGGAAAAAGAAGGGGTAAACGATGCTATTATAATCTAAAAACAATCAACTAAAAACAAAAATGAAACTAAGATACATTCTTCTTATTCCAAGAGAGGAGAACCAGAACACAGTTACAGTCAGATCAAAGCAGAACCAAAGGTCAACAGTAAAAACACGCAGCGTTCAATGTCGTGGACTCTCTCATGATCTTCTGAGCTCTAAAGGGCTTGAGGAGCTCCGTTTCTCTGTCTCTGCTCCCTGCAGCACATGAAGCATCCCGGATAGGCTCAATCCAGCTCCACTGTACTCCTGCTGCTGCTCTTGGTCATTCTGTGGTGCTGATATCTCTTACTTGAGGTCATCACTGCAACTGAGCCTTCACCTTCACAAGTGGCCTCTCACAGTGCCAAGCTTCAGCTGCTCTTCATGACTCCTTCATGCTTTCAAAACCAGTCCCACCTGGGAGACTCTTAGACATTACCAAGTTCTGCTACCAGCCTGAGATCCAACCTTGACCCCCATGACCATGTGTGCTGAGCCCAGAGAAATGCTTCTCGGTAGATTTCACCTCAATTATACTGGTCTCTTAAATCACACCTGATTTTTCAGTTCCAGCTAACCAGCATCAGTTGTCCCAGTATAGCAAAGGTTCCACTGTAGTGATGCTGAGCTTTTGTTAATCACAGCTGACTCTTAAGCCCCAGCAGGCCAGAGACCACATATTTTTAACACAGATACACACACACACACACACACACACACACACCCTGATAAAGCGTATGAGAGATTCACACATTTCCTTTGAGACATCAAAAGCCAGGCCTCCATCATTTGCATTTAATCTCACAGGTCTTATTTCCCAAGCTCCACAGAACATCCCATTAAGGACTGAACATTAAGTATCCATGGCCTTTCAAGAGTTTTAAACACAGACACAAACTTTCCCTGAACAACATGGTCAGGTTTGTCAGTACAACCCTCCACTTCTACTACCAATTTCTGTCTCAGTTAGTTTTCTGTTCCTGTGATAAAAGTGATCTTGGGGAGGAAAAGGTTACCTCACTTTATAAGTTATAGCCCCATCACTGAGGTAAATCAGAGGAGAGGCTCAAGTAAGGAACACAACAGGAACAGAGAATACTACCTCCTAGCCTGCTCCCCATCATTTGCTCAATACTCCCTTTTTATTTAGTTTTTAAAATTATTGCTGTTTTTATACCCCAACCATGGTTTCCCTCCCTCCTCCCCTCCCAGAACGTCTCCCGCACTTTTCCTCTGCCCCCACCCCATCCACTCCTCCTCAACTTCTCTTTGGAAAAGGGAAGGCTGCTCAACGCTATCAACCAAACACAGCATATCAAGCTGTACTAAGACTAGGCACCTCTGCTTGTAATAACAGCTCTTTGTCTTATACCACTCAGGATCACCTGCCTCTGCCCAGGGCTGGCACCACCCATAGTGGTCTGGGCCCTCCCACGTCTGTCATCAATCGAGTAAATGCCCAGCAAACTTGCCCACAGGCATCTTGACAGAAAGAAAGCCTCATTTAAGGTTTTCTCTTCCCATTAACTCTGTCTTGTGTCAAGTTGTCCAAAAGATTAACTAGCACAGTGCTGAAAGGAAGATTGTACCTCATGAACCACATAATACCATGTATTCCACATGGACAGAGAAGAGCTACAGGAAGGCAGTTGGCTACCTTCAGACAGTCTGTTCAGCTGATGCTTCTGCAGGCCCTATTAGGCTGTTGTTTCTCCACTTGCTTCATTTCTTCTTCTGAAACAGCTTCCTTGAAGATAAGTATAAATTATAACAACAGATGAGGAGCCTATAAATCATGTCCATGCACACACACACACACACACACACACACACACACACACCCCTATTATCTAGTCTTAGGGACCTCTCTAAAGATGGACTCTTCCTTCAGACCTTGCCTTGTTATCTGTCCTCCAAATGCAAAGATCAGAGAATGTCAGCACTAGAGATACTGTCAAAGTAGTCAGCAGTCACTGGTATCTCCAAGAAAATGGGAAGCTATGGGAAACCAACAGGATGCATCTCAGGTGCATCCTTCATTTTTAAGACAGGGTCTTGTCACAGCCTCAAAGTTTCTTTGTAGCTTAGTCTGGTTTCTAGCTTTCTGTTCTCCTGTCTCAGTGTCATGAATGCAGAGATTAGAGAGGTGTGCTACTTCAGTTAGCTCTCAGGCTGGAACTGAAGAGCAATGGCTTCTTGTCTTTGGAATTTGAATGCCTAGAAGAATGCTAGGCATACAGTAGGGGTCCAGGATATTTTTTTCTGTCCATGATGAGGAGAAAAAAGTGTCTAAAGTTGCCATAGATTTGCTGCAAATATGAGCAGAGACTAGACCAATATACTGAAGATGAAACCCACTTATGGTGTCTGGTCTTCCAGGAACTGATCATGATAATTAAAGTAGTACTTACTGGGCCTACGGAAGATGAAGTATATGAAGATAACAATGATGATTGCTATTGTTACTGCCCCGGATCCTGCCATCTTGGGCACAGTTGTGTTCTTTGCATCAGGAGGGGCTTCTGGGGCTGTGGAGAGAAAAGAATAGCATCAGTTGTGATGTTCTTCCTACCGTTGGGTTCCCATCCTATGCCTCTTCAGTGTGTACCCGTGGAGAACCTTCTACTTTGCCAGATCATCTCACAGACACACAATTGCTAGCATTCCCTTGCACTATTCTATACCCAAAACATGAAAAAAAGTAACTTGAATTTGCACCTACCGAGCTAACTTGGCATGAGGAAAGATTCTACAGAGAAACCGTAAAAGCAATCTTGTCTTCTTGGCTCATTTCTGTAACTGATTTGGCCAGGTCTTAGTGATGTCATAACCTAGATATACCCACTTCTTTCTCCGCTAGCTCTGCTGTGCTTCCTCTCGTTCTCTTGCATGCTCTCCTCTCACTCTCCACTCATATTCCACACAATGGCTGCTTTTAAGGGTTAGGAGGCGCTCCACATACTCTTCAAGATTGATTGATTGGTTTTTTTCTTTCCAGGCTTAAGTTTTGGGAGGTCTAGAAGAACTAAGCATTGGTACTAAGGGATCATCCTGGAGGTCAGTTTTGTGGGCTAGCTCACGAGGAGCAAAAGAGGGATAATGCAAGGACTGTCGAGGCAGGAGGAGAACGAGGTTGGTGCTGCTGCCACCCAGCTCTCCTCATTGGGGCACCAGCTATGCCATTTGATTTTCCATCTTTTTAGGGAATGGTAACATCTGAGGCAAGGACAGGGATACCATTTGACAGGAATATTAGCAACGCCACCTCTATGGCTTCTCTGGAATGGCTTACCAGACATTATTAAATACTAACTCGTTTTCAGGTTTTCCCCATTACCAAACCTGCTGGATGAAGTTTGGCTCTCAGCTTATTTGAACATTTGGCATACTCCCTTGTCCTCAGCTTCTCTGATTCACACTCCTGTTTCTGCTCGTTACACTCGTCTTTCTTTGTAGGCACTTCTTCCTATTCTCAGCTTCTAAATGCCGTTGTTGTTTCTGTAGGGTTTGTGTGGGCGTGGTCCGCCTTTGTCATCTAACTCATGCCCAAAGCCTGAAATGCCATCTCATTTCTGAATTTGAACATTCCATGTCTTATCTCATTTCTGGACCCCAGATGTATTATAGATCCAGCTGCTGACAAAATGGTTGGAAGCCAGTTGACGAAAACTAAATGGACTGTTTTTCTTTCTTTCTTTCTTTTAACATTTATTTATTTTAATTTTATGTGTGTAGGTGTTTTGCCTGTGTGTATGTCTGGGCACAACAGGCCAGAAGAGGGCATCATATTCCTCTGGGACTGGAGTTCCAGGTGATTGTTAGCCACCACATGGGTGCTGGAAATCAAAGACAGTTTCTGTGGAAGAGTAGCCCGTGCTCCTGACTGCTGAGCCAGTTCTTCTAACCTCCCTGTGTTCTTTTCAAAACCTTGCCATCTACTGCCCACATGTACCGCTGCAGTGAGTGGCACCCTTAGACACTTCTGCAAGAGTGACACACCGTCCTTGTTCTCACCTTCCCGAGGGCTTCCATTGACTTCCTGAGGTCTATCGAAGATTCCTGATTCCTAGGCCCACCCCCATGACCTGCCTGAGTTTGATCTTTCTTATACACCACCTACTAGCCTCCACAAATGGTCTCTTGGCTTAACTCGTACTCCAAATGATGATGGCTGTCCTGTTAGTGAGATTTGTAGCTTTTCTTTAAAGCTCTCCATTTACAAAACCAGACTTCATAAGTAGGCAAAGCAACCATGCCCAGGTCAAGCCTGACCTGACACCTGTTTTAAAAAAATAAAGTTCTAAATGGGATGCAGTAGCTCATTACTCTAATCCCAGAACTAAGGAGGCCAAAGTTGGAAGATTATGAGTTCAAGGCCATCCTGGGCTACATAATGAGACCATGCGTGCACATATTTGTGTGCATGGCAACAGAGTCTGTATGACCTGAGAAGTCTAAAGTACTATCTGATTTTTTTCCTAAAAAAAGTTACAGCAACTTTGGCCCTAAATTTCACATATACCCACATTCCAAAACAGCATCCAAAGTAAACTATATTCAAGCTATGAATACAGATTGAACTCAACATAAACCCCACCTTTAAAAAATAATATAGAATTCATTACAGTGGTAGATCTATAAAGTAAAAATAAACCCTGAATTAATAAACCATTTTCACTTTATGAGCCAAGACATTTTAAAATAAAATATTAGAATACATAAAACATGACTGAGATTTGAGTTTTGAGTGTTGAAATCATGCCAAAACAATTTGGTTTGTGTTGGGGACCAATGTTTTCAGGAAATTTTCTTATTACTTACAAAAGAAAATAGTTAAAAGACTCAATCTCAGATCTGGAAGAGAAAATCACACACTAGACAGAACCTGTAGGCTACCCTAGATCTCTCAACTATAAATAAAGAGGCAGGCATAAACTGGCCACAGTGCATATTTAATGCATGTGTACCAAAGACTGTCATACAGCGTTACTTCTGTACTGTGCAGACACATATGTCCTTAGGATGGGGCTGAGTCAGGAGGAGAGTCCCATGTGCACCTTTGTGTACTTAGCCGTTCAAATTGGATGTGCATTTCAAGTATCTGAGTCCCGTGATAACCTGCCATGGATTTAAGATACACATATTTGTATAAAAAGAATTTCTTTGTCTTTGTCACTTTTAGAGAAAAGGAACTTTACAAGCTTACTACCTATACAGTAAATTATTGACTCAAAATGACCTATTTTTTTTTTGTCCTGGGCATTGTTATCAAAGACTTTTATCATATAACTTTACTGGTTTTTGCTCTAGATGAACCAGTAGGTGGGATCAAACCTAGGGCTTTGGGTGTGCTGAGCCAGTGCTCTGCCCTGAACCCAGATTCAACCAGTACTTCTAAAAACAAAAATCCACTCCGAAGAAGCCAATGATTTTGGTCCAATGGGAACTACTGGGAACAGGTAACCTAAAGCAAAATGCCCAAGTAGAGGTTGGGGGTGAGGACAAAATTTAGTGCTTTCAAAAAAGACAACATTACATAAATTGCAAAATGACTACAGATGGTTCGCAGTTCTTAGGCCTGCCTATAGAAGTTGAATATTTATTAAAATAAAATAAGTCTAGTAATATCACTATTACACTTGTCCAGTGATGTAAATCATAATCATATATATATCTTGTATGTTTAAAATGAGTAAAATCAAAATCAATAAGTTCAGTTCTAAAGTGGAGCTGTTGGGTTATGCTTCTAGGTCCTATCTAGTAGGTACTTTCCAGTGTAATGTTGCTTACGTCTTTCCCAGGTGAAGTTCTCTGACACGAGAGCGTCTCCATATTCAATGACACAATCAATGATGTGGTCGAATGTCGTATTGAAATCTAGTTGACTACTAATGGTGTACAGTTCAGATTCAGGATCCTGGGAAATTGTTGTACCGATGCCATTTAATTCTCTTCCCTCTTCCAACCAAGAGAGGCGAGGCTTTGGGAAACCCCCAGAAGCAAAGCAGGTAATCCTTTTAGTGTTGGCAGATGGATTTCCAGATTCAGTTATGTTGGGGGTAGAGAAGTCAGCTAGAGATAGAACAGCATACTGTTATACACGGGTATAGGTCTGTGTGCTTAGGTATATGTTAGATAAATTATCAAGGTTCAGTGAGACTGACAAATAAGGTTGCATTTGCAAGACTCCATAAGTCATTAGTAAAGAGCTGCTTTGAACTGACCATGGCGGTTGTCTCCCACCTTGAACGAGGTAGAAGCACAGAGAAAGGAATGGGTTCGTGTGGGGAATGTTGATCTAATGCTTGCTAATGTAAGAGGAGAAAAGGAGACTGATCGTATTTACTGAGTCCCTCCTAGTTATTTCTGGAAATCATTCTCTTTATGGCAACCTTAGGACATTAGGCTCGGATTTAAAAGGGTCGTGGACCAAGTAAAGTATGGTAGTACAGCCTGGAGTCCAGGCTGAGACAGAACGGTTGCTTGAACTCTACAAGGTTGGGACCAGCCTGGAAAATATAGTGAAGACCCTGTCTTCTAGAAAATAAAGTAACCAGGCAGAGTGGTGCAGGCCTTTAGTTCCAGCACTGAGGGGGCAGAGGCAGGTGGATTTCTGCGGCTGAGGCCAGCCTGGTTTACATAGCTAGTTTCAGGCCAGCCAAGGCTGTATAGAGAGACCCTGTCTCAAAAAACAAAAACAAAAACAGATAGGTAGGTAGGTAGGTAGGTAGGTAGATAGATAGATAGATAGATAAATAGATAGATAGAAAGAATAGCACAAATGTGAAGCAATTGATGTCTATAATTTTATCTTGTAAATAAATAGATCTGGGGAACTCACAACCCTGTGGCAGAACTGATATCTGCAGTCACATTTCTCAACCCTTGAACCCATCCTCAATGTCCCCTTCTATCTCGTCCCTCCCTTTCCTCCAGACACTGGAAGAAAGCCGGTGGCTCCCTTTATCCGTTTATTTAGTAAGGAACATATGTGAAGCCAACCTTCAGCCTGAGAACCAGAAAACAAGCAGGATCCCACATGTGCCCACTGACATGCTCATGCCTCTACTGGACCTCCAGTTCGCCACACTCACCCACACTCAGCATCACCCTAAGTCCATGTGCAATACTCCCTTGCTTCTTAAAAAGGTAAGGTTAGCTGAGCATGATGGCCCACACCTGTAGGCAGGTGTACTTTGGAGGCTGAGGTGGGAAGAGTGTGAGGCCAGCCTGGACTACATAATGAGTTCAAAGCCACCCTGGACTACATAATGAGTTCATTCACCCTGTAGAATGAGTTCAAAGTCTACAGAATAAGACTCTTCCTCAATTTCTAAAAAAAAAAGGTTTGTACTCAGATAAAACTATGTCCAAATAAACAATATTAAATCTGCAGTCACAGCCACTACATTTTATTAATTCTTTGCTACTCTGACATTTTAAAGGGACAAGGAGCCTTCCTGGAGTTGATTTCATTTGTTTATTTGATCTCCAGTAAGATAGTAAAGTAGACTTAGAGTCAAGTGTGGAAACCCCCTACCACTTGCTTCTCACGCTTAGACTTTAGGGATTTAACATCTCCTTCTCCTGTGGCAATCAATTCTTCCACTTAGCATACACTGAGCTTTTGTTTGGAAGTCTGGGTACTACGGAGCTCGTATGAGCAGAGGTCAGTGGCTATCAAGAGCAGATCTTAAACTGAGATTTGCCTTGTGACTGTGGGCCACTTACTTGTTTTTAGCCTTAGTTTGTCGATGGGTTAATAACACGTGCATTCCGGGGCTGAAGGGATGAAATGACACCATTACTAGAAATCACTTAGCACAGAGCCCGACACACAGGATATATTTAGGTAGATGCTCTCATTTAAATCAGGCTGTCAAGGAAAGCTTCTAAAATTGCCCAGGGATACTGGGAGAAATGAGAGAAGAGTACAGTGTATAGTCACCAGGAAAGGGAAAACCCTGAATTTGGTTGGAGAGGAAGTCATTGTAAACAACAACAACAATTCCTTGGTGGTGAATCTCTCTGAGTTTGAGGCTAGACTCCAAGCCAGTCAAGGCTACAGAGTGAGACCCTATCTCAAAAACCAAAACTAAAACAAAGGAGAAATAAACAATGACCTTGTGCCTAAATAAAGCTTGGTGTGTTCTTGAGTTAGTTATAGTTGGTATTATGATTTTCTACGTATTACCTTAATACCACTCGATCGAATCACTGCTCGGATAGTCAACATAAAAATGTTACTTTTGTTTCTTCTAACTAGACATCGTGGGCTTTTTAACCTGGGGCAACAAATCATTGGTCCTAACGTTCTCAGTCACAACTCATGTTTGTTCGTTTCTGTGCTCCTTTTCGGAGAAATGGTTAACTCAGTAAGAGCCACCTTTTCCTGTCTGCCTAAGCTTACAGCAGCCTCAGCTTTTTTCCCTAGCTCTTCTGCAAGGTCACATGTTTAGAGGAACTACTTTGAAGGTCTTGCAAGACTGTGAGCCATCTAAATATTAGCCCTTTGGCACTGAAGAGGGGCTCCTAACTCACTCTTGCAGAGCACACAAGTTCGGTCACCAGCACTCATATTGGGTGGCTCACAACTGCCTATAACTGTAGCTCCTGGGGAATCCAATACTTTCTTCTGGCTGCTGTGAGCATTTGCGCACACACATATACATACTTAAAAACAAAATAAATCTCAGTATAAAGAGACTGGCTCTTTATATCTCAGATGACTCAATTAATCCAAGTGTTGGTCCCTTAAGTGGAGAGAGGTAAGTATATACGGACAAAGGCAGGAATGCAAATTATTCAGAAAAGTTAAAAAAAAAAAAGTGACCTAATTAACGTGTTACCCAGAATAGGCTATGCACTTCTCAAGTGCAGTTCACAGTAGGGCCACTTCATGTCAGTTATGCTTCTGCGAGTCAGAAGGCATCTCAGGCCATTATAGTGCCGGGGATGGTTATGGTGACATTGAATGATGCCAACTACAAGAAAGGTGCATTGATAGAGTCTTCTACCTCAACCAATCAGGTTTTTTGTAGACTAGAGACTCAACTCTACCCTTCTCTGCTAAAAGTGTCACCCTCATCAATAGACATGTTCCTTTTTGTTGTTGTTTTTTTGTTTTTCGAGACAGGGTTTCTCTGTGTAGCTCTGGCTGTCCTAGAACTCACTCTGTAGACCAGGCTGGCTTCCAACTCAGAAACCCGCCTGCCTCTGCCTCCCAAGTGCTGGGATTAAAGGCGTGCGCCACCACTGCCCGGCTGACATGTTCCTTAAAAGACATTACGAATCAGTAAACGGGAGAATCCTACCAACCTTTGATGGACAGCTCCACGTGAGTCAAGTGTTTCCGTTTGTAAACTCCTCCTTCATTCTTCTGAACGACACAGGTGTATGTGCCCCTGTCTGAAAGGGCCAGGCCAAGGATGATAAGGGAGTAGTTGTTAGTGATGTCATGTAAAGTCCGGTTCTCATACTCGGGCCACACTTTTGGTACCCCAGAGATGATAGACAGCACCATTTTGTCATGTTTTTGCCAGTAGATTCGGAGTACAGGCAGCTCTTCAGGAGAAAAGGTGTAGCCGCAGGACAGGGATGCCTTTTGTTTCACTGACTTGGACACTTGCTCATTATCACCTAAGAAGAGGCAAGAAAGAAAAGATTTTATCTTTAATGAACAACCAAACTCTTATGCTCTATAAAGTCACCATCCATGATGCATGAAGCTAGAATGATTTTTTTTTTTTTTTTGGCCCTTACACATTTTTGTTGTTGTTTGTTTGTTTTGTGGTCATTTTTAGAGATAGGGTCTCTCTAGGTAGCTCTGATTGTCCTGGAACTTGCTATGTAGACCAGCCTGACCTCAAAGTCACAAGATCCTCCTGCCAGGATGGGGAATATACCCAGAGGGGTTCCTACCTGCTCAGAGGAGAAGGGGAAGGGAAGGGGGTGACCAGGAGGGGGCCAGTGAGCAGGATATAAAGTGAATAAGTAAAAAAATAAAATTTAAATTTAAAAAAGAACCACATATAACCACATATATGTGAGATCCTTATAATCCTAACACTTCAGAGATGGGAGAATAGCAAGTTTGAGGCTAGCTTGTCCTGTACTGGGAGGCCCTGTCTCAAAATGCCAAAGGCTGGGGATGTAGCTCAATGGTAGGGCACATGCATATCATACACAAGGCCCTGATTTTGATGGTCAGCACAAACAGAAATATATCAAGTTTACTCCACTGACCATTTTTAAGTTTACAGTGGAGAAATATCTTCACGTTGTGAGACAGACCTCCGGAGATGTTGGTATGTGTCATGAATCTCCGCACCCATTAAACAACCAACTCGTTCTCCATTTCCCTCACCCCTGGAGCTGCCACTCTACTGTTTGCCTCTGTGAGTCTGACTACTTCAAATAGACTGGCCTTCTTGTGGTTAGCCTGTTTACTTAGTATTACATCTTTAAGGTTTGTTCTTCATCTCATGTTATATGACAAGAGTTCCTTGCCATGTGATATGACAGTCACAAATAATCCATCTCTTTGTCTATCATCTATCTATCCATCTATGTATATATACATATATATGTATACATATATACATATATTTTTCCAATTTGCATGTTGTATAATCTCTCTCTCTCTCTCTCTCTCTCTCACACACACACACACACACACACACACACGGTTTATCTTCTCACCTGCTGATGGGCATCTGGGCTGCTCCCCCCTTGTCTAATGTTGGGTAGTTCGGATAGTGGATGCCATTGCTGTGCACATGGGTCTGCAGAGGGCTCTTCATAACCCTGATAACCCTTCATGTGGTCATTTGCACAAAGTAGAAATTTCTGTGTCATATAATATTTCTATTTTTTACCTTTTGAAAACATCTGTGTTATTTCCCATAGAGGTTGCACTTCTAATGCTTTTGAGAAGGATCTGGAAGCCACTGATTAGAAAGCTCAATACAATCAAATGAAAAAAACCAAACCAACTTGGTTCTGCAATAATCAGGAGATACTGACTATGACACAGTCCAGAGTCCTGCATTTTCTGAGGGTTTTCCAATGACAAGCAGGATTTCGCATTAATATGAACCTTCTCTCAATTCAGGTAGGCTTTGGTCCTATCCCAGGCTAGCCTTGAACTCCCTGTGTAGACAAGAGTGACTTCCTGTCTGCACCTCCTGAGTCCTGGGATTATAAGCAAACACCATCATGCCTAGAGTCCTATTGCTTCTTATGTGCTCTATCGAACATATTGATACCCCAAAGATAAAATAGCCTTGACCGAAACTCCAGAGAATGTGCCACCATTTGCTCACAGAGCACGCACCACATCCCAGGGCCTACCATACCCTTCCTTTCTTTATCCTTTGTGTCATTCTTTGAATGGGAACAATTGCAAGTTGATCTACTCCCCTTAGCTGTGAGGTAGAGGTCATAGTGCTTCACAGCAGTCGTGGCTGGGACTCTGAGAGGTTTAGGAAGCTGGCAGCAGAGGGGACTATGACTCTATGCCCTGTGACTCTCAATCATAAAGGAATAAAGGAGGCAGAGGTCAATTTAAAAGAGGGTCATATTAAATAAGTCATACAACAGAACATTCTTATTCTTGGAGTCCCCATTTGTTAATTTTCCTATTCTCCAAAATTATTTACAGTTTATTTGGGGTATAGCAGGATGTTGCTATGTAGCTCTGGTTGGCCTCAAACTGATAGCAATCCTATGGCCTCAACCTCTTAAATACTAGGATTACAGAAATATTCCATCATGCATAGCTCCAAAATTTATTTACAACCCAGAATCAATACTTGTAGGATTGTAGACACAGGGAGAACAGCAACACACGTGAATGCCTGACGTATCCAACAGAGGTAAAGCATGGCGCTCTGACATCTTGCTTCAGCTTTTATACTGCATCAAGGATCCCTTTGTCTCGTTTCACAGTCTCTTTAGCCCTACAATGCTTCACAGAACACATTCTGTCTTTTAAAAAGAAGACACCTGCCCAATGGGACTTCCCTCTTCATTTCTTCTACAGCTCTTTCCCCATGTTGTGTACCTCACACACACACACACACACACACACACACACACACACTTGTACAGAGCTATGTTTTGTTCTGTTTGAGACAGGGTCTCTGTAGGTAGCTCAGGCTGACCATCTTTATCCTCCTGCCTCAACCTCTTGAGTCCTGGGAAAGGTGTGAGCCACCATACCTGCTACTAACATGGTTTTGAATGCTCTCACTTCCCTACTGCATAGTTGGATTTGGGAGAACGAAGGCCACTAATCCAACCACTAGATTAGAGAATGACCTCACAGGAGAGCTGAGACATCCCCCACTTCATCTAAATCTTCTGATTATGAAGACTTAGCCAGGATTTTACCCAATATTTTAGCAGCAACCTTATACCTTGAATACCTATTACTACATTGGCAAATAAACTGCCGTTTTTCTACTATATAGTTAAGCATTCTTGAATGGGGATGTCACTACAAAGAGTCATCCTGAATCTTCCTCTCTCCCTCACCTTCATATGATAACAAATGGTGAGCATTCTAACATATAGAGAAGCACCTACTCCTTTTACATACCCACCCAAATGCCTGTGGACCAAGAGACAGAGACAGGACACCCCAGAAATGGGATGGTCGTCCAGTCCCATGAGAAGGCAGATGGCTTTTAAGAGATCCCAATGAAAGGGCCAAGGCAGGTTAAACAATCTGCTGAGCCCCAGAGGAACATGGAGAACAAAGTTGAGGCCTGTGGAATCTGAGAGGCACTACCAGAATTGTTTTATGTTACAGATGAGAAAACTAGGTCAAGCAAAAGACACCGCCCTAGTTTAACGTATGTATTTCTTTCTGGCCCAGCCTGTTAAGGCCACTCTCTCCTTAGTGCCCTAATCATTAGTGTTAGTTGCCAACTTGACAGAATCTAGGATCACCTGAGACACCAGTATTGGCTTCCAAAGAAACTCAAGACAAATGGCTACTGTGGTGCCTATGTGACATCCATGCTGGCCACCCTGCTCTCTCAGTATTGCAAGCACCTGCTACAGAGTCCTGGCTCCTCCCAGCATGGCTCACCCCTCTCACCCCACCCTACCTCTCACCAGCTCCTGGGCTTTGTTTCCCTTCCCCAGCTTCTGATTCCTTATAACCCAGCCATTTCAGCCACGTGTTTTCTTAGTCCTCGGCTGCTCTCTTTGTTCTTCTTCCTCTCCTGGTCTCCTCTCCCTCCTCCTCTTCCTCCTCCTTCTCTCTCTCTCTCTCTCCTCCTCCTCCTCCTCCTCCTCCTTCTCTCTCTCTCTCTCTCTCTTCCTCCTCCTCCTTCTCCTCCTCCTCCTCTTCCTCCTCCTCCTCCTCCTTTCTTCCTCTCTTGTTCCCCTTCTTTCCTTTCATGGCCCTGGTGTAGTCTGCAAACCATGTTCAAACTGCTACTTTCTGGACTCTTCCAAATGCTTCTGGCTGTGCTCTCCCTCATATCTACAATAAAAACCTTCTCAACGCTATTTGGAGTGGCCATGTTCTCATTCTCATTCAGCCAACTTTTGGCATGCCTGTGGGGAAATTACCCTGATTTCACCGAGGCAGGAAAAACGTGCCCATTGTGGGTGGCACTATTTCTTAAGCTGGGTCTTAGACATAGAGGGAGAGAGAGCTTGTCACAGGTATCCCTACCGTTTCTCTTGACAGGGATGTGATGTAACCAGCTGTTTTATGTCCCTGCTGCTGTGACTTCCCTGCCATGTAGGACCATACCTGGAAACTGGGGCAGAACAAACCTTTTCTCCCCTAAGTTATTTTTATCTGGCCATTTTATTATAGTGACAAAAAAAGGAAACCAAGGTAACTGAATCCCCAGTTTTAGGATTCAGTTCCACAAGAACTAAGCCAACACTGCATTGCTCCATCCAACCCCACCATTTAGCTCTTCCACTAAAAGAGAGTCAGTGGGTAAAGGCAACTGCTAACAAACCTGACATCCTGAGTTTGATCCTAGAAAGTAGAGAACCAGCTCCTGCAAGTTGCCCTTTGACCTCTCCACCTGTACCATGCACGTGCATACAAATAAATAAGCAATAAAAAGAAAAGGTCCTAGGGGGCTGTAATGCCAACACTTGGGAGATAGAAGAAGGAAGATGAGGAGTTCAGAGTTATTTTTAACTACACGAAGAGTTCGAGGCCAGCCTACACTACAGAAGACCTTGTCTCTAATGAACAAAACTGAAAGAACAATAAAACAGAAAAGAAAGAGGCCCTTTCTTTCCAGGCTTGGCCTGACCTCATGGTTTCGGGCTGGAACCACTAACAGGCTGCAGCTTACACCTGTGGGCTTATGTTCTGCCCTCTTAGCTAATTGATGACCCCTATGTCCTGGCTTTCTCTCAGCTGTCTGTCATCAGTGCTTGTAGCGATCCTACAGCTTGGATTTGCCGAGTGGATCCCATTTTAAAACTCAGTTCCTGGAGCTGCAGAGCTGGCTTAGTGATTAAGAGCAATGGTTGTTCTTCCAGATAACTTCTCTCCAATTCCTAGCACTTACAAGGTGGCTCATGACCACCTGTGACTCAAGTTCCAGGGAGGCCTGGCACCTTCTGGCCTCTGTAGGTACCAGTCACACACATGGTATGCAGATATACATGTATACCAAAACCTATACATAAAAAATAAAAAATTAAAAAAACACAATCAGTCATATTTCCTCATCAATATACCCCAGGAAAACCAACATTTTATATCTCAACCCCAGCTCATTAGCTCCTAGCACATATCAATACCACAGAATTCCTCATCTGATTAGACCTCTGGGCTGTGGCTTAGAGGCAGCGTCCCACTAAGGCCTGAGGTCTCAGGCCCCCACCTAAAGCTCTCATCTGCACGTAGCTTGCTTTGTACCCTGAGAGTCAAAAAGACAACTTTGGGGAACAGCCATGTGTGCAGCCTCATTTCCAAGGCCCTCTGGCTCTTAGAAAGCAAGACCAGAGGCAATGGCACTTTCCTACCACACCGAGCATCCAGGAAAGTATTTGTGTTCCTAATTAGAGGCAGCTGAGCTCTCTGGCTACCCTTTAGGCAACCTTGCTGAGTGTCAGCAGTTCTTACTGGGGTCATAACTGACGCAAGTAAAAAGACAAGCGTGGAGAGGGCTGTGAGAGATAAAGATCAGACTATGACCTAGACACATTTAGGGATACAGGAAAGCTAAAAGATGTAAAACAGAGCCCAGACTATGTACTCCCATTGACTTACACTCTAGTCTCAGCTCAGCTCCTTGTCCATACATCTGTTTTCTCATCTGTAAAAGGGGTGTGATACCTGCCCATTCCAGAGCACTGCAGAAGTAAATTCAATTAAATGACATAGATAGAAGGGATTCCGGGCCATCAAGTCTTCTGCAGGATTGTCTGCTGTTCTCCTGTCTGCCCCAAGTCTTACCCTCTGGTTGCTTTAATCTCACTGAGGGATCATCAGCTGTGTAGCACTCTGGTCTTGCTTGGGTCTGATGAACACCATGACATGAAACAGCTCATTTCTTTGGGCCCCAAATAATGGTGTATCCTCTCCATAGACCTACTTGCTCCCACCCTATAGAATGCAATATTTCCAGCAGATTTTGACATCTGATGACACAAGAGAGAAAACATGAGCAAAAGCAAAACTGGCTCCTTCCGAAGGCAGTTCCTGCGGGTTTTTTGTGCAGTCACATGGGGAGAAGCATGGATATTTCTCTAAAGTTCATGCCACCTCACCAATGGGCTGCTCTTCATTCCTGTCTGAGCTCCCACTCATCACACCCTGATGCTGAGGAAGAACCAGACTGAAAAGAGGAATCAAAACTTTCCTGTATATCCTGGAAATTCCCACAGGAACCAGGCTTCCACTCTCATGCCCCAGTGATGAGAAAAATGGAAGAAACGGCATGCCAGGCTTTTGTTTGTCAGTGACTCTGGAGGGGAGCCGGGTTCCTGGAGCTTTTTTGATCACTGAGTTGGTCGGGTGTGCTGGCACTCCAGCAGCCCAGACAAAGCAGGATGTTCAAACAGGACACCGTACTTAACTCTTCTCACCATGCCCGGGATATGAGAGAAGCCAGCATCTTCCTCAGAGGTCCATCCATATGGTCCAGGGTTCACATCAGTCTGGGCTGGTGTTCTCTACTCAGAAAAGCCTTCTCTCTCTCTCTCTCTCTCTCTCTCTCTCTCTCTCTCAACTCCTCCTAACTCAATCCATCTAGCCACTCCATAGCTCTGTCCTTGATATGTCTGTCTTCAATCTTTTTTTTTTTTTTTTTGAGATGAGCTATGTTGTATATCCCTGTGTGTCCTAGCACTTTTTTCTCTGGCCTTAAACTCAGCAGTCTTTCTGCCTTGGCCTCCTGAATGCTGTGATTACAAGTACATGCTACTATACTTGGCTTTATCTTCAGTCTTGCTCCGGCAGATACAGGTTACTCTGGGGGGTTATGTCTCTTTATCTATCTATCTATCTATCTATCTATCTATCTATCTATGTTTGTATATGAGAAGCTTTGCCTGTTTTGTTCATTGCCACATCTGCAGTGTTGAGAACAGGGCCTAGCCTAGAAGGTATGAAGTGGATACTTGCTGAATGCATAGCTAAGTATTAGCATGAATTAGAACCACAACTCTGAAGAATAAGGAAAGCTCCTTGGACCTCAGGTTCACTTCAGCAGAGCATGTGTGCTATCTTCCCTACTGTACAAAACTACCACAGCGATCCTAGGAAGGAAGCAAGGTCCTTTGTTAACTGTGACACTATATGATTTTTAAACACATATTTTTATGTTTCATTTTATTATTTATGTGTGTGTGTGAATGGGTGGATAGATACATGCCACGGGTGTGAAGGTCAGATGTCAGATCTCAGGAATCGGTTCTCTCCCTTCACCATGGACTATGGGGCTTAATCAGATCATTAGGGCTGCACAGCAAGTGTTTACCTCCTACACATGTCCCCAGCCCTAATACAGGTTTTTGATAGGGCTCTTCTGACCATTTACAGCATGCTGCTCCACACCCAGAACAGAACTGTAGAAACTGTCTGACATATGGTCTGAATGGAAGGCCATCAGCTGGCTTGGGGTGCACATCAGACCCTTCTAGTCATCAGCTGGGTAGAGCCAAGGCTATGAGAGGAAATGGACAGAAGCAAGAGGCAGCTCTGCTTACTTTTAATGAACATGTGTACAGTGTTCCTCTGGGTGGCAAACAGGGGACACTAAGCAGTTAGCCTCAGTCCTTGCCTCTCCTCAAGCCTTTACCATCTTCCTCCCTTCCTGACTGAACTCCCAACCTCTAGCCCCTTAGGAGAGGACGCTCTAGCCAGCAGGCATGAGGACACACCACACATCTTTTAAGAAACTCAGTCCACAGCCGTATATTATTAGCCCTGAAGACAAATGATGCTCCAACACATACTTCAACACAGACGAACCCTGAAAGGAAAGAAGACAGACACACAACACCATAAGATGCATGCTTCCACTGTAAGAAATACCCAGAATGGGCATGGTCCTAGATCGGGGAAGTAGAGTAGTGGTTACTAGGAGACAAGACAGGATGTCATGGATGAATGGCAGCTGAAGTATGAGGTCATGAAAATACTCTGAGTTGTTATGTCTCCATCAACAGCATGGGACATAAAAGCCTGTGAATGGTTCACTTTAAAATGGTGAACCCTAAAGCCTTTTGGATAACGTAAGCGTTTGTTTGTTTGTTTGTTTGTTGTATCATGATTGGCTTTTCTTTTTAAGAGTGCCTTCAGCCATCCATGGTGGTGCATGCCTTTAACCCAGTACTGCTTGGGAGGCAGAGGCAAGATCTCTATGAGTTTGAGGTTAACATGGTCTACCTATTGGGTTCTGGGCTGGCCAGAGCTACACAGTGAGACCCTCCCTCAAAAAAAAAAAGAAAAGCCTTAAACCTAAACCAAAGAATGCTATCAATGTGCACACTTTCATATTTTTCAGAAAAAAGTGTTTTAAATGAAAGTAAGAAAATAAATTAAAAGATGAATTTTATGATATCATAGGAAAATTGTTCAGATATAAAAATAGTAAAATAAAGTCAAGTGAGAAGGCTCAGTGGGTAAAGGCACTCAATGCTAAACCTGATAAATTGAATTCTATCCCAGGACCCACATGGTAGAGAGAAAAACTGATTCCTTTGGACTCCACATGTGAGCTGTGGCACACATGCATACACACACACACATGCACACACATACATACACACATGCACACACATACACACACATACATACACACATGCACACCCACATGCATTCCCCTCCACACAGGACTGATGTACCTTTCTAGAGTCTAACTACAGAAGCAGATGAAGAGACTGCCTTGGCAGCCAAGCCCCTGGGCAAGTGTCTTAGTACTGGATTATCATGTCTCCTAATAGAAAGGAAACAAGCTGGGCACAACATCTTAAATCCACCCGGTGAGGTTTTAACATGGTGGTTGAGCACTTGCCAAACCCTGGGTTTGATCCTCAGCATGGAAAACAAAACAAAACAATTCAAAAGATGTTATATACAACATATAAACATGCTTGTTAAAATAAACATTTTGCCAGACTGGAAAAAATTGAATTAAATTTGGAAAGAGTAAAAGAGGACAAACCAAACCAACAAAAATCATAAGCATCGTCCTAATAATACTTGGAGATATTAATGCTGATATTTGGGCATACAACCATACCACACCAAATGTGCCTGTTCTCATCTGATATTGGGAGCTAGGCACTCTGGCTAGTACTTGTATGGGAGATTGCTGATGTTTGGTCATAGTCTTTTCTATGGAAGCAATATTATGGGGCACTTCGAAGCTTTTTACCAAGTGAATACCATGGGCCTGGTGTTAGCCCTGTGCAGGGTGCAGCACAGGGAAGATGTGGGCTTGCATACTAGCTATTGGAAGATTTCAGTCTAGGTCCCTGAGTTTCTCTCCATTTTACCAGCCCTTATATTCTGTAGAAATCAGATCTTTTAATTTTTTTTTCTCTTAAATTCTAAGTTCGTAAGAAGGCTAAGAGATTTGGACCACTATTATCGGGGTAATGATGCCAGAGGTGATAACACTTGAGATGTGTTGTTGGCTGGTCCTGTTTGGACAGCGGTGTGTGTATGGGTGAGAGGTTGTTACTGCTGACATTTTGAAGACATTTGCTTTTTCTCTACCTCGGAGTCCCTAATGCCTCAATGGCTAGCTTCTGCAGGAAACTTTTCCCCAGGCCTTAGAGCTGAGCCATTCTCTAAGGATCCCAGCCCTGAAGGAAAGGCTACCCACTTATGCTCTTCTGAAGGTTGTTCCTAGCGACCAATTTCTGGAATACAGTCATGCGCTTCTACCTCAGTAGACCATGTTTGAAACCTGATGGCGGAGAGAACATGTCTGAGTCCTCTCTTGTGAACAAAAGAGGCCAACTTGCCCTGGGTGCCGATGGCTGGAGAGCATCAAGAAAGAGAGGACCATGCCACCAGGGTGTGGCTTCCTGACCCTGAGCAGGATTGAAAGTGTGGTTCAACCCCAACTCCAAAACAGCCCTGTATTATCTTACTTCACTTCACTTGACCTCTGGCACCACAGGCCACTCACGTCTCACCAAAGCCTGCCCAGTCCCCGCCAGCTTCATGCTGTACATCCTTAGTCCCTCTGCTTCCTTCCAACACCTCTTTTTACATCAGAACCATCACATCCCCCCATACGTTTGGCTCCAGAAACAGCCTCCTGTTGGATTTTGCAATTACTGTGGCTGCTCTACAAGCCGTTCCTCATGCTTTGGCAACTCAAGGTTTCTGTGTGTTTCTCAGTCCGAGGATGGAACACAGAGCCTCGTGCATACTAGGGTTACATCTTCATTGGGTTATATCTTCAGTGCCCTCTCCCCCTTTCCAAGACAACCCATGAAGCTCAGGCTGCTCTCAAACTTGCTGTGTCCTAGAGAATGACTCTGATTTCCTCATCTTCTTGCCTATAATTCCAAAATGCTGAGATTACAGGCATGTGCCACCATGACCCGTTTATACCTTACTAGAGATGAAGCTCAGAGCATCATGTATGCTGGGCGAGTACTCTACCCACCAGGCTATATTTCAGCCCATGCTTTTTATTTTAAGGCAGGGTCCATGCTAACCTTGAGTTTACTCTATAACCCAGGAGACCTTGACGTTTTGATCCTCCTGCTCAACTCCAGAGTAGAGTACAGACCTGTGCTAACACATCTGGCTCCACATTTCCTTTGCGTACAGACCTCATATTCAAATAAGACTGTATCATTCTCCAGCCTCAGCATCACCTGGATGCTTCCTAGAAATGCGGAACCTCAAGCCCCGTTCCAAACCCACCTAAGCAGAAGCAGCTTCTAAATGAAACTTTTTAAGCTGGACATGGTAGCTCACACTCGTAAGCCTTGCTACTCTGGAGGCTGAGGCGGGAGTTTGAGGCAAGACTGAGCTACATACTGAATTCTAGGCCAGCCTGGGCTACAGAGTGAGATCCTGACTCTGAAAACCGAAACATAAAAACATTTCAAAAGTATTTGTCAGAGCAGTTTTAGGCTTCCAGCAGAATTGGGTGGACAAGCATGAAGGATCCCCACAGACCACCCTGTCCTCGCTTTCCAGCTTCCTCTGTCCTCAGCAGCGACCCATGCCACAGTGACACATTTGTTACAGTCTGGGAACCTTCTCTGACACGTCATTATCTCCCAGAGTCATGATTTAGCATTCCCTCTAGGAGGTGTGTTTTATATGTGTTTGAAACATCCATGAGTAATAGATACATCATTACAGTATTATGCAAAATAATTTCACTTCTCTAAAAAATCCCCTGTGTCGGAGATTCTCTTTTAAGAAACCCCCCAGGTGTTAGATATGTATAACGTATGGACAGTGCTGAGATAGACAGTACCACTCCCACCTCCCTCTAAAACACTTCCATCCCTCCCCCAGTGCAATTTGAATAACATTCAGATTCCCAATGGTGACCTGAAAGCCCCTGTCCTAGGCCTGGCTCCCTTCTGGTCCTGATCCAGCCACCACTGAAAATAGCACCTCTGAATAATACCGCCTCTTCAAAGTTCTTATCTCTGCAGTAGTCATATATTTAATGCTATGTTTACGAGATTGTTTGTCTTCTTCTTTTCAGTGACTATAAATTACATGAAGGAAAGAACTCATACTTTATCCCCAGGACCAACAAACATGTCTTTGTACCCAGAAGCTGCCTGCTATTTGTTGAATTCAATGCTTAAAAAGGAGCAAGCCATACAGCTTTGATGTAGCCCAACTGGCAGAGTTGAAGTCCTTGCATTCAGCATAAACTGGGCATGGGGTAGATGTCTGGAATCCTAATACTTAGGAGTGGAGGCACAAAGATTAAGAGTTCAATGTCATCCTATGTTACCTATTCAGTAACCAGCTTAGGCTGCACGAGACCCTGTCTAAAATTGGGAGAGGGGATACTTGTGCTGGTGTTTGTCACTCTGATACCTTGCCCAGAATCCTCCATTGCCATCTGCCTCCGTCAGGTCCAGTCCTCCAGCCTCCCGGCTCCCTCCTTCCTCAGATCCTGAGTGTAGGCAGTCAGGACCTCCTCGTTTCCATATTTCTTAAGGGGTTCATTCCAGGACTTACATGTGCAAATGACACAAATCTCAGACTCAACTAACCTCTGAGGTAAGGTGGACATTCAAAGCTAAGATAAGGTGGACATTCAAAGCTAAGACGTTCATGGACTATTTTTTGACTCAGAACAGAAGGAACTGGACATAACCATAGCACATAGTGCTTTCCTGGTGGCTAAAATTTTTTTATCACGTCTGCCTAATTTTGAACAAATTTTTCTGGTACAATTGCTTTAAATTGCTTGGTTTAAATTTTGCCGGTTTTTCTCTCACTTTTTGAAAGTTTTCCACAATGCTCACCCATCCACACCCAGCCCAGTCTCTGGGCTTATGTAGTTTCTCTTAAAGATTTGAGAAGTTTAGGAGTGCCTCTCTAATTTCCAGAGAAAGATTGTAACTATGTCATTACTGGACATTTTGACTATGTCTAGAACCTGAGGTATGTACGAGGAGTAAGTCATGGTACTACTCTGGGTTCTGCAGCTAAGTTTCATGACTTGGAACAGAACATTTAAACTGCCAGTACTTGTAGCCAGTGGTCTATGCACCCTTCATCCTTTGCCCTCTCCTTGTCTCTCACACTTTTCGATATTCAGGGCAGGGTCTTAGGTGAGCTGCTTTCCAGCAGGGCCTCCGACAGTCTGGTCGCCCTGTGACACTCCTGCTTCCTTTTTGTTTGTGAGAAACCAGTTTATATGCTACTCCTTAGAAAGCAGATCTTTTGTTTTCCAACCTTAAAAAGTCATACTTGTCAGTCACCCCATTAAAACAAAAATAGTCATGCAGGACATAGTGGTCCAAGTACATACAGCACAACCTGCACAGAGCTCCCACACCCTCTTAATAATGTTGGAAGTCTACCTTCCATAAGACCATCTTCATAGAACCAGAATTGCATTGAGAACAAAATATTCTTTGAAGAACACCATATGAAACGCACAGCCAGTTAGAAATAACTTAAAGACTAATTTTTGTGCTACATCTTGGCTGTTGGATGCCAGTGTTGAAAGAAAGCAAAGCTTAAGAAGAAATACTAGGAGAAAGATTTCACACTAAGAAGTGTCTCAACTTCCCATCCTGCCCTCAAAGGAGAAGATTATCGTTATCTTAGAGGTAGGTCACATTAACGAAGTTGTATCACAGAAACAAACTTTGGAAACCAGACTCCCAGACCAATGCTGTTGGCACATAACAAGATGTGAATGAGCAGCTAATATCGATGGGGGAAGCCACAGCTCTAAGCTGCTCGTTGGTTTTATGTGTTGTTGAAATGACAATGTCCCCACCTCTATGTCAGAGTTGAAGTTCTCACTTTAACTTGCTTTCTAACGTGCTGTGTGACCCTATGTGCCCTTTAACCTCTTTGAACCGGAGATTTCATAGCTTTGAAGTCCTCTGGGGACACTCTGAAGGGCCCTCCAGTTCACAAGGGAGCAGGGGAGGGTCACAAAGTGAATGGAGAGATACAGCACAGACAGCACCATCTTCCTCAAAACCCCGGTGAGCTTAAGTCAAGTTCCTGAAAGCTCTTTCCTTACCTGAAGATATTTGAAAAAGACCAACCAGCAGCACAAAGAGATGAATGAGCCTGAGACATGGAAACCGGAGGAGTGGTGTATCCTGCATCAGCTGGCAACTGCAACCCATAGCTTCAGATGCTTTGGATAGATGGGGAAAGCCAGGAATCTAGAGCCCAGGGAGCTTAGGCACCTCTTAGGCTCACAAAAATCAAGAAACAGAACCTTAGAGAAGCCTGGATGGTATACACCAAGCAGATGCTAAAGACGATCCTATTAGTCCACAGAGATGGAACAGAGTGTTTTTGAAGGTTGAGTTTCACAACCTGAAAAAGAAACTAGTAAGAGTCTGTTGAGTCGCTTGCTGTGAGGTAAAAACTCCCCAGTAGCTCCGTCTAAGATGAGTGAGAGTTCTGAATCAGGGTGTGGTCACAAGGGCAACTCAAAGGTGGAGAGAACTCGAGGGGAGGTGACTTGTCCAGGCTTGTTCCGAGAACCAGCCACAGCTGGGTGAAAGGATTCTCTGTTTGGGGGTGTGTGGCTAACATTAGAACATAGTGAGATGACCCCCTCCCGCATTTCACATACAACAGCAAAAAGCAGCAAACCTTCACTAGCAGTCAGACCAAGAAAGCTTAAATTCCATTCTGGACAAATGCAGAAACACAGAGTGACTGGCAGAAGTATACTTGTCCAAGGCAATGTTTTAGTTAGAAAATGATTTGTTTATATCTTAAAACAGGAAATCAAGAATCTTAAACTCAGTTAAGTCCTACAGGGATACCAATCAACAGAGAAGTCTACCAGTAATAGGGAGGAAAGAGAAGACACATCACAAACACCACTTATTCAGACTATGGAGTATTATGTGAAGAGGCTTGTTTATCTTTTCTTTTTGTTTCCAGTAAGTATCAAAATTGAGAAATGAAAATGAATGACGTCATGCCTATAACTGGCCTGATGCATGGATCTCCTCTTTTGAAGCTATCCCACAGCCAAGCAGTTAGCTTCAAGAGACTTTGTCATCAGCATTTTCTTGATTAGAAAACCTCAACTTTGCCGTACAAAAATGTTTGCATCTAGGAAACACAAGAGAATCCTGAGGGTGTTTTTCTAACAGTGTTGGAAGGCCACAGCCTTGAGAATAAAAGACCACAGGAGCCTGCTCTGAGGGCAAGTTACGATTGTATGTCTGTTTAAAAAGTCGGGAAGTTGGGAGCTGAGGATGTGGCTTAGTCGGTAGAATGCTTGCCTAACATGGAGGGAACCCTGAGTTCAATCCCCAGCATAGTATAAACAGTGTGGTGGCACTGGACAGGTAGGAGCAGGAGAATCAGAAGTTCCAGATCATCCTGGGTTACCCCACAAGTTTGAAGCAAGCCTGGCATATATGAGACCCTGTCTTGAAAAAAAAATGTATATGATAAGGTTGAAGATTGCATGTTCTACTAAGGGGTCCCACAGTATGAGAAATAGTAAATGCATCTACTTACTTGCTGAAGAAGATTCATTTTCTTTTGTCTTAAAAAAATCAAAAGATGGGGACCATGTATATACAAGCTGCCTCTTCTTGCTGCCTCTGGTTACTAAAACATCAGGGGGGGTGTGCAAAATTTCCCCTTTCCAACTTCCCTTTACTAAAGCCTCAGAGGAAGCTCCCATGTGACTTGGCCACCAAGGATGTCACAAACTCAGACACTGGGGTATCTAAGAAGAGGAAGAGTGAGGGGGAGCCACTAGCTCTGCCTGGACAGTGGGGTGTGAGCTGTCCTGGCTGTTTCTGCAGTGGTCTCAAATTCTGGTTCTATACTCAAGAGTTACTCTTTCCTACCTATGGTAAGACTACTATGGGAACAGGCTGTTTGGCTCATATGTAGTGGGCATTTTGGGGAGGGTGGAGTGTTTACTATCTACTTGATCACCCTAACTCCATTTGCATCTTGTCCTTCCTCAAAGAGTATGCTCCTAGCAGTCACAGTGATTAGTCTGTTTCATTCACCTTACCACAGCTAGTGTAGCTCAGTGTGCAAAATGGAAGCATCAAGGGATGGAGTGAAGAAGGCTCCGATTGCCCCTACAACTGCTATCTGAGGATAGTTTTTCCACCTTGGGATCCTATATATGGAGTTTGGGAGGAACCAAGGACAAGTAATCAGCCATGCTGAACAGTGACTCTCTGCACATGTAGACCTGGGCAGCTCCTTGCCTGAGCTTACAGTTTTTACAGTTGGCTTCTGACCCACCTAGACCATCCCTAGAATACTCTGGAATACTACATGGAATACCCTTGGAAACTCTGCACTCAAGCATTCAGACTCTTAGTTGTATGGAAGTCAGTATCTGTGGACTAGCCTTGACCAAAGATGCTGAGAGTAGACAGGTAACTGCTTCCACCTTTGTCTCCCAGGGGGAAGTTCTGAAAGGTCTTCTACAAGGCTCCTGGAAGGTCCTGGGGGACAAACTAACCACTGTCTTGATTAGCCATCAATTTGGTAAGGTTTTTGCATTGGATTTCATTTCACTAACTAGCCATTCAAGTGTCTATTTTTCACTGGGGTCTTTGTCTTTAGCACTAACTTGTGGAGAACCCAGAATAAGACCGAGAGACACATGGTTTTCCTTCTAAAGTAGAGGAAATTTATAGAAGGAAGAAAGGTTAATAATAATAGCCATGGTGCGTGAGTTTGGCTACATGGAGAAACGTCTACTGCTACTAGAAAACAATGTTTTTTTCTGACAAAACAAAACAAACAAAACAAACTACAATTTAAGTCGATATACATCTCATATCTCCTTCAGTGTTACTGAAGGCGTGACAATCTGATTAACTAAAGGACTGATGGAGGGGAGTGAGGAGGCCTGAGATCTATGGCTTCCCTAGGAGAGAAAACCATGCCAATCACACAGAAAGGAGAGGTGAGGGAATAAAGGCGTTGCCATGTCCAAACTCCCTGCACACTGTCATACCTGCATCAGGGTCACTGATGAGACCCAGTAGATTCACCTCTCAGGTGCCATTCCTGCTGGAATCTCATACACTGCCTTGTCATAAGACCAGGACTAAGGTGGGGTCTTCCCACTGAGGACTCTGTGACCCCGTGGGCATCTTTTTCAAAGGGAGTAGCCCTGGTAATTTTAAGAAAAATCTACTTTTAGATTTTTACTTCTTTGTGTATTCTTTCCAAAAATGTACCTACAGTGAGAGGATTTGGGGCCTTGCCCCTGTTTAAAAAGAAATACTTAGCTTTCCCCCAGTCGGAATCTTATCCATGTGGGAATATTCTGGAGGCTTCTTGCTTGGGCCTCCTGCTGGCCCTGGACTTGTCTCCTCCCTCCTCCCTCCTCCCTCCTCCCTCTTCCCTTCCTCCCGTTACCCTTTCCTTTTTCCTTTTTGCCTATTTTTTTTTTCCTGAAAAGTGAACCAGACAGTTTCCTTTATTTTGTTTTCACAACATATTATAAAGATGATCTTGAACAAAAAGATCATGGTTTCCAGATTTTGCTAAAAAGGGAAACTTAACTCTCTTCATAAAACTAAAGAGAACTGTCATGACTTGAATGAACAGTGGATTTTCCCTTGCACCTTTTCTAGGGAGGACAGGCCTTTTAACTTTATGTACATGCTTATTTACTTTTAATAACTTTGTTGAGATTAAATTATACTAAAAACCAGCCAGACATGGTGGCACATGATTTTAATCCCAGCATTTGAGAGACAAAAGCAGGCAGATCTCTGAGTTCAGAGCCAGTATAGACAACAGAGTGAGTTCTGGGACAGCCAGAAATACAGAGAAACCCTGTCTTGAAAAACAAACAAACAAGCAAGCAAACAAACAAACAACAACAACAGAGAGAGAGAGAGAGAGAGAGAGAGCAAGAGAGAGCGAGCTATACCTTTAAAATATTCAATTGGATACACATAAGCCATCACCGATGAAGATAGTGAACACCTGTATATCACCACTAGCGTTTCCATGGGTCTGAAATTGCCCCCTCCTGCCTCCCAGTTCTCCTTGTCTTCTTCCTCTATTGAGTTGTTTGGACTTTTAGAACCATGTATCAATATAATTACACAGAATGCGCTCTTTGTCTGCTGTCCTAGCCTGATATTTTAGGCATAGCTTGTAGGACACATAGACCCTACCCCCACCCCACCCCCGTTTGACTATTAAAGGGATTTGGCCACTGGAAGGCTCTGCAGGAGGACGGGGTTCGTCGTTCATACTGCTACAGAACCTCAGATGGCTTCTCTTCCCAGCCTGCGGCTTATTTCTGGGGGGCAGAGGGTTCGTTTAGGGCCTCTCAGATCGCCTGTTGGTTCTTTAAAGGCACCCCATCCTAAGTTTCGGGGTTCCCTTCAAGAGCAGTTTAGGATGGAGAGCAAGACCCAGGATGTGAGGGACTGACACCTCCGAGGGAGGAGGAACAGGTTGGAACAACAAGGCAACTAAATATCTGCTTCTAGAATTTTCTTTACTGCTGTGTAGAAGTCTTCTAGAAACAGCTACAAGAGCAGACTTACAGTGGTGGGTCCAGGTTGTTCAGGGCAGGCCGTGGGGCAAAGGGGGCATGAGAGAAAAATCACCCCAACAAAGCACCCACTGTTCTTGTTTTTGTTCTCCCCTGAAGGCTGCGTTCTAGTGATAGCCCCGTGGCCAGTGAAGTCCCTCAGTGAGTGGCTGTGGTTGGAGCATAGAAGACCATTTGCAAGTTTGGGAAATGAAGTGGGTTTGGGGAGCCAGGAGGGCTGCCCAATCGGTGGGGGAATCCGGCAAAAGTAAGACTTCAGCAACGGAAGCCATTTGCTAGGAAGTCACCAGAGAAGATTTCAAAATGTACTGGCAGGTCTCTACCAAAGGTTGGGAAGCCCTGGCCTGCGGGAACGAGCAACAAGGACTTCCCCCGCTGTCTTTCTGTTCTGCTTCGAAGGGTTAAGCTTTTCCTAACCTTCAGATTCCAGTTCATCAAGTGTCTCTGTCACCAAGCCTCCCTACCTGTTTATTCACTGGAATTGCTGCCTGCTTCTTAAAATTAGAATGCATACATATTTGAGTTTTGCTTTTTCGTGTGTGTGTGTGTATTTGTTTGTTGGTTGTTGTTATTTTTCAAAACAGGGTTTTTCTGTGTAGACCTGGTTGTCCTGGAACTAGCTTTGTAGACCAGGCTGGCTCAAAATCACAGAGACCCCTCAGCCTCTGCCCCCAGAGTGCTGGTATTAAAGGTGTGCACCACCACCACCATGCCAATATTTTTCTTTACAAGTTTTATATGGTCACAAAAGAGATGCTTAAGACTACTGGGGGGAGGGATAGAATATTTTAAAAATCAGGCTATGTGCCATTAACATAGCTGCAAAGCCATTTTGTGACTTTTTTTCTAAGGTGCAGTATGGGGAATGGAAGGGCTGATCTGGTCTGAGGCCTGATTCTTTCTGTATAACTAGGTCACCGAAACTCGAAGGAACATTCTTCACTAGTCAGGGTTTCCTCTCTAGGATGTGATGAGTTGAATAGACACTCCCATGGAAGTACCATCCGATGACTTGAAGTGCTTTTATGGACATGGGTATTACTTTAGCCATTATGTCGAGGCAGAGTCTCCTTCTGTACCCCTAAGGCAGGCAGTTAGCAGAATTCTCTTTTTCAAAGGGGAGGGGAGTACTCTCTCTTAAGATCTTTAAGTGATTTAACAAGGCCTGCCCACATTATGGAGGGTAATCTACTGTACCTAGTGTTTACTGATGTAAAATATCTTCCCATCTGGGGGAAGATTTGAACCATCTGGGTGCTGTGCCCCAGCCAAGAAGACATACAGTTAGCTTCTCAGATATCATTTCAGTCTTCCTGAATGGACCAAATAGCAGCTACTTTTGGATTTCCAGTCTTTGTCCCTGGCATTCCAATTTTCATACTCTCTGAGTTTATTCTGAGGAGTTTACACAGGGTCTGTTTTGTGTTTTGTTTTCCTTTGGCCCTAGCTGCGGTTCTGCTGTTAGTCTCTGCTAGAGAGTTCAACCGGCCCTGTATATTAACTACTTCCTGCCAGTGTACAGTGGTGTTAGAGCATTCTCTAAGCCTTAGCTGTCACTGTATGAATTGGCACACATAACGCATTTGGGTCTATGCAGTGTCAAAGCTTCGTTTAACTCTCCTGTTTTCTGATTATCACAGAATCTGTTCTCTTAAAAGAGTTTTAACCATGGTCTGGTGAGGAAGCAGCTGGACACCAGGGCCTCATACTTTTATTGTATCGAACTGGAAGTCAGCTTATTGTGGAGGTGTTAATGTATGTGAGCATTTGGAGTCATGTTAGTGATTGATAAAGCCAGTTTTTAAGAAAGGATATAAAATTTTATTTACAAAATTACCCCGTTGTTTTAAAATCATGTGCATACCATAAAGACTGATATATATATATGTGTGTGTATGTGTGTGTGTGTGTGTGTGTGTATATATATATATATATATATATATATATATATATATATGGGGTAACCTGTAGTTGCTATTTTTTTTTTAAATGTCTTTCTATATAATATAGAAAAAATATTCTAAAAGATGTAAGCCAGGTGTGGTGTTGCAAGACTGAAATTCCAGCATTCTAAAGGTAGAGGCAGGGGGATCATGAGTCTGAGACCAGCCTAGTCTCAAAAGATAAATCAAAATTTAATTTTCCTTCATCCCTCTCCTTATTCAGAAAGCTCCATGTTCCATCTGAGTGGCACTTCTAATTATTTAGTTTGATGCTTATCCTTCCAAGCCACACACACACACACACACACACACTGCTTTATTAACATATCTTCCTATGACTTATCATTTTTTAATAAAAATGTCCCTAAGCTCCACGTGAACACCTCCTTTATTATTTTGTGATTAATAGATTTATGCAATAGAGTCATCAACACCAAAGTTAATAGAGATTAAATGTTCAAGTTTCCTTCACAGATAAGTCTTTCCTTTCTTTCTGCTTTGAAAACATTTCAGAAGAGGAGATGTTCCCAGCATAGCTCCTAAAAAGTCAGTTCATGGGAGTAGGTCTGAAATTAAGGCAGACATTTGCTGATCTTGCTTAAGTCTATGGAGTCAAGGCAGGATCGTTGGTGTGCGTTGGGGTCGTTGTACAAAAGCAGATATCTCATTTAAGCACAAGGCCCGATTTGAGCCTTTCGAGAGAGAGAGACGATGTTGTACCGAGCTGGGTCGAGGGTACTGGGGAAGTGGCCAGCGGCGCAGGCTTATACTCGGAACCCGACATCTGGGCTCAACACCGCCATTGCTACCTTAGGGTTTTAACAAATCCAGAGCCATAATTTAGGAGAAAGAAACTAATAGTTTCTCTCTCAATTCCCGTATGAAACACTTCTGTGGAGAGCCCGCAAAACCGTGGCCAAGCAGACTGGAGTTAGAATTGGTGAGCCCAAGCCACTCTGGGAGGTGGGTACCAGGCTCTGGCAGTCCAACGGTCGGAGGGACAGAACACTGGCAGGGCGAGCGCGGGGCTCGCCCCAGCCCGATTCGTCTCGGGCCCCAGGCAGAGCAGAGCGGCCCCCCAGCTGATCCCAGACGCTTGGGCGCCCACAGCGCCGCCCCTTCCTCCTTCCGTCCGGTGCGGAGGAAGCGGGAGGGCGCAGTCCCGCCGGAAGCTGCTGTGCGCCAGCGACCCGCCCGCCGGGGAGCTCGGCCCGTGGCTCCGCCCCTGTTCGGCTCTAAGCTCGGGTGCCCGCACCACGACTCCAGCGTCCGCTACCCCGCCTCCAGCTCGGGCAAGCCTCACTCGGCTCTGGACCACCCCGATCCCGCCCCACGTTCTCAGCTCCGCCTCAGCAGGTACAGCCGGACTCCCTGAGCCATTCTCCTGCTGACCCTGGTACCCGCTCGGTCCCGCTCAAACCTCCAGACTGGGGCCAGGCCAGTGTCCTCAAAGTGGCCACCAAGACTTTCCTGAGTGCGTCGCGGTCTCCCCTTCCCTTATCTCCTTTCCCTATTCCTCCTTCTACCCAGGCCTGGAAAACAAATGGGAAGTCTGGGAGTGTACTTCAGTTTTGATTGTATAGTTTGATTGCTGTCACCTTTGGAGGTTTAGAGTGGGTTAAGAAATAATGACTTCTGAAGGGTGGGCCTGGAGCAGTATAGATGCATGTGCCAAGTTGAAAAGGAATTTCAAAGATAAAAGACACTGGCCCCTTCCTCCATGGGCTCCCACACATGAGGGGAGAGCCATAGAGGGCCTCAGAAAGGGAACCTGGAGCATTGGGAGGAGAAGATGGAGGCGTTAGTCCTTAGTTCTCAGAGGTCAACAAAGCTTGGGCTTTGAAAACCTGGGCCAAAACAGGACCTCGGAGAACATTTACAATCTACGTCTTCCTCCCCGTCAGATGGGAAACAGAACTCCATCGTGAGTGGCTTGTTAGTAGTCACACAGCTAACACAAGGGAGCCCAGAACTCTAGTTCCTAGCCTTTGTTCTGGCTTTTCCGTGCTCTGTCAGTCTTTATGTTTACTGCTTCCCCAGGTTTCTGCTGGCCTGTGCCCTAGTCCTGAGCCGTGTGATTAGATGGTTTGTGGAGGTACCTGGACTTGAACTAAAGCTTAAAGCGTTTAGGGGAAGAAAGGCCCGTGGGTGGGAAGAGCTCGAGCTGAGGGCAGGGGTGAGCTGGTCTTTTAGCCCCTGTTCATGGGGTGGATGGGTGGGTGGGTGAATGGAATGGGCAGACACTGGAGCACTCTGAACCTGAATCACCCCAGGGAATGGGTGTCGTGGGGCCCTGGCCTAAGATAGATTGGGGGATGCATACCCTGAGAAGCCAGTGCTTTAGCAAGGATTTAGTTTGTAATGGGAATATCATTTGCAATCCAGTACTATAGAACTTCTACCGTACAGAAGACAAACCAGGGACTGGAGAGATGGCTCAGCAGTTGAGAGCACTGGCTCCTCTTCCAGAGGGTTCAGGTTCAATTCCCAGCATCCACGTGGCAGCTCATGAATGTTAGTTCCAGGGGGTCCAATACCCTCACACAGATACACGTGAAGGCAAAAAGCTAGAGTATGCAAATAAAATGAAATCATTTAAAATTTGTAAGTATTGCTGGGAAAGGGAAGATTGCTTAATCATAGAACTGGTTATTGATGAATAATAAAAATAATCACAAAGTTGTGCTCGCTGCCTACTTTATGGACATTCATTCACTCATTCATGCCTTATAACGCATCTGGGTTATGCCATTATCACTTTACCTGAGCCCAAAGTTAAGGCCAGGGCTGAGGCCGTGTAACATAATACGAAACATTCCAGCAGGGATCTAGAAGACTGGGATTCCACGGTCTGTACATTTTGGTTGTGTAGACAGCTTCCCTGAGCTTCTGTTTCCTCATCTGCGAACAGTTAGCAGCAGTGTCACTCTCCACACAAGAGAGAGATGTATTCCAAAGCCAAATCTCAGCTGATGGAGAAAATGACAAGCATGGGTTGACTTGTAGGTCTTAATGGGCTGGCCACTCCTCGAGAGTCCAAGACACAGTTGGAGACAAGCTTTGGAGTCAGTTCTGTGACAGAGTCCCAGCCCTACCTGCCACCTCTGTGACCTGACTCAGTTTTCTTATGGAGCTGCATTGTCTCCGTGATGATTGACCTACTCATGCTTAAGATGCATGGGCAACAAATCTCTCATAGAGCAGGCATGAGGGTTGAACGGGCGAGGCTGAATACAGTGCCTACAGGGAGAGTGTTTGTTTGTTTGTTTCCTGATTCATCGTCCTCTGTCTTTCTCCAGGAGTCTCAGTTGCCCCATAAGACCGACTGTGCCAAGCTCAGCATGGGTGGGGGGCTGATGGAGAGGTACGTGGCTGCCATGGTGCTGAGTGCAGCTGGAGACACCTTGGGCTACTTCAACGGGAAGTGGGAGTTCCTTCGGGATGGGGAGAAGATACACCGGCAGTTGGCCCAGATGGGTGACTTGGAAGCCATAGACGTGGCACAGTGGAGAGTCAGCGATGACACCATCATGCACCTGGCGACAGCAGAAGCCCTCATGGAAGCTGGCAGTTCCCCCGACTTACCTCAGCTGTATTCTCTACTAGCTAAACATTACCGAGACTGCATGGGAGACATGGATGGCCGGGCACCAGGTGAGCACCAGCCGCTGGGAGGTTCCTGAAGATGGAGAAGCAGTCCCAAGGAAGACACTAAGAGTGTACATGGAGAGTAGGGGGTAGAATGAGCCTATTAGCCACACTTAGGAGGACTTTGATGTCAAAACCAGCCCAGGTTCCATAGTGAGATTCTGTTTCAAAACATCTCAATATCAATGAAATAGAAACTAGTGTGGATTCTTCGAATTCTTGTAACTTATTTATGGTGTCATATTCACAGTTTTGTAAGTTGTGCAGATGAACTAATATGGAAAGGATTTATTGATGAAATAGGAAAAAACAAAACAGGTTTCAGAGCAGGTTGTAAAAATAACTTGAAAGTACCAGAGTTTGCCGGGTGTGGTGGTGCACACCTGAAATCCCAGCACTCAGGAGGGTATGGGGAGTATGGGAGGTGCCAGGTAAGCGTGAGGACCTGAGTTCAAACCCCTAGCACCCACATAAAATATCACATATGTAACCCCTGTGCAAAAAGAGACGGAAACTGGAGGACCACTGGAGCTTGCTGGTCCCTAGCCTACCTCTAGACCCTGCATCAAAGAGAGATAGGACACCCGGCAATCTGCTCTAGCCTCTGCATGCACACGGACATGTGTGAAACACCATATACACAAAGAACAATTGCTTGTCTCCACTGAGAGAAGTCTGGAAGCAAACACGTAAATATACCTATATATATGGTATACCTATATATATTAGGTAGTTCATAATTCTACCTAAGTTACAGACATAATCATTGTAATTTTCCTTCTATTTATATTTTCTGCATTTTGTTATGAACAATTACAAAGAAAAACTTTTAAAAATTATTATTTTAAAAAAGTGGAGACCATCCTTTGGTTCCAGTTCTGCTCACAGTGGCTGTGACTCATTTGGGGGACTTGTGGCCCCTAGGGGCCACCAGGTTTGGGTCACCTTTTCCCTGCCCATCTGACTAACACTCCTTCCCTACCTAAGCCCCCTTCCTATATTATTCCGTTAGATAACTGACATTTTCTCTTTGTGATTCTGGTTACTAGAAGTGCACATCATTAAGTCTGGTGTGTTTTTGGAGCTGCTCTTCTTGGCTTGCAGATGGACATCAACTCCGGTTCTCATGCGCTCTTTCTCTGTGCGTTACATCCCTGTGTCTCTGTGTCCATATGCTTCCTGGTAGACTGGATTAGGCTTCACCCTGGTGGTTCCTTTTAGCTTAATCACCTTGGAAAGGCCCTGTCTCCAAATTAAGCCACTGGGCATTAAGGTTTCAACATATGTATTGGGACTTCAAAATATGAACACAATTCAGCCAAAATACTTCCTCGTTGAAGAGTGGCTCACTCCCTCTCCACACCCCCAATCCCAGGGACTAGCTCTGTTCATCTCTTCTTAACATCCACTTAGTGTAAGAGGCTTTATTTGCCTACCTGTGTCAGCCACGGATATGGTTTATAAGCTTTGCAATAAGGGAGCAGTAGCGTTGTGTCCCACAGCACGCTGCTGCTGCTTCTTAGCTCCTTCTGTAATACTACCCTCTACTACAGTAGGCCACTGCATAACACTGTCATGCAGGGGAGAGCCATAGTCTATTGACCTGCTGTAAGCCCGGTGCTTCATTCTGGAACTTCCAGGCTCTTTCTAATAGTCAGGAACCCCATAGGTTCTTAATAGACATACTGAAGGCTTCAGCTGTGAAGCTAATGTATGTGTCCATGGCCACTGATGAGCTGCTTCTGGGATCTTGGTTACGTTTCTTAAGTTTCCAGTCTTTCCTATTTAAAAAAGAATAATATGTGGTAGTATACATCTCTGACCCCAGATCTTGGGAGGCAGAAGCAAGAGAATTACTATGAGTTTGCAGCCAGTCTGGGATACACAGAATTCCAGGCCAGCCTGGTTTATATGGAAGGCTCGTCTTTCAAAAATAAAAGCAAATACAGTACAGCTACCTTTTGAGCTGCTAAGAGTTCTCTGATAACTGGAGAGATCCCAAGGCTGTCTATGTTTATGTGTATATGAATGTGAATATGCTTTGTTAATTTGTAAGATCACACTTAGTCTAGCAGTTGGGCTGGGGTTTGAAGTTGAGGAGCCAGTCCCCATCATGTGTCCATGGCTCTCCGTTTGTTTCAGAGTAACTTGGGAATCTGTTTAGTTCTGTAGTCGCACTGGGTCCTTTGTTTCGGTGACTCTGATCCATTGTTCTACCTGACTCATCCCTAGGTGGTGCTTGCATGCAGAATGCCATGCAACTGGACCCCAACAAGGCTGATGGCTGGAGGATTCCCTTCAACAATCACGAGGGTGGCTGTGGGGCTGCCATGCGGGCCATGTGCATCGGTCTGAGGTTCCCTCACCCCAGCCAGCTGGATATGCTGATCCAAGTGAGCATTGAGAGCGGCCGGATGACCCACCACCACCCCACAGGCTACCTGGGAAGCCTGGCATCCGCTCTTTTTACGGCCTATGCCGTGAATGGCAAATCACCATGGCAATGGGGAAAAGGGCTGATGGAAGTGCTGCCAAAAGCCAAAAACTATATCACCCAGTCAGGCTACTTTGTGAAGGAAAACCTTCAACACTGGTGAGTCTCTAGGTGTGAGTCCCAGCTGACATGTGGGTGACTATGTGTGCACATGCATTGTAAGTGTACTTAGGGTTCAGATCTCACAAACCTGACCCCCTGGGGCATCTGCTAAGGATTCAAGCTCCTTTCCATCTATGGTTGCCTGAAGCAGCCAAGTGGATACCTCAGTGTAGGCACCTGTGGTCCTCTCTTAAGTCCTGTTCTGGATTCCGGCTTTCTATGATTTTTATGACCAGCCAATGCTGAGATGAACTTTTCTTGGTTATTTCCAACTTCCCTGAGATGTATTGTTTGAAACAGTGTTTTAAAGCCCTTGGTTGGAATACCTAAGAGCCGTTTCTCCAGGAGCTAGTAAGTTGTAGGGCCACCTGTTCCCTTTTATGGCTTATTTCACATTAAATTTCATAGAAGAAACAAGGCACAGAGGCTCTTACTGAAGTTACCCATGGTTGTGATATTCCAGAGTTTCCCCTGGAAAAATGATAAGAAGTTGCTCTGGGCCCAGAAAAACAAATCTTCATTTCCTGTCCCATAGTCCAGCACCTATCTTCCTTCCTGAGTAACTGTGTCCATACCTGGTTTATGTGGGTGACTTTTGTCTTAGGGTTTTACTGCTGTGAACAGTCACCACACCAACGCAACTCTTATAGGAACAACACTTAATCAGGGCTGGCTTACAGGTCCAGAGGTTCAGTCCATTATCATCAAGGCAGGAACATGGCAGCATCCAGACAGGCATGGTTCAGGAGGAGATGAGAGTTCTACATCTTCATCTGAAGGCTGCTAGTGGAAGACTGGTTTTCAGGCCCACACCCACAGTGACACACCTACTCCAACAAGGCCACACCTTCTGAAAGTGCCACTCCATGGGCCGAGCATATACAAACCATCATAGTAAAAACTAGATGGAGGGCTTGTGGAGTTAATTTAGTTTTTTTCCCATATAAATTTATGACACTAGTGTGAGGAGTTGAAGTCATTCTGGACTTTTCACTATGTACACATCTACCTGGTATTTTTCTATATAGCTTTGATGTTAGGGTTTGTTGTTGTCATTGTCGTTGTTGTTGTAATTGATTTCCCCTTCACAGGTCCTACTTCGAGACAGAATGGGAAAAGTACCTGGAGCTTAGAGGGATTTTGGACGGCAATTCAGCTCCCGTCTTCCCACAGCCCTTCGGTGTGAAGGAAAGGGATCAGTTCTACATCGAAGTGAGCTACTCCGGCTGGGGTGGCAGCAGCGGACACGATGCCCCCATGATTGCCTACGATGCCCTCCTGGCTGCAGGGGATTCCTGGAAGGAGCTCGCACACAGAGCCTTTTTCCACGGTGGAGACAGTGATTCCACGGCAGCTATTGCTGGCTGCTGGTGGGGAGTGATGCATGGTTTAAAAGGAGTAAATCCTTCCAACTATGAGAAGCTCGAATACCGACAACGGCTAGAGAAGGCCGGAAGAGTTTTGTATTCTCTTGGGTCAAAAGAAGACGCTGTGTTTAATCCCTAGGGAGAGGGTGGCTTGTGTCTGGTGGTTTCTTTCCCTGTAGCCCTGACGCTCAGTCTCTTCAGCTTTTCCGTAGTCAAGAATCCTAATTTTGTGTTTGAAGAGTCCTGAGATAACAAGTCCCTCGGGCGGCGTTAGCCCCACCTTCCCACACTTACCCCACTCTCCCCGAGTTCCTCTCTTGTGTGTGAGAATCTGTTTGTTTCAGTTGATGGGGTCAGCTTTTCCCATTTCAGAAACCTCATACCCTTGTATTCGAGTCTCCGTTTTTATCATGGAATCTGAATGCTCTGTCTGACTTTTCCTTGGGTGGGTCTCCCACCTACCCCAAGTAGGCTAAGGCAAAGATTTGAGAGTGAGTTTATTAGGGAGGCAATTCCAGGAAGCATTGTTAGGAGACCAGGGAACTGAGACCAGAGGGAAGGGGTGCTACACAGGGTGTGAGTGAGCAGGATTCTCCATGGCCATCAGGGGTGTAGTCTGTCTGGGTCCTCTGCCCAAGGCAGTCTTCAGAGTCGGCCTAGTGAGAGGCCATGCCAGTTTTAAGTGTGTATCCACTGGCTTTTACCTGATTGGTTAAGGCCCAATGCTGTTAAGATGGTGTTATGGATTTGATTTATTGCTTGTATTATGTTAATTGGGTTCCCAAAATTACACAGGAATTTGCAAGTCTGCATGTAAGACATTGAGGGTCCTTGCCCCCCATTTGGCTTTGATTTTACCAATCAAATTAGTTGCCTGGCAGCCAATGGCTGGGGAGGGAGACAGAGGTGGGACTTTCAGGATTCCCGAGCAAGAAACACAGGAGGGGGAGAAAGAAGGCAGAATCGACATGCAGAAAAGAAGAAAAAAGAAAGAAAAAGATCCAGGCTGCAGAAGAGAAAGCATACAATCATGTAAGAGCCAGGGAAGAGTGGCCCCCAGGTGCCCCCGCCCATTGACTCTAGGATAGCAAAGATGGAATATAGATTTTAGTGAGTAATAATTCAGGATTATCAGAGGGGAGACATTAGCAATGTGGAAGTTTGGGAGTGGCCAGCCATTGAGCTGATTAAAGCATATTAAATATAAGGCTGTGTGTGTGTGTGTGTGTGTGTGTGTGTGTGTGTGTGTGTGTGTTTTCAAGAATCCAGAGCATTGGGGCAGGTAGTACTGCTGGGAGATTAATCAACTATAGCAACACCCTGGGGCCTCTCAGCTTGCTTGTGTGCAAACCAAATGTGAATGTCTTCTCATAAGGACTCAGATGCTTGCAGTGGCAAGTTATTAGGCAGGAGAACAGAAGGGCTGAGTGGAGATCCTGAGATCATCTATGTCAGTCACTGTTCTGTTGTGGAGAGACACCGTGACCACAGCAACTCATAAAGGCAAACATTTAATTGGGGCTGGCTTACAGTTTCAGAGACATAGTCCATATCATCATGGTGGGGAGCATGGCAGCAAACAGGCAGACATAGTGCTGGAGAAGTACCTGAGAGTTCTACATCTGGATAGGCAAGCAGCAGGGAGAGAGATCCTGGGCTTAACACGGGCTTCTGAAACATCAAAGCCTACCTTCCAGTGACACGCTTCCTCCAACAAGGCCACACCTCCTAAATCTTCTAATCCTTTCAAATAGTACCACTCCCTGATGACTAAGCATTCAAGTACATGAGCCTATGGGGACCATTTTTATTCAAATCACCACTTTCTCCTGGCTGCTCTAAATCCAAGTGTGCTACTTTCTTCCTTTATCCCCTCCTATTCTTTTTTGACAAGGCCTCTAGCCTAGGCTGTCTCTAACTCCTCAAGAAACTGAAGATGATCTTAAACTTCTGATCTACCAGCTTTCAACTCCGAGTGTTGGGAACACAAACATTCAACATCATGCCCAGTTTATTTGGTGCTGGGGATCAAACCTAGACCTCCGAGCTTGCTAGGTAAACATTTCATGAGCTAAGCTACATCCCCAGCTCTGCTACTTGAAACCATCATCTTCCTTTCCTCTCTCTTTCTCCTTTTCCTGCTCCCTCCTCCTCTCTGCTTTTTGAGACAGGGTCTTAATATGAGCCCTGGCTGGCCTGAAACACTTTGTGTAGACCAGGCTGACCTCAAAACTCATAGAGATCTGTCTGCCTCTGTCTCATGAGCAGTGTGATTAAAGGCATGTGCCACCAAGTCCACTCCTAAATCCATCACTTGTTTGACTTGTGGCACTCTCAGCTGGATTTCTGCAGTCCAAGATGCACACGCTTAGGAGATGTTGCTGTTAGCTCTTTTCATTGCTTGCCTATCATGACCCTTAACCCATTGTGTCACCTCTGTTCTCTGCGCAGGCATTCAGTAGGCACTTGATGGGTATAGATTAAGTGACTATTGCTAGATAATGTCCCATCCCTCACAACTCTTCCAGTCACCTTTACAAATAGCCAAGCTGATGGTTTTGAACTGCTAGTTGTCTTCCAATGAGTGTCGTCTCCTTTATATGTCGATGCTGCCTTCTCCCTCTGGTAAGTTCTGCCTCATCCTTCAAAATGCAGATGAACAGACCCTTTGAGATGAAGCCAGAACTTAGCCTCCCTCTCCTTGTTTCACTCACAGACCACCCACAGCTCTGTGCCCATCCTGAATCTGTTGTGAGGTGGCTGGGTATCTTCCTGGTCAGTCTCAAGGGTCTGGGTACTACAGTTAACTACATATGGTCACTTCAGTCTCCCAGGAGGAGGCTTCCTCACCTGGCTCACTGCCAAGAGTGAGGACAGGCACCCGGTCCTGCTCACCCCACACACACACACACACAGCACAACCACAGAATTTGGACTCCTGTGATTTCTCCTTTAGTTTCCTGGTGTTTACTATGTTTTTGGGAATTATGTCTCATCACTAAAGTCTGAGCTTTAGCATTCCAAGTCTTTGGGTCTCTTTAAAATGTGGGGAAGTGCAGGAGGATTATAGGCATTGTCTGCTGAGAGCTGGGGTAGGGCTTTAACCACTGAGACAACAAGAGAGGAGCCGAAATTGTATGCCAATTTTTACTTCATCACAGGCACACTGGGAGAGCCCAGACATTCAGAGTTCTCTTTTCAAAACCCCTCCTCAAACGGATCTGATGACCCTGGAAAGAAGGGAAAGGAGGGGGGAAAGGGAGAGGGAGAGGAAGGATGAAAAAGAAGATCAAATTGATGTATAATGTCCAGGCAAGTCAATGCAAGTGTGGTCCCAGCACGAGCCTGTCCTATTTATCCACTGACCACGTGTGCTGAAATCCAAGGCAGTCTGGTGTAGCACTCCTGGGTGGACAGAGCTCTCCTGATGGTGCTTCATTTGCTTGCTTTACTGCCCCAAGGTAGCTAGGAGAACAGTTCCTTCTATGACTTGCAAAATTAGCACTGTGTTCTCCAGTCTCCAACCACAGTCACCACCCCATGCATTTTTTCCTTTGTTAACAGCTTTGGAACAGCTGCAGGGTAGGACTGAAGCCTATCAACCCAGCTCATCCAGATGAGTAGTAGTTGGCCCCCTTCCATCATCACCACCACCAGCACCATCATCACCAGCAACCAAACACATGACACAGTGGGGGCAGAGGACTCTTGATGTCTATGCCAAGTCACAGGATGAGAGCAAACTGGGCTTTAGGCCCAGATTTGACTGTATGCCCTGGGTTAAATCCTGAAATGTTTTCCTACTCCTACACTGCCCGGCACTTTTTGCAGCAGTTCTGAGCTAGTTGTTTCTCCATACACTCAGCTGATTCCCAGAAGACACCAGCTGTTTGACCTCAAATCTCACGCTGATGCCTTCTATGTGGAATTAGCATCAGGCCAAGCAGTGGTGGCGCACGCGTTTAATCTCAGCACTTGGGAGGCAGAGGCAGGTGGATTTCTGAGTTCGAGGCCAGCCTGGTCTACAGAGTGAGTTTCAGGACAGCCAGGGCTACACAGAGAAACCCTGTCTCGGAAAAAAAAAAAAAAAAAATAGAATTAGCATCAGATCCTCAGGTTGAGGGCTCCACCCCACAAGGCTTCACAAAACCTTCACAAGTCCTGGATTGACCTGAGTGTCTGTGTCATGACTGACTGTAAGCCAGTTTCCCCACAACTTACTTCTCATAGCTGAAAGTGCCGGGCAGCTTGTTTATCTCAGACACATCTCGCTTTGCCAGAACGGCTGCAGGTGAAGAGCAGAGAGGAGGGGTGCACGGGGCACTTGACAGAGTCCTTTGGTTTCTCCCATCTGAGAAGCTGTGGACCGACATTTGCATTTGTTAATGGAGGACAGTGCTTCCATCCACAAGGTTCTCTAGCACAACCTTCCCTATGTTGGTCAATGCTGGCAAGCGAAGTTAACAAGGGCTGACTGTGTTCTCTTCATATAGGTATTCTATCTGCAAAACATTTATTTTAAGTTTAAATTGGGCGTGATACTCCATGCCTGTGATCCCAGCATTCTGGAGGCTGAAGCAGGAAGATCACTATAACTTTGAGGCTAGCCTGGGCTACACAGTGAATGTAAGATCGTTCTGGTCTACATTGAGTTTCACCCAAGCCTAGGCTATATACTCTCAAAACACCTCTGCCAACCCTACCCCCAAAGCTTATTTAAATAAAAACTTCAGGTTCATATTAACAACTGATGGGTGGAAGAATTGGTCAGAACTGAGAGGGTGAGTCTAATAAAGGTGATTGTTGAATATGAACTTGAAAAAAAACTCCAACAGAATGACCTCAGAGTCAGTCCAGTGGGTGTAGCATTTGAGGTTAAGGTGGGCTTTCTAGGTCCTCCAGCCTTGAATGTAGGAGCCCTGAGAAGCTGATGCTTTTCTCTTGTTTCGGAGGCATGCTGCTAGCTGTGCATCTAGAACTAAGGAAAGCATGCGCTGATTCTGCTCAGAAAGCTGTCTTTGAGCTGCCTCTGCTTCCAGGCATGTCCTCAGGGGTTCCCATCATCCAGACTAATGGGAGGTAGGGTGATGTTGTCTTCCTTCAGGGCTGGTGGAAGGTGATGTACCCCATATTGAGTGGATAACGATGTGGTCCCTGGTGTCAGCTCTTCAGATTAAAACCTTTGCTCTGCTACTTTGTGCAGACTGGGGGATAGTATTTAACCTGGTTCCACCTTTATTTCCACATGTGTACAGTGGAGACCGTGACGTCACCTGCCTCGTGGATTGTGTGTTTTGCATGCAGTAGTATCTGACGGGTGACAAGCACTCAAAGGGAGAGTAGCACAGAACTATGCTGTGCATGTTACTGACATCTCCTTCAGAAGTGCGTCTGGTGTCTTCTTTCTGCCGGTGATGGAATGGGAGCTGCAGGGAGATCCCCAGACATACCACTTCAAGCCAGTTTCTTCCACCACTTGGGAAACTTTTGATTCAACCCATGGAACCCACAGGGTTTTGTTTCCCGAAGGTGTCTCTTGGTTCTGCCTTGCAGTTTTGCAAAACCAAACTTAAGCCTGCAGAGAGTCACAATTGTTACTTTGAGAACAAACATCAGTCATAGAATCTCATCACCAAACTCTCATTCCAGAGCTACAAAAGGTTCTCAGTCTCTGCATAGTTGGAGCCTTGGAGTCATTTGGGGGCTCAGTACCTTTCTATTCTATAAACCCCAACCTCTCCCCTGTGACCTTTTGTTTGGAGAAATGCAGCACAGGTCTCTGTCTATTTGGGGGGGGGGTAGGAATTTTGTTTTAAAAATGAAAGTTTTGGCTGGGGATGTAGATTATTTTCACAGCCCTTGTCTAGCATAAACAAATCTCGGGTTCAGTTGTCAACAGTGGGCAAGGTATAAAATAGAAAGGGGTCTAAAATTACATGGTGTGGTACAAATGTCATGTGATACTTTCATTCTCCATAAGACTTTCAAGTGTGTGAAGTAGCTTCACTGCATTCTTGTTACTAGCTTAACTTGTCTTAGACCAAGACAGGACTTCCTCTCTGCTCTCCAAGTTATAGGAAGTAAACTTATTACTAACAGGGATACCATAAGCCTAGGGTGCACTTTAGCCAGTTCCCCAAGGCCCAGGGATGCACTTGTACAAGTGCTTCCATTCAACCTGATGATGGGAGTTTGATCACTGGGTCTCATAAGGTGGAAGTATAAGGGGCCATGATTCACTGAAGAATGATACCCAGGACTCAAATAGTATGTAACTACCATCAGGCTCTGTTGGCAGATCTCAAGGGGGCCGCACAACAACCCACCAATTTGACTAAGGTATGTGAGGTTAAGCAGGGACCAGACAAGTGGCCCGAAGCCTTTCTAGCTTGGCTCATGGAGGCATTCTGTCAGTGTACACCCTAGGACCCCAGCAGTGAGGAGCATGAAGCTACTGTGACTATGGCTTTTATAGAGCAGACTAGTAGAGTTATCAGGAAGAAGCTAGAGGGACTACAGGATAAGTCGTTGAGGGATTTAGTGTAGGTTGCTGAGAAAGTCTACCATAACAGCGAGACAGAGGAGGAGAAGGAGCAAAGAAAGAGAAAGGAAGAGGACGACCTTCAGATGCCCCTTACCTTCTGCCATGTTAAAGTCCCAGTCCGGTCTAGTCAGGGGAAACCTCTGTCAACGACAGCTTGGTTAACCGATGGTGCCCCCATGTCTGAGGGGACATTCTTTCTGGCTTCCTGCATTATCCTCGCTTGCTCTTCAGTCATGAAGAAAACTCTCATGAGTTGTTGGATATCATCCCAGGTGGGCTGATGAGTAAATAAAACAGCCTCAAAGAGATTAATCAGCCCCTTGGGGTTATTTGAAAGGGGGAGGTGTTGGGCCTTCCAGTTGTACAAGTTGGCCAAAGGGAAGGGTCAATATTGCATGGCCTGAATGCCATCCTCATCTACGAGCCTGTAGGCTCAGAGGGAGAGGGCCACTGTTGTATTGGGTGAAGGGACTCTTTTGCTCCCAGTCCCCATGGCAGGTCCCAGTTCCGAGGGTCCCTCCCCATCCTCCCCCCTTACTGGGGCCCGAGGAAGGAGGAGTAAAGGGATGCTGGACGAGGGCTCAAGGGAGATCCTTGAGGAGGTATCATGGGAACCAGGGCCTGGTAGGGGGTAAGAGGGAGGAGGATCCATCAATAGCAGATCCGCTGTGGAAGGGTCCTGGAGGATGTTCTTTACAGACTCGTTGGTCCCTATGGGGTTCTTCTCCTTCATAGCCAGGACCTGGGAGAGTCTCAGAGACAAAAAGGCTTTTTTATCCTAGGGGGGTGGTGGTGGTAATTTACTCTGGGTTCCCTTTTAATCACCCTGTGAATCAGCCTCTTGTGACCCAGCCTTAAGATTCTTAAGAGACAGCAAGCACACATTTTCTTTTAACATTGCAAAAGAATTCAGAGATCTGTCTGCCTTGGTTAAGCACAGATGATAAGGTAGCTAGCTGGATGGCACCCTGCCTGAAATTCTACCACACCTATACCTGAACTAGCTGTGTCCTAGGCTGACCTTGAACTCAGGAATCTGCCTGCCTCTATACATGCCTGCCTTTGTATCTTTCTGACAAGCTGGCTCATAGTGTAGCTGCCTCTGTTCCTTTAGATTCATGAAGACCCTCATAATATTGCATCCTTATATTTGCATAATTGAGACATATATTTTTGAACTCATGTTTTTACAGTTCTTTCCACAGCCTTAAGGGCTGTCCTGAAGATCCCAGCGTCTACCATTTTGCCAAGACATTAGCCGCACCTTCACCTCCGGGACTCCTGCTGTTGGATTATCACATAGTCATTAATGTTAACAGGGAGGACATTCCTTAAAGGAGGAATGTAAAATCTGTATATTATTATACAAACGAGTCTTATGCCCATGGCAGCCATCCACACTTGTGGAGGCCCAGGTCCGCTGGCCCTGTTCCAGGGGCAGGAACCATGTCATTCTGTCCCCCACCAAGGTTATACCAGATTTGGCACCCACTGAATCAGCTAAGCAGGGTTTAAGAGACTGAAGCACCAAGCCTGGGACCTGCATGGGTCTGCACCAAGTCCTCTGCATATGTTGTGGCTGTTACCTTGGTGCTTTTGTGGGACTCCTAATAGTGGGAGCATGAGTGTCTCTGACTCATTTGTCTTCTCTTGAGACTCTTTCCCTCCTATTGGGTTGTTTTGTCCAGCCTTGATATGAGGGGTCCTGCCTTGTCTTATTGTCATCTTGCTTTGTCCCATTTGGTTGTCAGCTCTTAGAGGTCTTCTCCCTTCTGAAGAGGAAAGAGACAGGGAGTAGATCTCAGGTAGAGAGCATGTGGGGAGGAGCCGGGGGAGGGAGTGGAGGGAGGAAAACCTGTGGCCAGGAATTATTGTATGAGAGAAGAATCTATTTACAATAAGAATAAAAAAAAATAATAAATGAAAAGGTGACAGTGAGGCTTTCTCTGGACTCTGGGAACTGGAAGTGGGGATAACAGTGGGTAGAAGATTCATTCTTCACCGTAAATTTTCATACATTTCAAATTTAAAAAAATTTGTGAGTGTGTGTGTGTGTGTGTGTGTGTGTGTGTGTGTCGGAAATCTGTGTTTCCTGACTTCCATTATCTTTGGAGATAGGGTCTCTCACTGAACTAGGTACTCACAGTTGCCTAGGCTGCCCCATGGATACTTGCAGGGCAGTGGTTCAGAGGCTGTGTTCTGGGTATTACCTGTCTTGCTCTAAGCTCCTACCTGGCATCACCTTTGTAAGTTTCTTACTGTGCCCTGACAGGGCTGTAAAGCACGTGTGTCAACAGCACCCCCTCACGAAGCTACTGTTCAGAAAGGATGATGCTCGCCTGCTGTTGGCTCTCCACCTTGTAATGGTGTGCTTCTGTTGCATGAGCACTCGCCTGGCAAGGGCCCAGCTCTGCCCTAGCCTGCAAAAATACTACCCCTGGAGTGAGGAGGCCGCATGAGAGGACAGACTCCCTGGCTCCAAACCCAGGCTAGACCACACCCATCACCAGTGTCCCTACATCATTCACCTCTCCTACTTTTTTTTTTTATTTTATAAATAAATCTCTTTTTAAAAAAGATTTATTTTATTTATTTTATGTACATGAGTACACTGTCACTGTCCTCAGACACACCAGAAGGGGCATCAGATCCCATTACGGATGGTTGTGAGCCACCATGTGATTGCTGGGAATTGAACTCAAGACCTCTGGAAGAGCAGTCAGTGCTCTCAACTGCTGAGCCATTGCTCTAGCCCCATCACCTCTCCTACTCTTGATTCTTTACCTATGAGCAGTGAGAGAAGTCTCTTCTCTTGGGTTGGACTTGACTTTCTAACCTCAAGAGGCTGTGGAAGGCAGCAGCACTCTGCAGAAACAAATTGGATCTCCTTTTACTCTGTCCATAAACGTACACATACGTGTGTCACTGGCTGCACAGTGGGTGAGGCTCCCTGAGGATCCAAAAGTGAAAGAAGTTTCCGGCCTCTAACTGCTCAGTATCCCAGGGACAAACATGTCCACAGAAATTCCATTATGGTGAGAGTTTTGTAACCACTAGGAGATGAAAGGCTGCCTTGGCCACCACTGACATTTCATAATGGGAAATAGAGCTGTGGAAAGTCATTTCCTGATCTTGTTTGGCGCAGAGAGGAAAAACAGTCTGTTTCAATGTCCCCTGCTTTTAAAAAAAAAATGTGGGAAGGGCGCTCATTTTCATTGAGAAGAAGAAACTGAAAACTCCAGAGGTTAAATAAATAGGAAGGTTTATTTATTTATTTATTTATTTTACAAGCCACGGAGCCAGTTAATGATTACTGAGTCCCTAGTGGGTGTTGCATGTTCGGTGGGAGGCTGGGCTATGTGACATCCTAGGCTTTAGACTCTCTTTCATTCTGGCTCCAAGACTCCAGCCCAGCGATGCATCCTGGCCTCTGGAAGACATGCTTCTGGTTGTGGGGACCACTTTTATGGCTCAGCATTGGAAGTTCAGGTAAGCCAAGGGCTTGGGCCTTGGGTGGAATCTTATTTCTTAAACTGCCCTCTTACACAGCAGTGACTTTGGAAGGTCCCCTAAAAGTTCTTAATCTCTGGCGGTGATTTTAAAAGAAAGGGGGAAAACCCTCTTATCATAATGGGAACTAGTGGTGAGACCAGTGCCCTCTCAGGGTACCAGAGCTGAACTTCCCCAGTCTCCTGACTCATTTTTCTAAAATCCGAATTACAACCCTTTTTACCTTGCTCAAGCCAAGGTAACGGTAACAAACGTAACTTCAACTAACAATATTACCTTCATCCTAGTAATGGCCACTGTTTCTAGATGTAGTTTTAATTTTGCCAAGCTAACTTTTGGAAAACTTTAAGAACACTTTTGTTGTACACACACACACACGCACATGCGCTTGCACACGCACTTGCACACGCGTACACGCGCACACGCGCACACATACAAACATGCTCTCACACATGCATGCAGACATGCATGCACATGCACACCGTGCATGCCTGCACACATGGGGAGCAGCACAATCAGAAGGGTCTCTTCTCCCCACACCCAATGACAGACTGCTTTTCTGTCCTCCCCTGAGAGGGTCCCCATCTCAGCTTCTAAACGTCCACTGGGAGTTGCTCAGACATTGTGGCTGTTTCTAGCCTTTACCTCTTGTGAGAGGTCTTTCCTGCTTCCTGGCAGCAATTCTCTGCCCTGCTCAGCCTTCCTTCCCTGATGCAAAGTCCAGATCACATGGCTCTATTCTCTCCTTACAGCCTAGGCAGCTTTTCCTTGGCCTCCTAAGGGTTTTTTTGTCTCCTTCAGTTGTTTGTTTCTATAAGGGGAGGGTTTGGGGTTCCAGTCTCTAGAGTACACTTAGTCCATCACTCTGTATATAGGGCATGCTCAGTGAATGGTACTGCCCTGAATGGAAGGCAATGAACAGAGGGAGTACTCACTCAGTCAGCAGACACGGATTGAATATATCTATCTGTCTTTGTGTCTTAGCTGCAGACCTTTGAGGAAGTAACTTTTCTTTTTCTGTCCTTGGAGATTATTCTTACCAAATTGGGATGCTGTCAAGGACTGCAGGCAGTGTGTGTACAAATCGGACCTGTGACAGTCGTTTATATTTGGGTGATTTTATTATTTGATGGGAGAAAGGGGGACCGAATTGTCACAAGCCACTTTAGGAAAAAGATAGAACCTACCCCAGATGCTCCTAGGAGAGCTTCGGATACTGTTGGGAGGGGTGCTTCAGCAGGCTCCTCTGATGCTTCACAGCTGCTCTATCCCTGGTGAGGCTGGGAGGTGTTCACTGCCAGGCCCAAACTGAAGTTTCAGGGTGGGAAAACAGAAAAAGAATTGTCCCCACACTTTCTTCGAAACCTTACCTGGCAGCAAGCTCACGGCCCCAGACACAAATAGAAGGAGATCGGAAGCCTTGAGCTAGGTTATCAGCTTGGGATTAGGACAAGAAATGATCAGTTCTAAGTGTGGGTGGGATTCCAGATGCCAGTGCAGGAAGGGAGCAGGCAGTGCTTGCTAGCAGGGTCTCCAGAGCCCTCACCCATCGGCTTGCTGTTGTTTGTTGCCATCTTTCTTCAGACAGACCTTGCAGGCCCAAGGTTTTCTATTTCTCAGCTACTCCCCACCTTTCTGACTTTCTATGTGACAGTGTTTATTGGATTAATGTTTCCTGTTCTTTAAAAACAGCTATTTTGGAAATCCAGTAGGTTGGTGGATAGGGAGAGGTAGAAAAGGAAGAGCAGGGCTCTTTTAAGGCCACCCAGAGGAAGATGAGAGAAGAAGGGGTTAAAGGAGACAAGGCCCTCAAGGCAAAAGAAAGGAAGAGCTCAAAGAAGCAGAGCCATGAACAAAGAGGGTACCAATGTGCCTCTTCACCAAGATGGTTCCTCTGTCCCCCACCTTGCTGTCTTGGCTGGGCACATGCACAATTCTTCATGGCCACCCAGGTGATGGTCTCAGGTGTTTTCTTTCTTTAAACATTTAATTGTATTGACTGATTGATTTGTGTGTGTGTGTGTGTGTGTGTGTGTGTGTGTGGTGTGCACATCAGTGATCATGTTGAAGTCAGAAGACAATGTGGACATCCGTGGACACTGGTTCTCTTTCCCAGCCATGTGGATCCCTGGGATCAACCCAGGCCATCAACTGGGTGAGAAGCCACCGTAAGTGCTGAGCCAGCATGGCCCTGAGTGTTCTGAGTTAGACGGCTTTACAGGTTTTCTCTCAGCACCACAGGCCTCATAACTCCAGCTTCCTGTAATGTCTTGTGTTTATTTCTACTTTATCTGCAAAACTCTTGAGTTTTTGAGAATAGCTGTGCCTGGCATCTTATCCTTAAACCTGTCGAACCTGGAGCTTTGGTTGCTTAGGAGTAAACAGCTGGGTGTGGGCCTCATTTTCATTTCCTGGCATGTATGTAGGCTAGCTAAATGATCCTGGCCCTGAAAGAGCACTTTACCCCCCAAAAAAGAGTCTCTAGGGTGGCCCACATTAGTTACTGCTGACAAAGTGACCCACAGACCAGTTAAGAGTTTGATGGGGCGGCAGACGGCTTATTCAGAATGTTAGAAAGCTCAGGGTCTGTCCAGCCCTAAGTTGAGCTGAGAAAGAGAAAGCTGAGGAGAAGCAGCCTGGGTGGCCTGAGATACCCACCCCTCGACAGCCAGCTGAAGGTGATACCTCTGTTGCATGTCTGGCAGGAGCCCACCTTCCAGTCAGCTATCGGAGTCTCCACCTTTCTCCCAGTCTGCAGTGTCCTCAAAGCAAAATGATGGAGAGACAGCCAATATTTAAGTCTATGTCATCCTTTCCATAGTTTACAAATCCCTTACCAGCTGGTATGCCACAAAAAAATAAACAACCAAATAAAGTGAATGCCACAAATTTTAAGATTTAAACTGCAACGAGGCATGAAACTCTATTCTAATTATAAAAACATAGCTTGAAAGATATAGTGTGACCCAATTACAAACATTTCATATGTGTAAAATATTTTTATTTATGTAAAATATATATTCCGGCCCTGTGTGTGAAATCCTTTCTGTGGTTATTAGCTCTTGCCTAACATGTTTGAGATCTTTGGTTTAATCTAAGCCAAATTAGTGATTCATTCACCTTAACCCAAAAGAAAGATTTGGTGGTCTTGGGACAATAACTCTTTCATAGCTTCTAAACAGACAGGATGCTTTTGTGCGCAGTAGGGCATCTGGGATGAGGATGAAATAGTCTCATTTTCCATTTCATCAACAATCAGGCTAGATTCATCAAAGCCCTTACTCCACATGTGGTCCTAGTTTGTCCAGCCCCACCCAAGCCCTTGGTTCTCACAGCTGATGCCCTGGGATGATGCCCTTGCCTTGGCTCTACTCTGAGCCCCATCTAATCCACCAAGCCCTCCTCTTCTCTTGGACAAGAGTTTTTTCAGCATCAGATTCTCATCTTGGTCTTTATTTTGGGCCCGCATTAGTGCAGTCTCTCATGAACATTGGCTTGGTCATTCCCCACCAGAGTGTGATCTCAGTGAGGGCAAAATTATGCCTTTGCTCTTACATCATTTCCTCTTGGCATAGCTAAGATGAAGCGTAAGGTCACCAGAGCCTTCTTGAAATCCACTCACCCTGAGAACTGGCTCATTGCCAACTTTGGAGGAAATGCATCCACCATTTGGAACAGAGTACGCTATCTTACTTTAGTTAGGGAGATTCTCCAGTGGGCTTTAGAGGGTGATGACCGGAACAGCCCATTTGGGACCTGAAACACTCCACTAGTCAGGGGGGCTGGAGCAGGGGCAGGGTGTGTACAGCAGGGTGATTCCACTGGAGGCAGCTTCTTTTCTGCATGCCTGACCTGAGCAGCTCTGTGTGAACTTGGAGTGAAAAAGACAGAGTGGCTCCCCTCCAAGCACAGGAGTTACATCACTTGACTTCCATTCTTGTCACCTGCCAGATCTGTTGTATCTCTACTTTTCAAGTTCCCTTTAACAAGGCCTAGAACTCTGTTTTCCCAAGAGGAAAACTGAAGGTGACCCGCAGGATACTATCCAGAAACTCTCACAGCCCCAGAGGAGAACTATGGGCAGAGAACAGTCATAGCTATAGATTTCAACTCTTCCCTCTGAATGAGAGTGAGACACTGTCTCTGGCTGGATGATTGACTTCCAGGTTCGTTAGTCTTCCTTCATAAAGCCCTCCATGTGCCGGGAACTCCCAGGTCTGCTTAAAAGGGAATTTTTGGTCCCCAAAGCCTAACTGCTTTGTCAGAGTTAATTACCTCAGAGAAAAACTACCTCAGAATGAAGAAGCTCGAGGCCCAGTTGTCCACTGCCAGGGAATTTGGGCTCCATTGGCTGCAGCTTCCCTCCCACCTTGCAGTTCTTACAAGAGTATCCTGGAATGGCATCTAAGGTCTTTCCTCCCATCAAGCACCTCTCTTTTCTCTGAAGAGTCTTGAGTTCTGAATTGGTTGACATATTCTTCAAGGCCTAGTGCTTTAAGTTTGCAGAATAGATTTTTCCCTCTCTTTGGTTAAATTCTAGGTATTTTCCACTACAAAACCAATGTAAAATGAATATATAAATACATGCTAGTTATGCCTGCTGTATTAAGTTGTTCTCTGAAGGTAGAAAAAAAAGTATCAAAACGTGCACAGAAGTTGCCTCTGGGAGGGGGTTTATGGAGAGAAAAGTTTAGGGTTTAAAAGGATAAGCAAGCATTTTCTATATTGACAGATGATATATTACCTTCAGCACCCCCTTTCACTGTTTTGAATTATTGTTAACTTTTTGGGTAATAGAAGGGGCTGGACTGATGGCTCAGTGGTTACTTGCTGTTCTTGCAAAGGACCATGGTTGAGTTCCCAGCACCTATATGGTAGTTCACAACTTCTTATAGCTCCAATTCTAGGGCATACAGCCTTTTCCGGACTCTTTGGGCTCTGGGCATGTAAGTGTTACACACACATGTAAACACTCACACATACATATAAAATAAAAACAAATCTTTCTAAAAAGGACAATAGTTAGAAAATATATAAAACTTTTACATACAATTCATGTACAATTATGATGAATAGATGGGAAACAGTGCCTGCAGGCAACTAGACACAAGTACCTAAGCTTTCCCAAGCTCCCTTCCGTTTATTAAAATAACTTAAGGATATAAGAAACTTTGGTAAAAGCTATGGCAGTCTTTTACCAACCTTCTAACCATCCAAGCGAATGAACAAACATAAACTTCTTTTTGCTTCAGATCCTCTCTGACTTATTAAACATTGCTTATTAAGTTTAAAAAACAAACCGTACCATTTCTTTATTTCTGTCCACTGAAATACAGCTAGATCATCCCCAGATGTTTTCTTGTCATGTATGTTGCCGCAGTGGGACACATTTGAGACTGGCTTCTGAGAATGGAACCACTGGGTCCTGGTTCGGTGGTCCTCTGTCTTTGACATCAAGTTGTTCTCCAAAGTCCTTTATCAGTGTCATAACTCCACCGGCAACATATGAAATCTCATTTATTTTCTCACTAATGTTCTGGATTATTGTACTACATAGTTATTGTCAAATTGGTGCCTATTATAGATCTCTTTACTTCTTGTTCTTCACTCTGAGAATTTTTGATTTGAGTAAGCAAACTTCTCCGGTTCGGATAATTACCTTTATAATATTTTTCCTCTCATTGTCTTACTGTGTTTTGAGACAGGGTCTCATTATGAGCCCTGGTTGGATGGTACTTGCCATGTGTGTGTATCAGGCTAGCCTTGAACTTGTTTTGATCCTTCTGTTCTGCCCCTTAAGTCAGTGTGCTACCACATCTGGTACCATCCTCCTCCTTCAGAGAACCACGACCAGGCAAGTATGAGCTGTTCCCTTTTGTTTTGTTTTGTGTTTGTTTTCATTTTTTGGTGGTGCTGTGTATTGAACCCAGGATTTCACGTATTCACATAGAACCCACAAAGTGTTCTGCTGAGCTACACCGTCAAGCTCGTGTGTATGTGTGTCTGTATTTGTGTGTGTGTGTGTCTGTGTGTGTATCTGTGTTTGTGTGTGTCTGTGTGTGTGTCTCTGAGTATGTGTTGTGTTTGTCTGTGTGTGTATGTTGTGTGCTTGTCTGTGTGTGTGTTGTGTGTTTCTGGGTGTATGTCTGTGTGTGTTTCTGTGTGTCTGTGCATGTGTTGTGTGTTTGTCTCTGTGCTTGTCTGTGTGTGTCTCTCTCTGTGTGTGTCTTTCTGTCTCTCTGTGTGTGTTGATACAAGGGACTAAGCTAGCGTTTGCACTCACTAAGCACTCATTTCACTTTACCTTCAAACTACACACACAGACACAGCTCCAACACATTTGCATGTTCCAACACAGATGCAGTGGTAGATGTGCAGTATTGGTTCCTTTTTTCTTTCCCTGATTATATTTTTCATTTGCAAATGAGACAAACGTAAAAAAATAATTCTTTCTATAGATCTTAAAATACACTGCTAATACCAAGGGTTAAAAACCATAGAAAATATTACAAAATGAAAAAGGACATAACAATAAGAATGTATACAAGGGGGAAAAACTAATTGGAAAATTTAAATTGGAAATACAAAGGATAAAAAATATTACAAAGTAAAAATAGGCACACTGACAAGAATGCATACAGAAAAAACCCAAAAAACCTAACCGGAAATTGAAACTGAAAATTGATCCTTACAAAGATCACATAATGGTCAGATAGAGGTTAATCCAGGGAATAGGGGATTTTAAAAGCTTAATTTTATTATTACTGTCGTAGTTGTTGTGTATGTGTACATGATTGTGGGAAGGGGTTGCACACTCTGTGGAGCTGGCTTTTTCTCAATCTACTTTCACCTCTGGATTCTGAAGACTGAACTCAGGTCACCAGACTGAGCAGCAAGTACCCTCACCTGCTGAGGTCCTCTGGCCAGCCGAGATTGATACTTTAAACAGTGGTCGATACAGTAATCTAATTCTCACACAAGCAACATAAAAGGAAAAAACAATATGCACACCTCAGTGAATTGAATAGCCAAAGCAACAAATAATACACTTGATGGGGAAGGTCCTACCAGACTCTGGCAGCAAGGACTGTGTCTTTTTCTCTTTCCCATCAGAGGGGACTGATACCTGTCTGTCCTTGATATTTGAGTTATAAAATGACTGGGTGGGTGGGGAGCATCAGAGTCTGGTTCACTGAGCCAGGTTTTACACTCTTAAATGATTGAAAGTTTTTAAGAATTTAAAGAAAAATTGTGTGTGTGTATGTGTGTGTGTGTATGTGCATGTGTGTGAGAGAGTGACAGAGACTGAGACTGAGAGAAAGACAGACAGAGACACGGAGAGACGGAGAGACAGACAGACAGACAGGCAGACAGAGACAGAGACAGAGAGAGATGCACAGGAATTCGGTTCCCACAGAGGCCAGGAGAAAACATCAGATTTTTAGGAGCTGGACTTATAGGTGTTAGTAAATTGTCCAGTGTAGGTGCTGGGAACCAAGTCAGGCTCTCTGGAAAGGCAGTAAATACTCTTAACCACCGAACTGTCTCTCCAGCCCATGATCAACAATTTTATCATCTGTAAATACTGGCATTTCCCTTTCTCCCATGTCAAATTCTATAATTTATTTCACTTTATTGTCTTGTTTCTCTGGCAAGGACTAGGACCTTCAGAATAGTATTTCACAAAGGCAACAACACAGACAACCTTCTTTACTAGTAGTAGTATTTTTTTGAGGCAGGATCTCTCTGTATAATTCAAGATTGCCTGGAAGTTAAGATCCTCCTGCTCAGCTTCCTGAGTATGGAAATTAAAGTCATGTGCCACCACACCCTTGAGAACAGGTTGTTTCTTGGTTTTAAGTGGAACTGCCTGAGTTGAGATGAGCATGTTATTTACATGTTAATCTTACAAATCTTACAAATCCTGTATTTCTTGAATTAAGCTGTGGTTGGCCACGGTATATTTTGGCCTTTGTTCTTGCTATCCTTGATGGGTTTTGAATCACTGGTATTTTATCTAGATTTGATATTTTGATTATTCTTAGAGAATGGGTTGGTATTCTGTTCCCTGTTTTCTGTTTTCTCCGGTAATGTGTAAAACTGAGATTTTCAGGGTTGGTAGAAGCTCTCTGTGAGTCTGTCTGACCTGTTAGGGTTTCTAATGGATGGCTTGAGAACTACTGTTTTCAATTCCTTTCTGTTGAAGCTTTAAATGTGCTATTTTTTTTTCTGACTAAGCTTTAGTAAACTATATTTTTCTAAGAAAGTATACATTTTTAGAAAATTCTATAATTTCAATTTCTGGCTAGGTACAAATATGTTCTTTTATGATTTGAAAAAGAAACCAGTTGTGTCTGTATTGATTTGCCTTTTCAGTCCTTGATACTTTTTACTGGTGATGTCCTCCCTTTTTTTCTTACTTGGTCTTATCAAAAGTACATCTAGTTTATTATTCTTTTTGGAGAACCAGCTCTTGGAGTCTTATGGTGTGTAGTAGGTACTAGTCCAAGCAGTAGAATAAATAAAATGGATACAAAGCCTTGCCTTGCTTGAGAGTCTAGTATAATGCAGTGAGGTAATCAATAAACAAGTCCAACAGCAAGCGCAGGGTAGATTAGAAAGAGATGATTTCTATACAAGTTAAGAGATCAGGGTAAGAAAGATTGGAGGCAGGGGGATCTTTGAGTTTGAAGACAGCCTGGTCTATAGAACGAATTCTGGGACAGCCAGGACTACACAGAGAAACCCTGTCTAGAAAACAAAACAAACAAATAAATAAATAACAAAAACAAAGAAAGATTGAAGGGGTAAGAGGCTGAGGTACAGAAGAGGAGAGAAAATGACATCTGAGAAGCAGACTTGGTGGGGAGTAGGGATTAAACACAAATATGCTTGGCAGAACATTCCAGAAAGAGACAACAGCCAGGGCTTCTCACAAGAGGGAGAGCAAAAGGGGCACCTGGCTGGAATGGAGTGTGCTGATTAAGTGTAGGGGGCACAGAGGCTTCTATGCTCACAGGCATGCTCTAGGGGGGGGTCCCAAGGACTGGCTGGAGGTTCTATATGTCTTGGTTGCAATTATTCCTAGAAGTTGGGCCTGTTTTAACATTTCCTGTGAAGGGGCACCTGATCAGTCCATACTGGGTCATCAGAGACTCGTTGTAGTTTTAGAGGCTGTATGATGACCCTTGATCAATGACCCCCATATGGTGGCAGGGTGGGGCTGTACTTTCTTATAGTAAATTCTCAGATGACTCATTAGTTGCTGTGGGAATGCTGCATTTGTTGTAATCTATCTCTTCCCCACAGAATGTATGAAAGTCCTGGGACAAGATGGGGCCATGCAGTGCCAAAGAAGAATCTGCCAGTTCAGTTGAGCATGTTAGTACTTTTTAAAGAATCTTATTGGCCTCCAACAGCTTGTAAATGTGGGCCTCTAGACATTGGCCAGGGAGGAGATTGTTGTTCTCAGTTAATCATCTGCCCCAGTGTATAGAATGCCTCTAAGGAGAGTTGTCCACATATAAGGTCAACACAGGACATCCATCTACTGATAACCATCTTGTCCATAAAGCTAGGAATGTAATCCCATTTCATGTTGTTCCTCCTAGATTGCTGGATACTGTTCTTAAATCTGGTTTCTATTTTGTTGTCTGGGTTGCTTTCTCCCTTGATTCTAGGCCTGGGCCTTGGCCTCCCTTGGAGGTTTAGAGGCTTACTTACCTTCCTTGTCAAATTTGGATCAACATTCTTTACCCCAACATTTTCTCTTTTTACATCATGGGCAAAGGCAAAGAACCAGATTACTAGATATTTATTTATACATTCATTTTCACGTTAAGTGGATGGCACCCAGTTAGAGAAATCATTGTATATTACTTGTGCTATCCGCCCACTTTGGTGGCTCCATCAACCATGAAGGTATCTGCAGCTTCCCCGTGAGCTACTTTCTGTTGCACTGCTCTGTTAATGAGAGCAAGAAACTCAGGCCAAAGTTCATTCACTTTATGTTTTAAAGTGTCCAGAGAAGCCACAGTTACTCCATGATCAGGAGTAGTTCTCTAGGCTCTCAAACCATTCTTTTGTATCAGAGCATCCATGAAGCATGAAGAATTAAAAGGGATGTTATTATTACAGCTTCTTTCTGCCTGATCATCACATCTGTCACAATATTTGGATTTCCACATCAACTATTGTCCTGGGATTAAGGAAGCTTTACGTATTTGCATATAGCCCCAAGGAGCAATAATAATGTCCCTGCTTAAAATTTCCCACATCATGTCAGTAAATGGAACATGCAAGCCATTGGGAGAGAAAGATTTTCTGAAATTCTTTAAGAACTCAGAAGCAAATGGGCTATGTTGATGCACATTTGTGTTTTGAAGATTTATCATAACAGGCATTTTAAGAGATGTCATGATAGGGCGTTTGATCCAATCATCTTCCTGTCGATTATGTCCCTAATTTCCCCCAAGTAGTATCTTAAAGTGAGGGAGCACAGACAGAATTTCTAAATTGGATTGACAAGAATGAATTTTTGCTGTACATGGATATAAATCTGGGATGTTTAAAGCAAGTGCAATATATCTAAATTGGTCTCCTTGAATGTAGTAACAGTAGTTCCCTGTGGGGCAGTGAACTGTGCCAGGAAACTTGGTAAGTGAACGGGTTGGAAGCCCCAGAACTTCTGAGAGAGAACCTCTGAGAGGATGATAGCAGCTTCACCTGCTCCTGACCAGGCCCCTGACACGTGACCACACTCCCTACATAGGAACATGACCTATGGTCGCATAGATCAGAACAGAGTTCTCCTTGCTAAAGAGGTATCTAGAGGCCCTGGGGGGTTAGCCAATAAGCTTCCCATCCCAGACATTTCTTCCTGCAAAAGGTGTTTAATCTCTGGTCCATCCTGAGGAGGTGGTATGCACCCATTTTCCACCATGAACAATCAATAAACAGTTTGGAACCAAGAACTGTCTCTTTCATCAAGAACTGCCATGGGGAGCACAGAGGAGGCCTTCATCTACAGAGATGCACTGTCTAAGTCTCCTGCTGAAGGTCCCTCTATGCTCCCAGACTCCCCATTACTCCCCAGGCTCATTCTCAGCCTGTGGGCCTCCTCTGTTCTCAGGTCCTCTGTGACTTCCAGCTGCATCTGATTGTCCAGGAGTCTGAGAACACTCAGCCCCAGTCCTAGCTTCTTGCAGGCTTGTGACCCTCTGTTCTTATTCCTCTGGGTGGTTTCCAGCTGTGACTGGATGCCCGGGAGTCAGGGAACCCCAGCTTTGGCCTCCCAAATCTTAGGCTGCATTTACTCACCTCCTGAGCGGTGTATTCGCTCTTCCCTTGAGCTCAGCACCCGATGGTGACACAGGGTAAATTCAGTCTAGCATTCTGAATTCGGCCTACCTGGTCACATTTTCACACCCCAGTGGTGGGGCAAAACACAGAACCACAGTTTCCTGCCAAGATGTGTCCAGAGGGTCCTCCTCATTGTGGTCCTGCTGAAGATGATATAAGCAACACATTACTACAGTCCAGACTACAAAATAATAACATGGATTTTATCCCCCCCTTCATGGTGATATTTCCTTTTTATATTAGCTCCTATGTGTTTCCATTTGTCTACATCAATGGTTTCTTGTTCAGGAATCAGAGGATTAAATTTTACAGTCATGGAACTGTTACTGTAAATATTTCTGCTCCCTTAGATCTTAACAGATATCTCAATAATGGTATAAAATGCTCTGCCTCAGAGGACTGAGAAGAACCCATGCTATTTCACTCTCTCACTTAGGGTTGTGACTTCCTGGGTAAGAGGACCAATCTCCTACCTTTTGCTTCTATTTAAGGAAAAAAAAAAACAAAACAAAAACTTCTTACCTTCCTTCTCCTAGGATCGAGCCCTGCTCTTTGGGAGCCAGCTGCAGGGATTCTGGTGCCTTTCAGTAGCAGCTGAGAATCAAGCCTCAGAAGACAAGGCAGTTCAGCACAGCACAACTTAGTAGCCAGTGAGTCTAACCCTGATTGATTGATTTTAGATATATTTAAACACAATACAATCTGGCGAAAACTATTCTTGTGGTTAACTCAATCCCACACAAAGAACAAATCATAACTAAATCTCTTTGAGTAACAAAGAAAGATACACACAGGTCAGACCTGACTACATTAAAACTCTTTGTAAAGTGCCTTCCAATGAGATAGATGCTATAGATTGAATGGAAAAAAACAAAACAAAACAAAAACAAGTTTATGAGAATGGATCTGGAGGAGGGTCTGCTGCTAGAAAGTCTCCAGCCACACAAGACTGCACAAAAGCTACCAGGCTAGAAAGCAAGCATGTCTGCTCCATGCTTCTGGGAGAAAAACAGGTTTTGTGTGCCTTCCCTTGAAGGAACAACCATTGTGCTTAACATTCCAAGTTCCCTCAGTGCAGCGGTTCTCAATCTTCCTAATACTGTGACCCTTTAATACAGTTCCTCATGTGGTGACCCCTAGTCATAAATTTATTTTTGTTGCTACATAATAACTGTAGTTTTGCTACTGTTATGAATCATAATGTAAATATTTGTGGTTTTTGATGCTCTTAGGAGACCCCTGTGTAAGGGTCATTTGACCCCCAAAGGATCATGACCCACAGGTTTCTCTGAGAACCACTGCCTTAGTGCATGTCTGTGAGCACAAAAACCTCTGTGTCTCCAACAGGAACAGGCTCTCAAGAGGGCAGACAAGATCCTTAAGGGCCCTGTAGTCCATTCCAAGGATATTACCTTCTATTCTGAATAAAATACCAAAGGAATAAAATAGAAGACTGGCCTGACCTGACTAACTTTACCCTGGGGATAATCTTGGCTACTGTGCAGCAATCAGACCAAGTTTAGTGTAGGTCAGAAAAGCAGTGACAACCTACTGCAGTCATCTTGAGAAATGGCCGTGGCACATCCCTGAGTAGTGACTAGGTAGGTGGAGATGGTTGGATTCTGAATATGTAATTCTGATGACAAAGCCAGCAGGGTTTGTTTACCATTTGTGTGTGAAGAGTGAAAGGGATCTAAGACATTTGGCCTAAACACTGCAATGACTGAGTTGCTGAGGGTATCATGACTATCTCATGCTTTCTAATTCTTTAATTTCAACTACTACTTTCATATTTCTTTTGCTATATCTGGAGTGGCTGTGTCATTCTTGCCTAAAAGGACTGACTTACCAGAGCAAATACTTTTCCCTTTTCCTTTAATATTACACTTAAGACTACATACTACAACCCATTCCTGGAGACAGTGTCTCACTGTACACTTCTGGCTGTCCTGGAGCTCCTTTTGTAGACCAGGCTGACCTTCAACTCACAGAGACCTGCCTGCCTCTGCTCCCCAAGTGCTGGGCTTAAAGTCCTTAGTCAGAAGTGAAGGGCTGCTTCTGGTTGATTAAGCCTAAGTTTTGTTTCCAGTTGTACACTTGCTGGACTGAGTTTTCATTTGCTAATTTGGGAACTTAAGTTGCCTTGGTCTACTGACCTACCTGTAAGTCACATTGACACTGTAAGTGCTGCATTAGCTTCTCTAGATGAATCTTAGCACCATCTAGTTTTTTATATTCTTCACTTTCCACTGTGATTATTCTTTAACTGGCACATTGCTTAAGCGAGTTTTTATACTTCCCATGTATTTTAAAATACATTTTTGTAGGCCTATATTTTCAAAACTTACTTTAATAAGGGTTCTTAAATGCTTTAACCTCCCTTCTAGTCCACCATTCAACAGAGATAGTGAAAAAGAAAGGTTTATAGGGCAAAGGGGGGTGTGCACCTGTTTAGAAATAGTTCTTTAGGGTGTTTCCATCTTCCTTGTCAAGATATCAGTAGTTCAGTTCACATGATTCAGCAGTAGTAACTTGATCCATGTGCAAACCCCATTCATGAATCAACAATGGCAGTTCCAATTGGATTGAGTCTGTGGAAGTGGCAAGAAGTCACCAGAACACCACTCGTTCTTGGGTGTGTTTCTTTACATGAAGTCACAACAAACAATGATTAGTGAAGAAGGCAAGGTGAACCAATGCCACAGTATCCTCAGCAAAGCCCATAGAAGACCAGAAAGAGTGGCAAGGTGAACCAATGCCAGAGAATTGTCCACTGTCTGCTGGGCTACACCCTTTCCAAACACCACATGTCCTCTCAAACATCTGCTCTAGCATAATGTCACGTGCCTTTTGCCTTTTTCCAGGCAGCTTCCTGAAAACCACAACATATCTGTTCTCAGCAAAACATCCTCCCATGTGTCTGCTTCATCAAAAACATCCTCTCATAAGACAGTTTCCAGAAAATCATCACATAACACAACTGAGTCTCCAAATAAGCCAGAAATTTCCACTTCACATTTTGTTGTTGGTTTCTAATTTTGACATTTATTTAGATAATGTTAACTGAGTGATGATTTGGGGGGTTTTCTGTGTTACCTGACGCAAATAACTTTAAAAGAACTGAGTGTTACTTAGTTCACGTTTGTTTAGTTTTGGAAGTGCAAGTCCAAGACGAAGCATCCCCACTGGGTTGGTCTTTGAATGGGGTGTTATAACAGAAGCATATATTGGAGAAAAATGTCATTATTGGGCCAGGTATAGAAAGAGTTAAATAAAGAGTCTGAGGTCCTACCATCAGCTTCTAGGGCATGCACCCAGTGAGCCAAAGACCTCATTAGGTCTCATTTGCTTTTCCCCCAGTCCTGCAGATCAAAAGTAGGCCTTTTACAAGTGTTCCACCACTGAGCTACTTTCCCAGTCCTTTGTTTCTTGAGATAGGGTTTCATTATTTAACCCAAGATGGCCTGGAATTTACTATACAGCCCAGTCTGGCCCCAAGATCATAATCCTCCGTCTGCTTCCCAAGTAGTGGAATTAAATGTGTGTACCACCACAGATGGGTGAGCTCCATTTCTTAAAGGCCCATTGTGCCTCTCAATACTGCCATCTTAGGGACATAATAGATTTAGAGGGGATTATACTCAAGTTGTATTCAAGCCATAGTGCTCACTGAGGGGACATGTTATGCTCATTTGAGAGGATTTAGTTCTGCCAAATGTAATGACACACATCTTTCTTTGTCCTAGTATTTAGGAAGCTGAGGCTAATGTGGAATCCTTTAAGAAGATCCTATCTTTAAAAAATATTAGGGCTGGGGCTCTAGCTCACTAGTAGAGTATTTCACTCACACTACCTTAGGGTCCATCCTCAGTGCTACTAAAAACAAAATGGGCTGTGAGAAGGAAGTGTTCAGAAAAGAAAATTAATCAATGGCAAAGGCTATGAAAGGCAAATGAAGTAGAATAGACAGACATCTTTCTCACCTACTATGGGAGCTCAAAGTGTAGATCAAGAAGGTTGCCACACTCAGAATGGGCTCGGTTCAAGGAGTGTCAAGGACAAGGCTTTCTGGAAGGATTACATCAAAGGCTAGGGCTTAGACTCATCAATGTGGTGATGCTGTAAGGAAGATACTCTATGGTTGATTCCCAAGATCCACTAACAATAGTTCCACACCCCAGGGCATCCTAGGTGCACACTTATGCTATGTGTGTATGTCACTGTTACTTCTGATAGCATATAGCCAAGGCAGAATCTAAAGGTGCTATCATCATTACAGAAAGATAAGTCTGTGATCTTTGTTCCATGGCATTAATTCTAGAAGACTGCCACAGTGCCATGTGTTGGGTCAGAATGCATCTTGTCTCTTCTCCAGTCTGTCCCTGTGAGAAGTTTTGGGACCTAGGGACCACAGCTCCTCATCACAGAGGTAGACTCAGGGATACAAGCTCAAATGATATGAGCTGTGTGCTCCCTTCAGGAAGGGAAGAGTTTTAGGTTCCCTCTTTTCTGTTTGACGCTGTCAAAAGTCATTTGGCTTTGGCTTAAAAATATCTGGAACATTGGAGCATATTGTATTTAAGGAGTATACTGAAAAGTGGTTTAAGTAGGTGTGGTTTGTGAAGACTCCTCACAGTGTCAAACAGGGTAGGTTCCTTTTGAGGTTCATGAGGGACCCAACCCCAACCTTCTCCCCTTGATTTCTTCTTGTGCCAATTTGCCTCATCTTTCCTCTGTTTCTGTCAAAATTCTACTTTTGTAAGGACACCAACCACACTGTATTAAAATCTCATTGTAATTTAACTATTATTGTAAAAAGTCCCTTGCTAAATGTGGTCACATTCTGAGGCATGGGCAAATAGGACTTTGAAGTGTACAGCTTTGGGGGAGGGGCTTGTCTTAGCTACTTTTCTCATCACTGTGAGAATATGACTAACAGAGGTAACTTAAGAGAAGGATCTGATTTGGCTGAGGGCTTAAAAGGGATACAATCATTGTGATGGGAAAGCAAAGCAATGGAGCATGAGGTGCAGTCACATTGTGGCTGTGATCATTGCATCCAGTCAGGAAGAAATGAAAGATAAACAGTGGTGCTCATCTGACTTTCCCTGTTTCCCCTCATTTGTTGGTCTGGGATCCTGGTCTGTGGGATGGTGTTACCCACATTCGGGCTGGCTCCTTCCTCCTTAGCTAAGCCTCTCTGAAAACACCTTCAAGTCAGCCACACACAGAAAGCATGTCTTCTAGGAGGTTCTAAATCCAGTGGAGTTGACAAGATTAACTTCACTCAGCCCCACAACAGCCATTTTCACTATGGACTTTAAATTCCTCGATCCGAACAATATTCTTATTCTTCTCTGGTATTTCACTCTTGGGTGTGAAAATTATGCACAGATTTCTACTTACAGAATTGATGCCACTTTTGACAAATAAGTGATTAATCACCGAGCTGGCTGACTCACACCACATCCCAGGCCTGCAGCTCCTGCTCATTTCTTCCATCCAGGACATCACCCTTCTAAAAGGTGTTGACCTCATTCTGAATGTTCTTGTCTTGTATTGCTTCCTCCAGGGAACGTACCCCCTACCACCCAACCAAAGTGCACTGACTTCCAGAGTGCTAACCTCTTTCGAGGCACCAACCTCAAAGTCCAGTTTCTCCTCTTTACCCCCTCGGACCCCGGCTGTGGGCAGCTAGTAGAAGAAGACAGTGACATCCTGAACTCTGAGTTCAATGCCACTCTGGGCACCAAAATAATTATTCATGGATTCAGGTGAGAGCTAAGCAACGAGTAGGATCTTCTCAGCTAAGAACCAAAGAGACCATAGTGCATGGGGAGATGATGGGGAGGTGAAGAGGCATGTGTTTACTGCCCATCAGTGCTCATGTCCTTGAAGGAGCCATGTGTAAGCCCTGTGCACATGGTTCCCTTACTCTTCCTGGCAGACATTAAGCCTCTGCTCAGTCTTTATGACCCTGGATAAGCCACTCCAGTTTCCATATCTGGATTAAAAAGGAAGGTGGAGGAATAGTCTCAGTGGTTCTTAGGCAAAAACCTATATTATTCCCAGAGTATGGTTGTACAGCATGATTCATTTAGGACAATGAGGTCACAGGTTTTACGCAATCACTCAGGGATAACAACAAGGTACTTTTTGCCCAGGGTTTTATTTCCTCTTTTTTTTTTTTCCTTCACTTTTTTCTTCCATGATTTTATAACTCAAGAAATGTTTGTTTATGATGCTACCTCCATTTTACCCAGAGGTTAGCATTTCTCAGGAGCCTGACAGCTCTGCGGTTTCTGGTACCCTAACCATCCAATTTGAACACTACCTGTTCCTTCAAACATCTTTTTCCTCAAAGCCCACTGACAAGACAGAAAATAGAGAAAGTTTTTGAGAAGAGAGGGCCAGAGTGACTGCAGGGCATATAGAATTGGGTTACCAATTGAAGAGTTGCCCCCACAACTTCACATCTGGCCCCTCTCTGCTCCAGAGGCCCAGTCACATGTACCCTTAGTTGACATCCTTTATTCTTTCCCCAACACATTTCTCTAGTAAGTCTTCTCTTCAGCCACTATCCCAGACAGAATGTGTACCTCCAGCCCAGGGATAGCTGATGGAGCCAGAGTGTTCATCAGACAGCCCTTCTATTAAACCTCAAGGACCACTTTGTAGAGCACATGCCCGTCTGTACTCCTGTTTCCTTGTGAGCATGCTCAAAGTGTCCCACAACAGGGAGCTGAAATATCTTTCCACACCATTAAGAAAGCTTTCTGGAAAATTTCCATCATTATCTTTCTAGAAAAGTCTCATAGTGTAGGCTCTAGAAGGACAGGGACTTGGCTTTACATCTTGGAAATCACCCAGCCTACCTCTTAGGCCCAGAGGTACTCGATAATCGTGTTGTGAATGAATGCAAGGGCATATGAATAAAGGCCTTCTGAAGGGCAAGACCTATACTTTAAAATGAGAATTCAGACCATGTTATTTCTAATTCTAAGGTACAGAGTTATCTCTCAAACAGCATAGAGACTGAGCTTGCAGACAGTCTGCAGAGCTTTGCATGAAGGGGCAGACTGAAGGTAGGTGGGTTGTGAGTTGTACATGCAATGAGAGGCCCTTTCAGATAATTTATGTGAAGGCTCCACATGTGCTGGTGACTCTGGAAGGATGTTTCCCCCTCTACTCAAGGCACTGTCCTTAGTCTTGACTTCTCTAGCTTAGGGACTATTGGAGTTTCTATCAGTAGCTATCAGTTTGGCAAGTAATTTTCTTCTCTGTATTTTGCCTCACGTCTAGGGCATTAGGAACAAAGCCTTCTTGGATCAACAAGTTTATTAGAGCTCTCCTGCGGGCAGCAGATGCTAATGTGATTGCTGTGGACTGGGTTTATGGTTCCACTGGCATGTACTTCTCAGCTGTGGAGAACGTGGTCAAGTTGAGCCTGGAGATCTCCCGTTTCCTCAGCAAACTTTTGGTAGGTTCTGTAAGGTTAAGGTTTGTTTTGGCCATTTGTACAGGCAGAAAAGGGCAGCCTGAAATAAAAAGATTTGTCCTTGAGATTTTGGGCAAAAGCAGAGCCGGATTCTTGGGGTGCTGACAGGCAGGGCACTGAGCCTCCTCAAGGCCCCTAGGCCTCTGTAAGACATGTTATTGCACAAAAATAGTGAATGATGGCTATGCAGAATTTAGTAATACCTCCTAAGGAATGATGTAGTCATTGAATAATTTGAAGTGAGGGAGCTGGGGTTGGGGGGTGAGGGGGAGTCGCAGAGCTCAAAAACAGAACAGTAATGGATGGGAGGCCTGCCCTTGTTCTGAAGCATGTGGGTAGGTGGATGGTGCCCAAGGCCTTTGGTTTTAGAAGCCTCAAAAAAGCCACTGTGGCCCAAGTGGAATCTATTGTCTATTCCAGGAGCTGGGTGTGTCGGAGTCCTCAGTTCACATCATTGGTGTCAGTCTGGGGGCTCATGTTGGAGGCATGGTGGGACATTTCTACAAAGGCCAGTTGGGACGGATCACAGGTAAAAAAAAAAGCCTCTCTATCTTTCCTCTCAGTGATTAGAGACAGAGAGATATTGCTTCAGAGACTCGTCTGAGGGGAGCAGAGGGGGTGATGAGCCAACATCCTTACGACTGAGTCATTATTGCTACTAAAATGATCCATTGCTTGCATAAAATAGTGTCATTCTTCCACCATCTCCAATGTCATGATAAGAGCCCAGGTATTTGTTCCCAAACCTCAGTGCACACATGTATACAATAGGTTGTAATAAGCTGTAATTGGGGTTTGGTGTGGAACTCACTCCCAGACAGTGTACAAATAGCTACAAAGACAGGGTTTATGCTTCAGTTTTCTGTCTCAGTCAATAAGGGTGGGGATTGCATGGTAAATACCCGAAATTCTTGGTTTTTCAGTTGGACAAGTTTGAATCATGTCTCACAGACTCCTCCTGAGGAGCCCTCTGGGATGACACCTATTATCATTGTTTTTTTGCCAAATTGATGGTATTGTTAAGTTCATTTTAGAAGCAGAAGACTGAGCCATTGAGAGAGTACCACAATAGACAACAGACCATGGGTTTCTTGAATAAAATGGTCCTAGGCTGGTTCTTTCAACCCTTGGTCCTGCTTAGATGATGCTCTGAGCTGAACTGGAGGGATTACTGGTGAAGGCACAGTGTATATCCATGGCATTTCTGGGAGTTGAGAGGGAAGAGGATCCTGATAGTAGTCTGTCATTATAGGTCTGGATCCTGCTGGACCAGAGTACACGAGAGCCAGCCTGGAGGAACGCTTGGATGCTGGAGATGCCCTGTTTGTGGAAGCCATCCACACCGACACTGACAGTGAGCTGGGGTGATGTGTCTGGGATGAGGGAATACACATAGGTAAAGGCTATGATGCTAGCACCTAGGGGTGTGGCCCTGGCCAGACAGCCCCTGTTCCTGGCAGAGCTTCTGTTATACAGTAGAGAATGTCTCAGAATGATTTTGAAGGTCTCTTCCAGCTCTGAGATCATTCTTTGGCTATCATTATTACTGTGACCATGGAGATTAGTAGTTTTATTTTAAGCTACCAGTGGGCAGGAAGACTCTCATTCATGAACCAAAATTGTTTGTTTGGTCATCTTACTGATTCAACATCAAACCCTGTGCTGATGGGTGTTGCTGTCTGCATAACATATGGGAAAATCATGCTGCTTTTTTTAGATTGTGTGTTCCTGTCCCCTAAGGATGGAGATGGGGACATTCCGCTCCCTGGACACACAGGCCAGTCTGGACTTCCCTTTTCCCTAGGGGACAAGCCTAGGTCAAGAGAGAGAATCTCCCTTCCAATAGTGACACACACAGGAAAGGTCACCTTAAGTCTCATTCCACCTTGTCTTTCTGACCACTTGGGAAAGGAGGTAGATAATCATCCTTATCTCTACTGGAAAGAAAATGTCCCCATGGTGTGAACCAGGCACTGTGCTCAGTGTTACTGCACAGAGAAACAATATCTGTTCTAGGCCAGAAGGGCTTATAGTTCAAGGAAGGGAGATACCTGTGGCTCAGCCCCTTAGATCTAAAGCATTCTTCTAGGATCCAAAACTCACAAGGCATGCAACTGGAAGAAGAAGTAGTGATATTGTCCAACCCCTGTCCCTACCATCATTGCACAGATACATACCAAGGTCCTACAGGCCTGCCTGTGTTACAGTAGTTTATCTTGCTCATGAGTAAGGTGAGTCTTTTGTTTGAGAGTCACATCAATGGAGACAGAAACACAACGGTGGTTGACAGAGAATGGGGGAGGAAAAATGAGTTGGTGCCTAATATAAAGCTTTAGTTCAGGATAGTAATATTTAGACAATAAAGGAAGACAATGACTTCTCACTATAAATGTAGACAATCAGTAAAGACACTTAAAGGCACTAGTTGTCTTCTTAAAGATTAAGATGGTAACTTTTGTTATGTGTATTTCATTGTGATAAAAAACCAACCAGCTTTTATATATAAAACCAATTTTAAAAATGCAGTAGAACTCTGGCATCCCCCACAAATCTATATCATGTTTGATTCATCGTTACCTGACATTGGTCCCTTGGGCCTTTTGAAGTTGGGGCTTCTTTAATGAGACAAAAATAAGAATTCTGCTTATTTGATCAATCTTCCCTGAGCTAGGAAGCCAGTCCTGAGAATTCAACAATGAATGGGGATATGTAGTTAGGCATCTGTGTATTTGTTCATTCAATAATGATTTGTTAGTCACTCATTGTGAGCCAGGTGTTGTAGTGGGTGTCAAGGACCCACAAGAAAAAACCAACAAAACCAACAAACAGACAAAAACAGGGAAATACCGAAGGCTTCATTCAAGGAAACAGGCCAGATTACAGGTTGCTATTATCACATGCATGTGGCTATTACACATTGTGTTAAAAAGCGTATTGAATAACTTCAGGGGGTTGCTTTGGAAGGATTACTGATGAGCATATGTAGAGTAGGCAAGTCTCAGTGGAGGAGGGTGAATCAGCCTTGGCAAGATCTAGGAGAAGATTCTGGCTAGAGAGGATGGACAAAGGAAGGTCTGGATGTGGGTGAGTGCTTGACTTGTTCTAGAAACAGGAAAGAGAACCATGTGGCTCAAGTGTAATGGAAATGGAAAATTTACTTTATTGGTCAAGTCTGAGTATCCTACAAATTGATTTTAGTGTGCTTTCTCTCAGAGTGGTTTGCCTTATGTACCTTCCCAAACCTTGGGAACGAGGACGCTGATTCCCAACTACCCTGAGGTGGGACTGGCCAAGTATATCCCTGAAGCAAGAGGTTAACAGGGCTCTGCCTCTTTCAGATTTGGGTATCCGGATTCCTGTCGGACATGTGGACTACTTTGTCAATGGAGGCCAAGACCAGCCTGGATGTCCTGCGTTCTTTCATGCAGGTCAGCAAGCCAGGGAGAGTTAGTATTTCCCTGCTCTATAAAATGAAATTCACCACATCTCCACCCTGATCAGCCAATGTGGGTCACACAGGGTCTTCCTGATGATGCCCTCCTATGTTTTACAGGGGCTTAGCACATACTAGTATCTTTGGAGCCCATGAATGCCAGAGAGTTCTCTGATGTGGGAAGCCAGCCTCATGTTTGTGTCATCATCCCAGTTCACGTCAGGCTCTGTCATGGTCTACTGTTGTTCAAGCCAATAACCTCCATTCAGTCCTGAGACATCTGTGGCAAGGCTTATAGGAGCTGCACTCTCTCCAGAATGTAGTGGTGGCAGAAGCAAGCCATCAGACCACAGAGCTGCATGGCCAAAGGTTGTTTCACTCAACATCTTATGAAGCTTACAGAGATCTGACTGCCTCTGCCTCCCGAATGCTGGGATTGAAGGAATATAGTGCTATACCCAGCTTCCAAAATTATCTTAAAGATATTTTAAACACATTCTCTCCTAAATACATTCCTCTGGAATTCTCTTTTTGAAAATATTTAACACATATTTTAAATTATAAATGTATTTAAATAACAAGTGTAGTTAATATCTGTCTTAAATAGTACTGAATCTGTCAAAAGCTAAGCACCAAAGATTGCTCAGCCTTATATTCTTCTTATGACTAAAATGAATATATTGGCATTTCATTTGGAAATATTAAATGCTAATTTCTGTTCATTTGTAGTACTCTCTTGTTTTATCAAATTCTCAATATTTTAAGGATTTTTGTTTTGTTTGCTTTTAAGGCAATATCTCACTGTAGCCCAAGCTAACCTCAAACTCTAGGCTGCCCTCCTGCCTCAGCTTCCTGAGTACTGGGATTCCAGGTGTGCACTGTCATACCTGTCTCCATTTTAAGGATTCTTTTGACAGTTTTATCAAACAAGTGCTATTTTTTTGGCCATATTTACAGGGTTTTCCAAACATGCTTCTTGGAAAACTTTAGTTACATTTCAGCTCTCCTAGTCCGGAGGAATGGTTTGGTTTCAATGGTTGTGGAAACTCTTGGTTGCATTTTAGTTCAATACTTTTCATTTCTTCATGATACAGTTTGAGAAATGGGCAGAGACCAGCTGCACCAGTACCCTACTATGCTAAAAGGAACTCTGCAGTAGGGGACACCTGACCATAGGAGAAAAGAGAGCGAACACAGTTTATGCTTAACTGTCAGTCCAAGAGAGAGTCTTATGGTACAGGGGAAGACTGCAGGTGGCTTACTCCTTACCGTTTAGCTTCAGCCTTATTTGGGCTGCAGCATAGTGTGTGTGTTGCATGGACTTAAGCGGTTGCAACTTTTAAATAATAAATGACCACAATCAAATCAAGTTGGGGTAATTGAGGTTCTTGGAAAGTTCTTTAGATCAGTTACTGGGCTAGATGAGGTACGGCATATTTGATTAAAAAGACAGATCATGAACCGTAGTTGATGCCAGACCACAGGTTCTCAACCTGTGGGTCGAGACCCATTTGAAGGTTACACAGTCCTTTCACAGGGTTTCCTAAGACTATCACAAAACACAGATATTTACATTATGGTTCATAATGGTCACAAATTTACAGCTACAAAGTAGTAACAAAAATAATTTTATGGTTGGGGGTCACTACAACATGAGGGTCGCAGCATTAGGAAGGTTGAGACCCACTGCTCTGAACTCTGCTGGGTGAGAAAACTGTTTTGTGGGTGGTGGTGAAGAAGATAGATAAGCAGAGAGACAAGCATCTCAGCTGTAGAGGTGGTACCCCTAATTCTGTATGCTCCCATTTTTTTCTGATCACATAAGAATCAATCTCAAAGGAAGGGAATTTCTTGACAGGCTAAGCTTCCATAGCTCAGGAAAATTTAAAAGAAAAGAGAGATTGAGGTAATCATGTCTGTTAATATTTCAAAGTGTGGCTCAGGGGACAGCATGTCTATTCATAATCCTCTGCGGTGCAAAACTTTACCGTAGACTTTTTTCAGTAGACTTTACAGTAAGCAGCAGCGAGGGAGTTTCCACTGGTCTTGTCTAGAACTGTGATATAGTTTTTGTCCTCTCTCAGGCTACAATTACTTGATCTGTGATCACATGAGAGCTGTATATCTCTACATCAGTGCCCTGGAGAACACTTGCCCACTGATGGCCTTCCCCTGTGCCAGCTACAAGGCCTTCCTTGCAGGAGACTGTCTGGATTGTTTCAACCCTTTTCTGCTCTCCTGTCCGAGGATTGGTAAGACCTTACTCCCTCAGCATCACTCAGCCTCTCTCTGCTTCCCTGGACAATTTGGAGGCATTCTAGCATGGACCATTTGTCACCTCTTTTGTTTCTTAAACAGTTTTAAAATTTAAAATGTTAAATTGTTTAAGTCTTTCTAGCATTTCGAATATGAGTGCTGTATTTACATCACTTTTTCCCCTTCCTCTCTCCCTCCATTGCCTCCTGCTCCCCTCCCTCTCCTCTACAATTATATTTGTCAAACACACACACACACACACACACACACACACACACATACACACACACACCCATTAGTGCTGCTCTTATGTATATGTATTTAAGGCTGACCACTTGGGATCGGATAACCTATAAGGGGCTCATCCTTAGAGAAGACTGATTCTTTCTCTGCAGCCACTGATTTTCTGTAACTGCTTATCTAGAGGTGGGGCCTTGTGGGATTTTCCCTATGATGTTGGCACATCTGTGGGTGCTGTGATGGTACATATCTTGTTTAGACAATCACATTGTCAGAGTACCTCTGACCTAGGGTCAAGAGTCTATTCATCTGGGAAAAGGAAATTAACCCATGAGGTTCTCAGCTCACTCTCAATTAGAAGAGACCATTTACTTATATGCTCCCTGCTGGCATGCTTGCTGGCTATGTGCACGTGGTAGGGATTTCCCAGAGCTACATGTTCATCCTTATTAGAAGTGGGAGGTTGTGGTGGCCAAATGGCATCATCGGGATAGGAGAGGTGACTAATTGTTGGGCAGGTCATGTATGCAAAATGTGAGAGGTAGATAGTGTCCCATAACAACACACACTGAACACACACTGGCATGGTCTCCTCTTCCACAGATGAGTATCTGGCTTCCCTTCAGAGGTGATGGGGCAAGAGGTTTGTAATAGCTACTTCCCATTGTCTGTCCAACTTCTCTCTCTGCTTTTCCTCTCACTGAACCCCAGAGACACTGGCCATATACCCTTCCCAGTGTGTTAACCAAGGTTCTTCACCTTGTGGGTCCTTGGTCTAGCTCTGACCTCACTCCAGAGCACAGTCTCCCCAAAAGTCAGTCATCTTTGAGTCTTCAGGACATTCACTTTGCTGTGTCCCCACTAACAGGATACAGGTGCCGTTAAAGCAACTGTGATATGAATTGGTTTGCAAGTTAGACACAAAGCTAGACACAAAACAAGTTTCTTACAGGTACTGACCAAGACTTAGTGAAATGAGGGCAGTGGGAACAGCTCAGCAGTCAGGCTCTTGCCACCAAGCCAGAAAACCATGTGTTCCATCCCCAGGATCCACCTGGTAGAATGAGAGAGCTGGCTACCTAATGAGCTTTCTGACTTGCACATGTGTGTTGTAACATGCAAATGCCCCTGGTTCCCCCTAGACCCCTGCTAAACAAACAAACAAACAAACAAACAACACATTTAAAAAGAAAATAAATGAATTCGCAGATTGATCAGAAGAATGTCCTTCCTGCTGACTTCCGTGTTTACTCTCCACTGGACTTTTTTTTCTTTGTTTTGTTTGTTTGTTTGTTTGTTTTTGTTTTGTTGTTGTTGTTTTGTTTGGCTCTTGGGACCCATCACAAAGCAGGAGACAGAGCTCACATGCAGTTGAGGATCTGTGGAACACAGGGATGCATAAATAAGTCCACACCTGACTAGGGACTCTGGGTCCTAGAAATGTCCTTCTGAAAATGATGCCATCTTTGCTTCTTTATATCCAGGACTGGTGGAACGAAGTGGTGTCAAGATTGAGCCACTCCCCAAGGAAGTGAGGGTCTATCTTCTGACTACATCCAGTGCCCCATATTGTGGTAAGTAGGAAGGAAAAGGCTTAGCTATGCTCTCGGGATGCTGGAGATGTCCGTGGTTCCCTTATGGAATGCATCTAGTCCAGTATGGGTGTACAGACAGGAAGTGATGGGTTTGCAGAGATATCCTGGGAGGTAGTGTCAGGCAGAACCAGAACTGTGACAGTGAATTGAAGCAGTGTCATTACAGTGGGGACTCAAAAGCCTCTCTCTGATGACATACTCACCCTTCTTTCTCTCCCCATTAAAATGTGTGCTCAGCCGGATGAGTGGCACACATCTTTAAATCCATCACTCAGGATACAGACAGAGCAGGTGGATCTCTGAGTGTGAGGTCAGCCTGGTCTACAGAGTGAGTTCCAGAACATCCAGGGCTACACAGAGAAACTCTGTCTCCAAGTGAAGGGGGGAGGGAGAGAGAAGCTTCTCAGGGGTACCCGTGACTCATGCCATTCTTCACACTTCTTTCCCCTTCTAGTACCCACACCACATACCTCCCACCCTAGTAGAGCCTCCTAGGTCAGAATCCTTGAGGAATTCGTGACCTCTACCACCTTCTCCTTCAGTCACTCCAGCCAATCATGGATATTGCTCCCAACGTCTCTTTGAAGCTAAGATGCCAATGATTACAAAAGATGCAAAACACAATAAAAATTAGTCTTGAGACCCATGAAATATGTTAGATGCTAAGCCAGTGCCCTTCCCATAGTCTTTACAGCTCCAGGAGGGCAACTATATTTCCTGGTTTGTATTTATGGTCTTGGGCACTCCTGTCTGCTCTATGGTGCAAAACTACAGGGCAAAACTATGCTAACTTGGATGATAAATTATATAGTCACCTTAATTTGAGCTGATTTTCTCATTAGCTTGTGTGGCTTTAGTAGAGGTATCTTGTGGCCACTGCCTTCCATTTACTGGGAAGTCCCAGTGTAATGTGATTTGGTGCTCAGAGCTCTGGTGGACCTGGCTTTGACTCTCAGCTTCTCTATCTTCCAGTTGAGTATTAGGAGCAGGTTACTTTGCCTTTCTGAAACCCAATATCCTCCTGTGGAACATGTAAACAATGCCGGCAAGAATCAATTCTGAGGTAAAAGTATAGAGGAAGTCAGAGGTGTGGTGACTCAAAGCCTGGCACCTAATTATTCCCTTCCCTCAGGCAGAGGGCTTCAGATCTAGATGGGGTGTGGAGCGATTAATGGGTATGGTCACATCTGAGGAACAAAGTGGTCTCAGTCCATGGTGGAATTTTCATGAAGCGAGGTTCTCAGAGACAATAGCTGAGGCACACAAATGGGCGAGGAAATCAGGATTCAACATCAGGCCTTCTGACCCCTTTCCATGTACCTCATGCCACCAGGCTCCATTCCTTGTTCCTTCTTGTCACTCTCTTGACAGCAGTGGCCCTCCGAGGGGGGCAGGTGGTGTGTAGTGGCGAAAGCAATGCTCCGGAGACCAGATGACCTGGCTTCTCAATCCAGTCAGGGCAAGCTGGCAGCAACCTGTGCAGGCTCTGTCTGTGCAGCTAAGAATACACTGGGTATGGGAGCCTGGGAAATGTTGGGGGTGATGAGCTTTGTGAGGTCCCTGCTTAGGCAGAGTCAAAGAGTCATACCATTTCTGGTTTCGTGTTTGTTTCAAACCTCTTCCTTATACCCCCAGAACACTTCCTGTCCGTTCACACAGCACAGAGGGACACAGGAAACCAGCCAGCATGAACATCTGCTTGCTTGTGTGCTCTGAGACTCTCCTTATTAGGAGAGACGCAGGGCACCATCCTTTCCTTAGGTCGACCAAGCCGTCCTGTCCAACGGAGCCAGGGCCAGCTTCAGTTCCCTAGGCACTCGAAGGCCACCACAGCCCTGGACCTCTACTCTTAGCGTTGTTAGCCTGCTTCCACCTCAGCAGTGCTCTTGAGGACACTTGAGGACTCTTGCCACCCTTGAGTCCGGCCAGGCCTGGGCCAGCAAGGGCTGATCTTCTACAAATAATGATTTTAAAACGATATACAGCTGTTCCTCGTGAACAGCGTTTCACACAGCGGTCTCTCCTTTTCACCATTATCCTGTAAGTAACCGAGAGACAGAGGTTCGGTGATTTAGACAGGATGGCCCAGTTTGTCAGCACCAGGGCCTGGCCTTAGGTTCTTGGGTTCTGACCACCCACTCAGGGGCCAGGGTCCCATTCTCCGAGTCATCTTCCTGGACCATTTCGAATTTTGCTTTCACTGCCATTTTCTGTTCATCCAGTCCTGACTCTCCTTGGGTTTCCAGGGCAGTGTGGAGAAGAGAAACAGAACCTTAAGAAAACGTCTGACAAACATAGGAAGAGATGGCGCCCACTGTAGGTTAACCTCAACCTAAGGAGATACATTCCTGAAGCTTTCAAACTCAGATAAGTTTCCCTTACATCGCACATATCCACCCTAGTTCAGGAACTTTGCCCAGCCCACAGTTCACATCCTGTAACTGGTCTTTTACTACGTTGTGAGTTCTTTTTTCCTGCACCTTTCTCTACGCCCTTTCACCCTTCCAACCCCCTAACACTAGATAGAAAAGAAGAAGAAGAAAAGGTTAGAAAGCAAAGGGGCAACATTATCATTAGACTACTGCTTGCTGTTAGACTGAGCATAGAGCTCCCTGGGGCAAGTTTGATCTTCACCGTCAGGATATCTGATCTCTTCTTGTTTCTTCTTTGCACAAGACTACTTAACAAGTCATGACCAACAGTAACCAACAACCCACCCTGTCTCTCTGGGGCCCTAGCATTAATATAATCTCTGAAAAATTCCCAGAATTCCAAACATCACAAAAATCACAGAAACTACCTGCACCTAGCAAAATCTCACCCCTGCTAGAGCACACGGAAAATCACAGTCAGCTGCTGTGGACAGTCTGAAGCAGCCCCATATCCCACACCTGGGATTAAAATGAAAACATATTTCTGAATTTTTTTTAAAGGAAACAAAACCCCAGAGTTCTCACTACCACACCCTTCAGTAATAACAGACAGGAGACATGTAACACCAGATTGTTTTTCTCTTTGGAGAGGACAGGATGGCAGGCTCTTTTGTCTTCTGAGTTCTTTAGCATGTTGGTGCTTGTCGGTGAGTGTGTTACTAAGCCTGGTGGGCTCAGATGGGTTACACCACTCCTCTAACCTAAGCCTTAGTATCTGCATTCATTGGCTATTTCCCCAACAGGTACCGGAAGAGTAAAGGATTACAGCTCTATGTTCCCATCATGAATGGAGCCAAGGGAGAAACAATAGGGACCAAAGTGACTGCAAAATGTTACCAAGTACCCCTGCCCAGAGAGAGAGAGAGAGAGAGAGAGAGAGAGAGAGAGAGAGAGAGAGAGAGA
>JADRCH010000149.1:1704315-1786118 GCA_019843965.1 Rhynchomys soricoides | reverse complement strand
AGAGAGAGAGAGAGAGAGAGAGAGAGAGAGAGAGAGAGAGAGAGAGAATGTGTCAGTAACCCTGTAATCCTTCCTTACCCACCCTCCCTTATCAGACAGTCACCATGAGCCAAGATGTTTGCCTGGTCTACATTGGTAACACCCTTGTTCAGAACCCTACACTGCTCAAGGCAGGCTCAATGTAACAGCCAGCCAGCTAAGCTCCCGACTCTGTATATGGAGAAGGGGAGAGGGATCCTACTCTTTGTTCAATGAGTTGTTTATTTAGTGTATGTCCTTGTCTGTGTGTGCTGTTGTAATAAAATGTCCAGGACTGGGTAAATTACAAAGAACAGACGTCTTTCCTCTCGGCCTTCTGGAGACCAGAAAGCCCAAGGGTGAGGTGTTGATATTTGATGTCTGAGGACTGTTCTCTTTGCTTTCTGATGGCATCTTGTTACTGTCACAGGTCTTAACCCAATAGAAGACAGAAGGACCAAAAAGTCCCTAGCTAGGTCCTTCTGTCACTTTTAAGGTACTGATCTACTCAGGAACACTCTGGGGGCTCTCACTGATCCTGATTGGCAAGCTGATTAGCACACCAGCAAGACCTGGGGATTGGCCTGTCTCCCCTCCCCGCCCCGCAGCAGTGGACTTTCAGGCAAGTGCTGCCATACCCAGCTTCTTAAGTGGGTGCTGGGGATCCAGGTTCAGGTGCTCCTCATCAAGCTCTTAACCATCTCCCCAGGGGTAAAGTTGAAATATGACTTCTGCAGGGCCAAAGGTATTCAAACAATAGCGATGTATGCTGAATCCTCTTTGATATTCTCAAGAGTACCTCACCGCCATCAAGATGTGTTGGTGGGAAAACATGACTATCCCCAAGCCTGATGACCTAAGTTTATTCCCAGATGGAGGAAGAGGAGAACCAATTACTACATGTTGTCGTCTAGTCTCCAAGAGCACCACATGACACACCCACACTAAGTAAAATTTAAGTGTGATTTTATGTTACCTCACCACAATAAGGTCACCAAACATAGAGGAGTGAACTGCTCTTGCAACAATAAAAACTCACACTTTCTGAACGTTCCCCTAAGCGAGGGCACTGTCCTTGCTCCAGCCAGTGGGATAACTATTAGCCCTGAGAAATCGGAGGACCGGAGATAACAAGTGATCTGTGCCTCTGACAGTGCCTTGGAGGTAGAGAATCACAGGCAGGCTGCTGCTCTGTGGGGCTTTCACTCTTGGCACCTGTGCCACCTGCTCACTCTTGGCACCTGTGCCACCTGCCAAGCCTTTGCTGTTTTTTTGGTTTCCCAGCGCACCACAGCCTCGTGGAGTTTTATTTGAAGGAGAAGAGAAAAAAGGATACCAGCATTGAGGTCACCTTTCTTAGCAACAATGTAACATCCTCGGTCAAGATCACCATGTACGTAAGTGTCCTCTGGCTAAGCTTCTCTTTCATGTATGTATATGTTCAGGTCAGACACAGTGTGATTGCTGGGCCTAGCCCATCAAGCTGGGGACAGTGCCCACTATAGATCTACTCACAGATACAAGCTGCAGGTTTGGGATCAGTACCACCTTAAGCACAGTGTGTTCAGATGCTAGTAAGCAAGGCTAGTGGGCAGCACCAAAGGTGATTAATTCTCAGTAGGAAACAGTGCTCTGGGGGACCAGGCAGAATTGTGTTAGGGATGTCAACAGGAAGGAGAGCCTCAGCCTCCATTCCCCTGCAGGGGTGACCAGGGCCTTAAGGGCAGGCCCATGGAAGGAGGAGTGGGGCTGGGTCAACCCAAGGCAGAAGGCCAGTTAAAGTGTGAGGTTAGGGCCAGAAGGGGTGTTCTGAGTTTTCGGGACCAGAGCTGATCATTTCCATTCCTTTGGGGCAGACTTGACTCTGGGGAACTGGTTGGACCAGGCTTGTAGCAAGAGAGCAAAGAACTGTACCTTCCAGGGGCCACAAGCCTGGCAGGGAGTGGGAGTCAGGGACAAGGAGGGCCTGTTTCTTTAAAAAGCAATTACTAGCTAATCAGACATGTAAACACTGGTTCTGTTAGGGTCCAGTCAGGAAAATAGAGCCTATGCAGGAGAGACCCCAAAGGGGCCTTGACAGAGCAAACTAATCACAACCGCACTGGGAACGCGGCAGGAGATGGGATGCATCAGAGGAAATGCAGAGCTTACCACAGAGGCTGCTGGGCAGGAGCCAGAACCTCCACAGGAAGTGCATGTAGCCTCTTCACAAGCCCTGCCCCACCCAGAGGCCCTCAGGGGCCAGTGCCTGCTTCCCTCAGACAGCTTTTGCGAGATCTGCTGACAAAGTAGCTGCAAAGAAAGGTTTGCAGGAGGAAAAAAAAAAAAAAAAAACAAACCCGAACGCAAATAGGGGAATGAGCAGTGAACACCTCTCTGAACATTTCCTGGTCCACTGCACTGAGCTATGAGAACACAGAGACAGTGCCTAAGCGGATCTGAGGATGTGACAAGGGGAACAAAGGATTTGCAGGAGTGAGCTGGGCAGTGGGTTAGTAAGAAAAGGACATAGAGGTGTGCCTGGAAGAGAAAGCCAAGGTGTGGGATGTGGAACCAGAGGAGGCTGGAGAGATAAATCAGGCTTGGAAGGACAAATTAGAGAGCAGCTAGTGGAGCCCTTGGGCTTGTTAAAAAGGAGAGTGACCTCATCGGCTGGGGGTGGGAGGGTGTGTTCTCAGACTGCCCTGCTGAACTGTGCTTTGAGGGGAGACAAGTTCCACCAGGAAGAGATCATTCCTCCTGAGCTCCCAGACATCCTGCACTAGACAGTGTTCTGTCTGCAAATACTGGTCCCTCCCTGTCATGGATCTACAGGTGCCCCCAGTGGCTTGTGGACTGTGGAGGACTAGTGAGCTGAGGACTTTTCATAGTTATTTGTTTAAAGTTGTGTTGTTTCTGGAAGGGCTTTCCTTGGTCTCTCTAGCCAGTTGGTAGATCAACAGATATTAATGGAGATCTTGGCATGGACACATTAGGTCTTCTGGATCAGTAAAAACACTTCCTACCCACCAGTCACTGGACACCTGGCACAAGCCGAAGCTGAAGTCCTCTGAGAGGATCTCATAGGTGGTTAGCCTTTACTCCCAAAGGAAGACATGTGACTCTTGAAGAATGACACTGAATGGGCTAACTCTAACCATCACCTTTTTTTTTTTTTTTAATTAAAAAATCAGGAATTAGAAGGATAAGTGCCAGGGAAAAGTGTGTTTTTCCTCTACTTTCTATTATTTTGTAAAAACCCAAGTTTTCCTTTTAACTGAAGAATTTACCCAAGCCAAGCCACCCACTCAAAGCACCTTTCATATCCCTTATAATTTATAAGGTCTTTGATAAAAGCAGTTTCTTAAATCCTATTTTTCTCTGACATATCTAAAATGCTTCCGAGCAGGGCAGCTTGGCTATACCTGAGCCAAGTTGTTCTGCAAAATGAGGCAACAATCTGTGCGTCTACTTCTGGATGAGAAAAATAAACCAGGAAGACACCACCGCTCTGAAAAACCTGAAAGGAAAAGGGAACAGGGCTGAGCGGTGAATTATGACCCGACCTGCTGTGGTGTGGGGAGGCATCTGTACTCTGCCCCTCTCCCTCGTTCTGAGTCTCCCAGTGTCTCAGAGACCAGGATGGAAGGACACACTGTCCACTACCCAAGCCCTAGGCAACCAGTTCCTCCCATGGCACAACTAGATTAAGCATTTTTCTTTGGGAAAGAGCTGTTTCGGAAATCTTGAACTTGAGTGATCTCAGTGGACCATAAAGAATCACATGGGAAGTCCCTTAAATAAAAATGTTTATTGACTTTCCAGTAATAATAATAATAATAATAATCCCAAGTATTTCCTGGGTCATGTTCAAAATTGTTGGTCTAAGGGCAAGAGGCCAGTAAAAATTACAAAAAAATTCTGTCCCCATTGTCAAGAAGCCTGAGCCCTTGTACTTTACAGATAAGAAGGTTTACCTGCAGAGCCCCTTGGTTCAAAGACAAGTGAAGCACAGAGCCATACTGGCTCATACCCTCTTCCCTTGCCTTTCAGACCTAAAGAGCAACTTGAAGGGAGAGGAGTCTTGGCTCATCCCAACCCACAGTGCCAGATAAACCAAGTGAAACTCAAGTTCCAAGTTCCTAGCCGGGTTTGGAGAAAAGACAGAACTCCTATCGTTGGGACTTTCTGTACTGCTCCTCTGCCAGTCAATGACAGGTGAGTCACAGAACCCACCTCCCCAAGCATCCCCACAACACTGCCAAGTACAGTTCTGGACCTTCAGGGTGTTGCCTGATGAAGCTCAACCTCACTATGGTGATAACCATCTTAGGTGAGGGATCGGCTGGGACCCTGGGTTCTCCTGAATCTTCTGTAGGGTCATATTGAGTAAAGTTTTAGGGAGGAAGCCAGAGAAGCTGATCTTTATTTCTACTCCCTACCTCGATACATGAAGCTTTTGCATCTGCTTTATGCATTTGGTTTTAGTTAAAGTTTTATCAGAATATTCATCCTGGTGTATTTTCCCCTCCTTGGCCTTCTTCAAATGTGCCATTGTTGTCTTGGGTGTGGTTCTAGACTCTTTCCAATGAGTAGCCTTACCACCTTACTATTGGCACACAGGGAACAGGAATAGGCTACACAGTAGGAAAGTGTAGACTCCTTTCACTAGACAAGGAGCACAGGAAAGAAAAGACATACAACTTTCAGCTCTTTCTCTGGGTAACCAAGAACCTGCCTCCTGTTGTTCTTCATCAACATGTATGTTTTCCATACAGCAAGAGGACGGTCTGCATACCTGAGCCAGTGCGTCTGCAAGCAAGCACGCCCGTTTTCCAGAACCTGAAAATAGCCTGTGTGGAGCCTGAGCCTACGCAGGAGGCAGTGGCCGGAGTTTTTCGAGGGCAGTGTGGCAAGAGCTGTTTGTGAGCAGCATGTTCCATCCCATTTCTACCAAGGGGGAAGGCCAAGTTCTTGGTGGCTTTTCTCATAAGTAGTTACTGTGGAGGGGACAGATGACTCATATTACAGAACTTGATCTCCGTCACTGACTTAAAAGCTTTACATAGATGCTGTTTCAGTTTCTCTGTTTCGACACAACTGTAATCACCTCACAGTCTTAGGTATCTGTACTTAGGATTTAATGGAAATGTATGCAGAGAAATGTTTTAAATAAACTGTCATGGACTATCTGAATCATTTTGGTTGTTTTGTTGAAATGTAATTCTGCTACACACACACACACATATACACATTTATTTATTATTTACAGGGCCACTGAGATGACTTGGTGACGTGCACACATACACAGTAATTAAGCAAATAAATGTTTAAAAATTAAAAAGTGATTTACAGAGGATCACTATTGCTACCAGCTATAGATAATCTTGGAAGAAAATGTTCATTTTTGTATTTTTGTAATGAATAGTGTATCGCAGACACTTATAACCTGTCAAGCTCCCAGGAAAAAAATGTTTAGACATGACACTTAGCCATGATGGAGGAGAGTAATTGGATATCTGTAACACACACACACACACACACACACACACACACACACACCTGAGGTTCAGGGTGCATCACGGAAGAGGGAACAGAGAGAATACAGGAGCTGGAAGAAAGGGGTGAGTGTTATGTTGACAATTCCCTCCGAATTGAACATTTTTCTCCTGGAGGAAGAAAGAGAGTCATGAGAATCAGGAAGTAAACAAGGAACCTGAGTCCTGGAAAGATGACACGTAGAAGATTCACTAGACCCCACCTCAGAACTATAGGATGAGGAAGGACATCTGTGTAGAAGAGTCCTGTCAGAGTGTCCCACGGGTTCAGAGAGGTCCAGGGATGAAGCCTATGTGCGTTGTTACCCAAGCTGGGACCAATTTCTTGGTAATGCAGCTGACTTTGAGGTTTTCCTACTTCTGTAAGTGAGCTCTTGTGATCCTGTAGCCTCGGTGAACTCATTGGTAGCAGGGTTAGATTTTTGTGGAATTGTTATTGTGGTCAGTTGCTGGTTCCCTGTTTGGGGTAAGTAGATATTTGCATGAATCCTCTCAAGATGTCACAAGACCCCAGCACACTCCCCATGTGGCGTCTTTGTGACAAAGCCTTTACTATAGAGATACTTTGAAGAGAGTTGTCTAAACCACACTTATTCCTCCTACACCATCTTGAATGACAGCATATGTCAATATTACTTGTTAGTTGTTTTTCTGTTGTTGTGACAAAAACCACTAGGACCATAGCAACCTATGAACGAAGGCATTTAAACTGGGACCAAGGTTGCAGACGGATAGAGTCCATGGCTGTTACAGCTGTGAGCATAACGACAGCAGGGCAGGCACGGAGCTGGAGCAGGAGCTTGGCGCTTACATATTTTTATTGTGTTTTTTTTTTTTGGCGAATTTCACATCGTGCATCCAATCCCACCCATCTCCCCTTCCCCTGGTACCCACCTGCCACCCTTGCAACTTCCCCAACAACAGAGAAAAAAATCTCACCGTGGACACTGTAGTGTGTCCCAGTGTGTCCCACAGTGCACCTTTTGTCCACACTTTCTTTGCTTGCAAATATTTATTGCAATGACTCATTGATCTGGTCTGAGGCCTCTGGCTTCTACTACTCTATCAATACTAGAGCCTCACTGGGAGTCCTCTCAGATATTGTTGTTGCCCTGTGACATGGAGATCCTGTAGTTTTGGATCTGTAGGACCAGCCCCTTTGTGCACTCCAGCAGTACATTGTTGGGGTGGGCCAGTTCAAAACCTTGGATCTGGGCATGAGAGGGTCTCAGCTGGTCAGCCTGACAGCTAGCTCTCCTGCTCTCGGTTGGCTCACCAGCAACCCCACCGAACACCACATTACTATATGGATGATTCTGTCATGTTGTGAAAATGAACTTCTAAAGCCACATTCCCTTTTATTCTTTTGACAAGGCAATCTCTAACAGTCTTGGGCAAAGTATAAAATGAATTCTGGCAATAATCAGACTGAACTTGGAAGTGGAAATATTCTAAGTAGAACAAGCAATTAAAAAACTAAATCATGCACCAGGCAGGGTGGTACTCACCTTTAACCCTAACACGCAAAAGGCTGAGACAGGTGGATCTCTGTGAGTTCCAGGTCAGCCAGGGATACAGAGTAAGACCCTGTATCAGAAACATACATACATACATACATACATACATACATACATACATACAAAGTGAATGGCTGCCAGGTGACTGAAACTTTCTAGAAAATCCTGCCTATTTTTGGATTCCTTACCCATAAAAACTGAGAAGACACAAATGTTTACTGTTTAAGCTGTTATTTTTTATACCTTGTTATATAACATTTTTAAAAAATATGGACTTCATACCTGAGAGTGTTTCTCCTTTTAAAAAGGTCATTTACAGGGGCTGGAGAGATGGATCAGCAGTTAAGGGCACTGACTGCTCTTCCAGAGGTCCTGCGTTCAATTCCCAGCACCCACATGGTGGCTCACAACCATCTGATGCCCTCTTCTGGTGTGTCTGAAGACAGCTACAGTGTACATACATATATACATACATACAAACATACATACATACATACATAAAATAAATAAACAAATCTTTTTAAAGGTTCATTTACAGTCTTTGGGTAGGAGATAACTATAGATGTTGAGCTCTCAGTGCTGGAATGACTTCTTCCAGGTACCAGAGATTGGAGCATCACACAGCTTTTGAGGGAAGAAAGTGGGTTTTCATTGAGTCATTACTTCCCAAATTTTGATCTTATATCAACCACAGCCAAAAATTAGATGGTAGCCTCAAACTGGGTAAGCTGAAGAGAATTTAAGAATATTTTATCTGAGCTGGAAGTACATAGCTATGAAAGCTAAGCACTTGCGTAGTAGGTACAAGAGAAGTGGGAACTCAGAGCCATCCTCAGCTACGTAGCAAAAAAGAGGCCAACTTGGGCTACTTGGGATGCTCAAAAAGACGATTTACAATATTCCTGAGGAACTGGATGGTTTTCTGTGGCTAGTGGAATGAGAGCTTCTAGGACTCTGAAGATTCCAAGAAAGTCTGGAAACTGCAGTCCCACCGTCACAGACACAGGGAAGAGGGCAGCCACACAGGCTGCTCTACCTCACTCTCCTCTCCTCTTCCTGTTCATGACACTGAGTTACCCTAGCAGAAGTCAGAGGAGAAAACAACCAACAACTTGATCCATAGAGGTCCAGGGCATAGAGTGGGGCACAGAAGGATGGATACTAAGTTCACCCTCATTACTTTCCCTCCTAGATGGTTCTCTTTTTTAAACTTAGCTTTAAAAAGACTCTCATAAATGAGCTTTAAAGAAAGTTGTTGACTTTTGGGGTCACTCTGTAACAAAGGCAGGGAGAATGACGTAAGCCATAGGGTATGGTTACATCATCTGGATGAGGTCATACAGAATGCAGGAGCTAGGGCTCAGGCCTTCTGAGCTGTGGCAAGAGAAGCCACAGGATAGTCAACGCAATGTCCATTTGGACATTCACCCATGAGCCTCATTCTCTGCCTGCCGTAGCCTTGCAGGACATTGTCGCATGGGAAGAATCCATGTATTCTCCAGCAAGCAGGCTTGCAATTTCCTTCCTTTTTAAAACCTCAAGTCATTCTTTCTTATACACCCTCCTGTAACCACCCAGCAGCTAGAGGATTTCTCTGGGGGTGACCTCAGCTGGCTTGGGCGTCATCAAGCTCAAGTTCCTGTGGTCGTGACTCAGGGAACAGTGACCCATCCTGGGAGACACTGCTTAGCCATACTTCTTCCTTAGTTTTCCCTTATGCTTGTGACTTTTCTTCCATGTATGGATAAATCATATCATGCTTCTGTGATAAAAAGATTATATCATAAGCTGCTATTCTGGTTAGGCTTTGCGTTATCTTTGGGATATGGCCCCTGTTTCTTCACTAATGTTGTTTTAAAGCATTTTGAAATGTAACCATGTGTTATCGTGTGTCCCATCAGAAATGTTAGATCATTACCATAAATGGAAAACTAGTTTCTCTTATCATAGACTAATCCTAGAAATAAATACAATGAGAACATAGCCATGTTTGAAATTCCAAGCAGATGCTGTGAATTGCTGGCCCCTGAGCTGCAAGGCCCTCTTTTTCTCAAACGAAAAACAAATATTAGCCACTTAGGAGAGAAGTTTTCAAAACTCATTGTCTTAGGGTTTCCATTGCTGTGAACAGACACCATGACCAAGGCAACACTTATAGAGGACAACATTTAATTGGGGCTGGGTTATAGCTTCAGAGGTTCAGTTCATTATCACCAAGGTAGGAACATAGCAGCATCCAGGAAGGCACAGTGCAGGAGGAGCTGACAACTCTACTTCTTTATCCAAAGGAAGCCAGGAGCAGACTTTCCTGGGCAGCTAGGAGGAGGGTCTTGAAGTCCACCCCCACAGTGACACTCTTCCTCCAACAAGGCCACACCTCCTAATAGTGCCACTCCCTGGGCCAAGCGTATTCAAATCACCACACTCATCCATATGCTAGCAAGATGGCTGGTTGGGTAAAGGTACTTGATATCAAGTCTAATGCTCTGAGTTTAATTACCAGGACTCAAAAGGTGGAGGGAGAGAGCAGACTCTTTCAAGGCTTCCTCTGACCTTCATACATGTGCTGTGATGATCACACACACACACACACACACACACACACACACGAGAGAGAGAGAGAGAGAGAGAGAGAGAGAGAGAGAAACCCACATCCCTTATTTATGTAATTAGTGGACTGAAAGGAAGACATGCAAAGTTTTCTTACTATGAGATTTTGTAGCACACTGTGGCAGGTCTAGGCTTCCTGTCCAGGCATATAGCCTTCTCTTTGGGAAGCCTGGCTTTAATCAGCTGGAGTGTCTGTGGGATTTTGGGGGTAGGGTGTGGGGTGTAGGGTGTGGGGTGTGGGGTGGGGTAGGGGTGTTGGGAGGTTGGGAGAGGGTGTTCTAGCTTGATGACAGGGCAAAGGCAGGAACCCCTCCACACCCAGTGGACTCTCAGAACTCTAATGCAAGCATTATGATTGTGGATTAATTCAACCCAAATGTCAGATTCCCCACCAAGCCAACACATCTGATGGAAGATTAGTGCAAGTTGACCCCAGAACAGGGAGATGACAGAATTAGCTGGTGCTGCACAGCTCTTCACTGGTTCTCCGGTGTTTTGCTATGGTTTAGCCTCTCAGCACAGCTGTGAGGCACAGGCAGTAACTACCTCTGCTCACACAGCAAGGAACACAGGGCTGGTATGCAAAGGAGCTGGGACTCAAACCCCAACCGCACAGGCCATTAACCAGACTGTAATTAGTCTCTACGTACAAAGCACTCTGAAACCACGCTCAAGTAAATTCTCCTCAAAGGCCCACAGTGGAGCCCCCAAGACTGGCTACAGAACTTTTTGGAGTCTGGGTGAAATGAGAATATTGTTTAAAACAAGGAAAGTTACAAAACAATTCAAGATGATAACAGCCAAGCAGGAAACAGAACTACAGGCCACATGTCCAGGCAGTGGGTCCTGCAGCCAAGTGAGCTGTAGGAGAATCTCAGACAATCGTATGTAGACAGCTGTCTGAGAACTCAGACAAGGTTTCATTTCAGTTGGTGTGTTCTTTTTGGAAAACAGGGCTGGTCCATCAATACCGTGAGAACGAAGATAGGAACAGGAAGCCAGAGGAGTGCGGAGAAACCATGAACGCAGCTGGAGATCACTGCAGTCAAAGAGACAGCCAGGTGCTCGGTCCTCTCTGAAGTCCTTCTATGAGGAGCTTCTAAAGCTTCTAGGGGCTCACAGATTGCGCCTTGGCTATAAATCTCTCCTTGAAAAAGAACAATGCTTTGTCTTATCTATGGTAACACCATCAGCTAGCACGTTAGGATAGTATAGTCCCTTACTATTAGAAAAACGAACAAATGGCCCATGGAGCAGTCTTCTATGACAATTTATCGTAAGCACTGGCTTATCTTTGTAGTGTTTTGTTTTGTTTATTTGTTTCTTTTTTCACTAACCTAATTTCTTCACGTGTTAAAGATCTATTCTGACTTTCACTTTCTCTTGAGTCAGTTTCTGCAGTTGGTACATTTCTATGAATCTGTCCATTTTACCCAAGTTTTCTAATTTCCTGATGTATATTCATAGTATTCCCATATATATTTTATTTCTATAAGCTCAGTAGTGATGTCTCTTAATCTTGTCTTCAGAAACCAATCTTCGCACATTTTTATTGGTAAATCCTGCTAAAGGTGTATTACCTTTATTGTTCCTTTCAAAATATAACTGGAAATAACTGGTTTCCTGTTCTCCGTTTTGTTAATCGGTACTAGTTTTTATTTTCTCCCTTGGTTGGACATTCTTCAGTGTTATATAGGTTTTTTTTTTTCCCAGTAGAAAAAGCCAAGCATATGATTTTGCCTTTGAACTTTTACTTCTGCCCTGCCAACCTTTCATGAGATCACAGATTTTGTTGCTGTTGTTGTTGACTCCCTCCCTCAAAAGAGACAGGGTCATGGGGTTGCAGTTCTTGGAGATGCTGTGGCTATTGTAGCAAGACATTATTCTGCTACGTGTGCTTCAGTTATCTTCATGCGTGACAACAAATTTCAGAAGATCAATATAAATCCCCAGCATTGGCTCCCTATAAAATCTCAAGTATGGAATATACTCCTGTTCTCATTTAAGTCGAAGACCTCAGAGATTGTTTTCCAGATACTCTCAATTTGAATTCCTAGGGAGGACCCCACTGTTTTAAAATCCTATCTCTCAGATCACAAGACATTTTTCATGGGCCCTTTCTCTGAGAACTGAAATGAGGGATTCTGTCCTCAGCCCCAGCTTCATTCGGATCAGCTGTGGACACCTGACTTAAGCTGGACCACAGAGATTTTACTCTTGAAGATTGGAAGCAACTAAGAGCTACCTAGTGCTTCTCTATTGGTAGATGGAATTGTTATGTACAAACGTGAGTAATGAAAGCAGTTTATTTCCCCATGAGAATGGAGAAACAGGGAAGGCTAATCTGTAAGGAAAGAGAAACACATCACCTGTCTCCTGAGAGAAACAGAAAAGGGAGAGAATGCCTGGGTCCCTGACGACCTTTTGTTTCCCTGATCCAGTCCTGTTTTGAAATCTGGTGGTAGCCTTGACATTAATTCCATAAGGTCACCTTGCACTTTTGTACTAAGTCTCACTTTGTCTCATCAATATCATTGTCAAGGAAAATAAAACTCCCGGAACACATATTATGTGGTGGGTAGGGTTCTAATCATGTTACATAGATTATCTTCCGTAAACCCTCCAAGAATTCCAAGCGTTACCTTATCTTACATGTGAAGACACTAAAGGACAAGAAAGATTATATAACTTGCCCAATCTGGTACACCTAATGGAGGGTGAACTCGAAATTCATTCCAATGCTGGTTGAGGTCAGAATCTGGGCTCTTCCCACCGTGTTACATGGTTTCTTTTTCCAGTTGGCTTCTAGTCCCTAAAACCAAAATGACATGTACATAGAGCTCTACTCAATCAAGTGCCACTCTGCCTGATCAAAAATTATCTGCCATATTCCCCAGCGTGCCCAAATGGATAGTCCCGTAAAATATCCTATGGTTTGTCTCAGATCCATGCTTATTCTCCTGAGCCTTCAGTCCTCTCTTGAGTTCCTCCAGTCATTTGGTTCCTCTTCTGGTTCCATGTCCTACAGGAAACCTGCCTCCACATGTCATTTCAGACGGTGCCTCGGTGCCTCGAAATGTGTGTATGTCAGGCTTCTAAGATAGATGATTCTTAGGTTCTCAAAAACAGGGGCTTCACTTCCTCTTTCTTTGTATCCCCCACCCACAGTATAATTCACTGGAAACATAAGGAAATTTCAAATGGAACTAAAGACAGCCAACTTAAAGACTCAGGGAAGAAGACAGGCTTAACTTTAAGGAGTAGTTGCAGTCTCCTCTTAAGTTTCTAGAATGCTCTTCCTTTATGGATGGTGCTTGAGAATTCCACTTCCCAGTGTTACATTTTAACATTTTCAAATATCCAGAAGAAATAACGATCGCACACAGAAGATAAGGCCCTGAAACATAAATCTTCTGTAGCTGCAGAATCTGAACCAGCCCTGTATCTGCTTAATTCTGCATTCTGAAAGTGATATACTGTTCACCCAGTCTCATGAATACTCCTGATCTCACTCTTGGGTATGCTTCCGACCGTGGGATGACTATCACAATCCCCTACCCCCTCCTCAAGAGACAGGCTTCTTCCACTTTGTAAAGGGTTTCATGGTAAGGAGAAAACCCAGCCCTTGCATGTGAGGTCACCTCTGAGTTGCAGCATTGCCCTTTTATGAAACATAGCAGTTTGCTTCCTTACTTGGCGTCCTGACAACAGCCCACGCACTCCATGGGGGGCCAGTTCCGAATCTTGCCTCAGCTGTTTGTCTCTCCTGTGATAATAGCCACCATGAGAATTCAGCTATCCAGTGTTGAAACCTGAGTTATCTTTGACCCAGAATGTAACAGCACTAAAAATAAAATCCATTTCTGCCCCAACCCACCCCTACTACCTGACCACATTTACATAATGGCTCTCTGTTACTTCAAGTCTGAGATCTGTCCCTTCCTGTCTGGTCTCTCTGCGAGCTCTGGATTTTGGTACCAACCTCTCCTCCGGTCTCTTTTCTTCCGGCCCTTCTACCGGTCCATTCTGCTTGGCTATGCCAATGATACTGGCTAAAGCCACTCAAAACCCATGTCCTGCTCCACAATTGTCGTGGGAATTCTCCTGTTAACATCAGAAGAACCCTGAATTCGGGCTTCCCTGGCTTAGTCATTATATCTTTCGTCTTGATTTTCATTTACATTTTCCTGAAAGCAACTCTCAGTCCCTGTTGAAAGGAAGAAGGAAAACTAGGTAGATTTCCTGGAAAGGGCGGCCCAATCGGTGATTTCCCACTGCAGCACTGGGGTCAAAGTGGCTCAGCTACAACCCCCCCCCCCTTGTCATCTCAGCTTGAAAACTCCCGTGGTGTTCACCTTCAGTTGAGATTCAGATGACAAATCATCTCAACCCTGAGGGCACTCCCAACCTGAGGGCATGGTTTGTCTGATTTTCTGAGACAGGGTCTCACATATCTCAAGCTGGCCTGGTGCTCCTGAATCTCCTGCCTCCCCTTGGGATCATTCTAGGTGATACCCAAAGCTCAATCCAGAACCTGCACTGCTGTGTTTCTTGTATGGAAAGTACAGAGAACAGGTAAAAGCAGAGACACAAAAGCATCCTGGTCACAAAGCCAGGATGTTCATTCATGCAATCGGCAACTCCTTAATGTGTCCCTACTGTGTGTTTGGTCATCCTCCTGATAAAAACTGTAATGTCTTGAGTTTGAATGCTTACTATGTGTAAGGTACAGTTCTGAATGCTTTTATAAATAGGTTTATTGAATTCTCATCATTATTTAATGCAAAATGTTTTTTTCAGTTGTGACTATCTTGTTCAGCTAGTCTACATTTGAGCAAGCTGAGATGCCCCACAGTGAAATAACTAGATAATAATATGAAGCCAAGTGAGAGCCAATATTTGGCTCTCTATTCTTAACCTTGTCTTCCTGATGATAAACATCCTAACTCAAGTCCCAGTCAAATATATCTACATATGTATATATATTTGGGGAAGGCATGCCATGGTTTATATGCAGAAGTCAAAGTAAAACTTTAAAGGCTGGGAACTGGTTCTCTCTTTCTTCCATGTCAGTTCTAGGGTTCAAACTCAACATCTGTCAGGCATCACAGCAAGGGTAACACTGAGCTATATCGTGGGCCCCTTTTTATTTTTAACAAACTTGATTCAATAAGCATTTTTGCTGGCAGTATTGTGTGTTTGGTTATATTCTACATGGTGAGAATGTGAGTACAAATACCACAGGAAGACCTCTTCCTTCTGGAAGCTTACACCCTGGCAGGAGAGCACTAGCCAGAGCTACTTATGCTAGTGCTGGTGGACTATGATTTACTTCAGTTGTTTCAGCACAGATCATAGGTGTGTTGGTCACTTCAGGGGTGCTACTCTATCAGGAGCAGCCATCTGGCATTTCATCAGAAGTCTACAGTCCCAGGCTTGGTGCAATGGCTCCTATCTGTAGTCCCAGTATTCAGGAATTCCTGAGAGAGGAAGATTTCTGCAAGTTTGAGTTCAGCCTGGGCTATAGAATGAAACTCTGTCTTAAAGGACTAAGAAGAAAAAAAAGATAATGAGAAGGAGGAGGGGATGAAAGGAGGAAGAGCAGCGGGGAGGAGGGAGAGACGGAGGAGTTGCAGGTGGTAGCAGCAACTGTTCAGTCTCAAAGAGCCACCCTTGCCAGTTGAGTCACCATCCTGTCCTCACATACCCACCTCAATCCTTAGATTCTCCGGGTAACATGTATAGATTCCATAACCAGTGTCCCCAGGAAGTCTGTCTTAACTGGGTTTTTTTTTTTTTCAGGGTCTATTATCAGTATTTTTTAATTTTTAGAGTGTACATACAAACTTGTGTAAAAATACTTTTATATACTCATTAAGAGCCAACCATAGATAGAACTCACAATAGATACTCACAGCCAGACGTTAGGCAGACCCAGATGAATCCTGTGGGAAAGGGGGAAGAAGAATTGTAGACACCACAAGAAACCCGGCAGAATCAACAGACCTGAACTCATAGGGGCTCCCTGAGACTGAACCGAGAAACAGGGAGCCTGCATGAGTCTAACCTAGGCTCTCTGCTTGTATGCTATAGTTGTGCAGCTTGGTGTTTTGTGGGATTCCTAACAGTGGGATTGGGGCTGTATCTGACACTTTTCCTTGCTCTTGGGACCTTTTACTTCCTACTGAGTTGCCTTGACCAGACTTAATATGAAGGGAGGTGCCTAATCTTATTGCAACTTGATATGCCACGTTTGGTTGACATCCCTAGGAGGCCTGCCCTTTTCTAAAGGACATGAAGGAGGAGTAGATGGGGGAGGGGAGGAAGAGGGAGAGAGACTGGGAGGAGAGGAGGGAGGGGAAACTTTATTTGAGATGTAATATATGAGAGAAAATATAATAATAATTAATAGTAATAATAGTAATAATAATAATAAACAACCATATGCCCAATCAGAAAGGTACAAAACTCATAAGCCATGAGCCTGCCTTAGCAATAATCATTATGTTCTTGTTTTGCTCTGTTTACTTAATACTCAATCAGAGAGGAGACCATGGATCTAAAGGATTCCTGCAGAGGTAGAAGTATTGTTGCATATGAAGGAAATAGGAATGGGGCATGAACTCTCACCATGGAGGCTTCCTGGATCCTGAAGCCTCCAAGCCTAACAGCATCTCTGATCTCTGAACCCCAATAGTGTTAGTCCCATGCCAGAGCTGGCCTTACGCACCCCCACACAAGGATAGCAAAGACCTTATCAAATGCATATGCTAAGGTACTCTAAAGTTGTGCTTGCAAGGTTAGATAAAATGACACCCTGTAAATGTGGCAGTTTTTAAGTACATTGTCATGTCGAAGACAGAAGTTTAAAGTAATTTAGGAATTTTGTTGGGGGAATAGGAAAAGAACGTGGTTAATTATATTACAAGAAAGGAGATTCGTGGAAAGGGGAAGAACCTGAAAAGGATGAAGGTCAAGAGTAACTAATATTTTCCTCTTGGGCACTTGAAGGACAATGCCTAAAGACAAAGCTTCACTGGGTGGGAGGTGGGGAAATCAGGCCAGAATGATTCACTGTGGTCTCCAGAAACCACAGAGAAAAACCTTCCTCACTGGTCTTAAAGAGCCAGAGAAAGGGCCCTGGCTTGGATAGAAGAGAGAGGCTGGGGAAACTGGAAAAACGGAATGAGCGGTCTAGAAATCCCAAGTGTTAGCCTTCCCCATCTTGAAAGACATGCTCAAGTCACTCTGATAGCAGTAAATGAGTTGAACAGACACCTAACAACTGCCAACTGCATGACAAGCCCGAGACCCTGTGATGTGCCCCAGCCACAACAGTGGATGAGAAAGCCCCTAGCTCTCAAGTGCCTGAGAGGAACCTAGAGAGAAATGAGCTGAGAGAGATGGTCCCAGGGTCCTACAGAGAATGGTGACAGGGTAGGTGGGTGGCAGGGCCAAGGTGGAAACGGAGGGATACCGAGTAATGAATAGGATTCAGGTCAGCAGAGTGCTGCAGGCTTCTGAGCAAACATTCAGTTTCTAGGCTGTATAAATCAGCTTTGTGGAGTGAATATGTCCCGGACTTCTCCATCTGAAGTGATCATGTGACTTTGGGAAAGGATCATGTTAGAGTACACCAAAGGTGAAGTAAAGGTCCCTAGGTAAACTTCTGAAGAAAATAGCTCAATGTACGGATGCAGTGACACCCGGAAGTGAAGCTACCAGCACTCGGAAGTGAGGCTGCCAGCACCCTCACTCGCCCTTCCAGTCCTGGGCTTCATGTAGGCACGTTGCATATATGTTATGGCTGAGTAACTTGGTGTTCTTGTAGGAACCCTAACAGTGGAGGCGGGGGCTATCCCTGACTATTATGTCTACCCTCCTTCTACTGGGTTGCCAGTGGATTGAGAGACAGGGAAGTTAGGGAAGACTAAAGTGTAGAAATTGCCTGGTGATCCACTTGCCTCTCCACAATCTCTGCCTGCCTCTGTGATCAGCAAAGCCAAAGCTGATTAACTGGGTCAGTGTGATAAAGTCTAATCACTGAATAGCAGCAAGTGCTTCCAGTTCAAAGCAAAGGATAGAACACATGACCAAGTCTTTTTTCCTGAAGATGATAAAAAAACAAAAAACAACAGAATCACTGGACTCTAGAAAGACGGACAGACGCCCTTGTGAGTCACAGGGCTTCTCAGTGAATAAACCTTATGCCAGGAAAGTAAGCCAGGCTGACTGAGGCCATACCAGGAAGAAGCTCAGATCTTATTCAAGTGGAATAGAAAATCATTTGAAAGTATGAGTTGGAGAATAGTGAGTCCTACACATGTTTATTTATTTTCCTTATGGTTGTGAGCCCTCAAAATGGCGGTACTGGTGACATTGTCCTAATCGGAAGGACTTTGGCTGGGTAAATAGAAAGACTGTTATTGGGTAAATAGAAGCCTGAAGTCTGGTTTCTGTTTGCCAGAAAATCGGATCTCACAAGACATGTTTATGTTTACCAGGAATCTCCCTTAATTCCTTAATCCCCAAAGGCCATCGACCTTGAGTAAGAGCATCTAGATCCTGGTCAGTCAGAATGGTATCAGCTCAAAGACTCCCACCCTGCTGACTGTCATGTAAAATTCACTTTCTTTTCCACCATTTTGCCATCCCCCTACCCCCGCCCCACCAGATAGCCTTGGTAGTTCGATCACAAAAACTATTCTTTCTTCCCATGGAGTGGTTTAGTGCAGTGGTTTGCCTGTACTCTTGCACACAATGGTGGAAACATTCCGGCTCCTCCACATTCGGATGAGCATTTTGCTGTGTGGGGAGTAGATTTCGGGGAGGAGGGACAGGGGGCAGTTACATGGCAGGGAATCTAATTCTAAAGTAATGGTGACTTGATGTTAGTGCTTACCACGGAGGAGGGGGAGATCTAGTCTGAAGACAGAGATAACAGTATGGCATAAAGCCTCCAAGGCTTGGGGCATGAACAAATGAGCAAAGGGAAGGGGGGGTGAACAAAAGGTGAGGCAGGCAGGATTGTGCAAAGGATTAAAGCATCATGCTTCCACTCTTCCAGAGAATGGTATGGAAGGAGAAAGGTGAGGAGGGAGGGAGAGGGAGAGCTCAATCTGAGTTGTAAAGTGAGAGCAATTTTGATACTCAACCTGACCACATTACAAAATACAGAGACACAAAATGTTCTCAAACCAAGTCCAGAAATACATGATAACATCAGGGTAAAGCTGGGTTTGTTTCAGGAATGCAAGGTTTTTTGTTTTGTTTTTCTGGATTAAAAAATGCATCTCTATTCGTAGAATTTACAGAGTTATCAGAATAAAGGAGAAAAGTAATCTCAGTAAATGTAGAGGCTGAGTGTGGTGACACGAGCCTATAATCTCACCATTTGGGAAGTGGAGGCAGGAGGATCAGGAGTTTAAAGCCATCCTTGGGTATATAGCATGTTTCAGTTCAGCCTGGGTTCCATAAAACCCTCAAAACAAACAAAATAACAATAAAAAATGAAAAAAAACCCCCACATTTGATAAGACTAACATTCACTCACAGTTCAAAGAAATAGGAATATAGAGAAATTTCACCCAAAGAAAAGAAGAAGGAGGAGGAGGAGGAGGAGGAGGAGGAGGAGGAGGAGGAGGAGGAGGAAGAGGAGGAGGAGGAGGAGGAGAAGGAGAAGGAGAGGGAGAAGGAGAAGGAAAAGAAGAGAAGAAGAAGAAGAAGAAGGAGAAGGAGAAGGAGAAGGAGAAGGAGAAGAAGAAGAAGAAGGAGAAGAAGAAGAAGGAGAAGAAGAAGAAGAAGAGCATCATAAGAACCTACTAAAGCCAGATATACCAGTGCATGCAGGTGACAGCACCACTCAGGAGGCAGATAAGGGGTTCCAGAGTTGGAAACACTGTCAGCCTGTTTTGTTGTTTGTTTGTTTGTTTTTCTTAAGTAAAAAGAAACTCCTCAGACTTAAGCACTCTTCAGACTAATGACAAAATATCAAAATAGTTTCCCCTAGGTAAAATGAAGATACACTCTGCCATCCACTCTGTCCCTGCAACTAAAGGTCCTACCTGACACAACAGGTACCAGAAAGGAAAGGAAGAGAGGAAAGGCAGGGAAGGATGGGTCAGGAATGAAGAAATAAAAACTGTCGATACTCATAGATAACGTAATTTTATCCTTGGGTAATCCTGCAGAAGGTATAGATTGTGATGAGAATTGATACATATATTTATCATAATTAGTGAGTGGAACTTGAAGTTATAAAACTTATTTGTATTATGTAAGCAGTAATGGGAAATCAGAAAGTATGAAGTATTTAATGATAGTATTTATAATCATATGGAATTCATCAAATAACTACAAACATATACAAGGACATTTACTTGTAAAACAACAACCAAAAAAAGATGTGATTATGAGAAAATAAAGGAGACAGCATGAAATGCTAAACCATGCTCAGAAATTGAAAAAAAAATCAATATTGTAAAGATAATACTTTTCCACACTTGATCTGCATGTGCTTCAAAATGGACATGCTGGCCGTAAAGCCTATGTACATGTGTAAAAGGAAATACCAAAATAACCCGAGGAACAGTTAGATTGCCAGATATCAAAGCTTACTGTAACACTACAGCAGCTACCATAAGGTGGCATCACTATGGATAGAAACATAGAACAGAGAGAGCCAGGGTATAACACAGGGCTACTACAAGAGACAGAGCAATAGCCCAGCTCCACAAAGAGCTATGGGTACAGGGGCATTTGACTTATGACAAAGGTGGTGACAGACGCTAGTGTAACGGTTAAAATAACCATTTCAGTAATGAATGCCCAGGCAACTGGGTACCCAAGTGGGCCCTGGCTTCATGACATACTTGAAAACCAAATACAGGCTGTCACCACCTTCATCATGAACTGTAAAACAATAAAACATCTATACGGATGAGATGGGGGCCATCTTCAGGGGAGCAGAAGATCCTCAAACATGACAGAGAGCACTAACCTAGGGAAAAGGGGAGACCAATCCTACAGTGAAGTCCAACGACTGCTCACCAAAAGACACCATTTACAGGAATAAGAATGTATTTCAGGGAAACGTGTAAAAGCTAACAGAATATTTTTAACCTGATTATTTAAAGTATCCCTACAAATCAGTGAGAAACAAGAAACAAGCAGATAGAGAAATAACTTAAGAAACCAGACCAGCCTCTTCATACTAGAAAACACCCAGATGAGTAGAGGGCAGAGGCTGGAGAGATGGCTCAATGGTGAAGAGCAACTGTTACACAGCCAGGAAGTGTTGAGTCGGCTTTCAGTATCGGTGGAACAAGCCAGGTGCCCCAGCACTTAACCCCAGCTACAAGGAGGGGCAGCAATAGGAGGGTTGCAATAGAAAAAGAAAAAAGCAGAAAAGAAAAAGTATTCAACCGTAGTATGCATCAGGAAAATGAAAAGTGTAACCACAAACGACTCTTCAAGAGGGACTCTCAAACATTGCTGAACGGATGTTAATACAACCACTTTAAAAAAAAAAATCACTGAATCCACTGTAGTTGAACATGTCTGCACCCAGTGCCTGATGCCTTGATAAACCACTCCTAGGTCAAGAAATGCACATATATGCATACCAAAGTGTATGTCCAAGGATGTCCACAGGAACACTGAAAACAATCCAGATGCTTGTCCATGTTAGAATGCATAGGGACATCGCTGTGTATTCACACACTAGAGAGCCACATGGCAGCAAGAGCCAACTCCTGGAAATGGAGCAAGCCCCCCTTTTGGTTAGTCCTCAGCTGTTGGAGTTTTCTCAGTCTTGCCCCAGACAGGCTGAGTGAAGAGGCCTCTGGGATGACACCTGCTCCGAGCATGTGCAGAAAGCAGCACCGTGAGAAAGAGCATGGAGCTGGGTGAGCACCATCTAGCCACCCCAGCTAGTCCCCACCTCATGAGCAAAATCAGTAATTACAACTATTTGAAGCCACTGTATTAGAGGTAGCATTACACAGCTCAGGTAACCAGAACATACATTGAATGTTTTTTTTTGTTTTGTTTTGTTTAAAAAAAAAAGGGGGGGGGGTTCTCTGTTTAGCCCTGGCTGTCCTGGAACTCACTCTGTAGACCAGGCTGGCCTCAAACTCAGAAATCTGCCTGTCTCTGCCTCCCAAGTGCTGGAATTAAAGGCGTGCACCCACTGCCCGGCCTACATTGAAGTTTTTGAGGAAAAAAAAAAAGTAGAATATGCTCAGCAAGCTATAATAGTATACACCTGTGATCCTAGCTGTCAGGAAGCGGACACAGGAGGATTGCAAATTTGAGGCCAGCCTCAGCATGTATAGTAGGGACATATTGTCTCAATTGAAAATAAATAGCCAGAGAGAAAGAGAGAGAGCAGAATATATTGAACTTGTAAGCCATTTTTAAATATTCGAGGAAGGAAAACTCATTGGCTAAATATATAAAATCCCTTTAAGAACTAAAATTCAATGTTAGATTCATAAACAGGACCCAGTTACTCGTATTTCAAAATTAAAAGTTGAAGGGAGCAATTGAGATTTAAAATTTCTATTTCAATTGAAACTTAAGTTTGGGAATAAATTAACCATGGGTAAAAGCCATTGGATCCTTTCAGACAATTTAAAGCAACAACACAGGGAGAGGCGTGAAGTGTTTTATTGTGTGCTTGCTGGACACCATGTCCTGTCATAGGTGCTTTACTCAATCAGCTCACTGGATCCTCACAACAACCCTGTGAGCTCACTGCATTCACACAACAACCCTGTGACGTGAGTTCATAGCCTCACTTGACAGACCAGGCTCAGAGGCTGTGTAAACCTGGCAATGTCCTGCAACCTACAAAAGATGGAGTCAGGCCTGGGTCCTCTGGACCCTCCTCCTGTGAGGAAGGTGCATGAAGATTAGTTTCTCCATGTCGTGTTCATCCCCCACCTTGCCCCAGATCTTTCTGGAGAGCTAAGGGGGGGGTGTGAGTACAAGTGGTCATCCAGGGAACATGGAAGAGCGCCATCTGGCCACAGAGACATGACAGCTCTGTGATCCTTAGAGCTCAGGAGTGTGAGTTGGAGCCAAAGGGGCCTGTGCTCTGGACATAATTTGAGAAGCGTTCTGGAGTGGACATCTAGAAGCTGTGGGGAGAAACAGAAGAAGGATGTCAGCATGTGGCTCCGGAAGGTTTTCCAGCTTTCACAGGATCCTTGTGGGGTTTCTAGTTCCTCAGAAGACCCCAGTTTTGATTGCACCACAGTTCTGATTGCACCCCGATGCCTAGCCACCAGCAGTTGTGCCTTTCAATTCTTTCATTCTGGAACATGGAGGGGTCATGGAGGGGTCACTCCTGAGGTTATCTAGGCCCATTTTCTTGGCCTATAGGTAAGAGATGGCACCTTTTCCTAAGTGCTCAAAAGAAAGCACTCTACTTCCTGCTTAATGCTCGTGGACTATGCTGCCTAGTTTATGTCAAGTTGACACAGGCTGAAGTCATCTGAGAGGCGGGAACCTCAATTAAGAAGATGCCTCCAGAAGATCCAGCTTTGGGCAAGCCTGCAGGACATTTTCTTAATTAGTGATCAATGGGGGAGGACCCAGCCCATAGTAGCTGGTGCTGTCCCTGGGCTGGTGGTCCTGGGTTCTATAAGAAAGTAGGCTGAGGAAGCCATGAGGAGCAAGCCAGTAAGCAGCACCTCTCTATGGCCTCTGAGTCAGCTCCTGCCTCCAGATTCCTGCCTTATTTGAGTTCCTGTCCTGACTTCCTTGATGATGAACAGCTGTGGTGTTTCATCATCGCCATAGAAACCATAACTAAGACATGAATGATGAAGAAAAACAACCCACGCCCTGCACTGAAATTCGGTAGGCTTTGTAAGATGCTGACTTTCATTTCTACAAAGAGACAGGTGGGAAGATGAGGCCAGCTGAGCAGAGCTGAAAGAAAGACCTGGGCAGAGAAGACTGCTGTTCTGGACATCACCCACACAGGGGGCCTCTGCCAGCCAGGAGAGCGGCCACTGCTGAGACCCCAGAACCTGCGCACCTGTGCCTAAGAGCAGACTGTCTGCCCAGAAGTCCTCCCAGGGGCTGTTTGCTTGCACTAGCAGCCAACAGCTTTCATTCTGAGGGAAGAGTCTGAATGAAGTATGACAGATCTGTCTTTGGCAGAATGCATAGACAGGACTGGCATGAGGTACATCCACTACGCAGTTCTTCTGGAGCCCAGGGATAGATGTGGTCTCTCCCAGCCTCCTCCTAGGCTGTCCCTCGGTTGGGAGAGGATTCTGCCAGCCACCAAGCTGGAAACCAAGTCACTTCCACTGGGTCCCATTTGTTATTGAGTTGTTGGAAGTACTGTCACGCCCCCACCCTTCCTTAGGGTGGGAAGGAACAGAGTAGATTCTAGGGAGGGAAGGAGAAGCCGCCAGCAGTCACACGGAAGCTGTCTAATATATGACCACTTACAACTATGTGTTCACCTCATTTTGAAGATTCTGTGGTTTGAAAGTAAAACCCACCTGTTCTTGCCTTTCTCTCTGCTATTTAAATAACACATTGGCACACAGAAGAAGATCTGGAGGTAAACAGTGGTTCTGGGAGAGATCCCGTGATAATTTGGAATCATCCTTATAGTGGAAAATGACTTCAAGGCTAGAGGTTAGAAGGATTTCAGCTTGTGATGAACTCCTGGGGTGTGAAGAGCTTGTGCAGGGACCCTCAGACATCTTGTGATTTTGCATAGTGAGTTAGGCTCCCAGGAAAGGATGCCTCGGAGGTGCCAAGGTTATTTCTAATGCTGACACGGTATGTATTTTGTCCAGATTTGCTTTACTGTGGAGCCAGCCACAGAAGTCAGTGTCCTTCAGTGGTACCTGTTCCCTGAAGTTTGGAAAACATCCTTAAAGCTGGGCCTTTTCAGGCCTATTTTTGAATGGTTTTCTTTATCCTCAGAAAACTCCTTGGAGGAGTTAGGATTCGGAATTAGCAAAATGGAGACACAAGGTTGCTTAGGGAAGAGAGGAGAGAGCAAAGCCAGAGACTGGGCAAAGGGGAAAGAGAGCAACCAGATTGCCAAAGGCCCAAGCAACAAGATGGGAGAAGTCAGGGGGCAGATGGGGATGGAGAGGGTGAAGTGTGAGCAAAAGGGATGCTTAGAGCCACAAACTGAGACAACAGGGACAAGTAGGAGTCGGGAATGGAAAAGAACCAGAAAGAAGAGCAGAAGTCAGTGCTCTGAGAACTGAAGAGGTAGGGAAGCTGGCTGGACAGCACCCACAGTTCACACTGGTCAGCAAGGAAGACAGTGTGGAAAGACAGAAAGAGGATAAGTGAATAGGAAGGTACACTAAGCTATCCTGGGCTTCAGAGCCTTGGGATTTCTCCACAGGAAGTGATAACGGCCATATCTCTAAAGCCGACGTCGGTCTTCAAGGCCTTCATCTCTCCTTTCTCATCAGCAATGTGGCTTGTTTGAAAATATGCATTCACTCATTCACCACGTGTACCTCGGAGGCCTTCTGCACCAGACTAGTTCTTCACATCTGTGGCTGCTTCCCTAACAGTGCCAGGTTCGTTTGTGTACCCCTGTCACTTAAAATGCCTTCCAGGTTGTGGATGGTGGGGCTTTCCTCAGGAGAAGCCAAGCCTCCACCATGGCTGGGTAGAGTCCAAAGGAAAATGTCAAAGTACCGAAAGATCAATCAAGAGACTATGAAAGCGACTTCTCAGAACTACCAAAACATAGCCTTCCCGGTACATGCTCCTGCGAGGGAAGTCCTGTTCCCAAGGGGAGGCCACCTGGGTCTAAGACCAGGTCACTGCCCACACGTGTGGGCTGCTGGGAAAATCCGGGCTGTCCTACCTCTGTCTTAGGAAGGTTTTAATCAAAGCATTGTCCGGGCCTCACCTGAGCAACCAGTACCCTCTGTCACTGGGCAGGAGGAAAGCAAGATAGGGCCATTTGCTTCCCAGACTATTTACTTGCTATCACCAGTCACTTTGGTTTTTAACAGTCCTTCTAGTGAAGACTCAATAACAGCTGCTTCCCAAAACTCTCTGTGTACCAGGGAGACAATCAGTAGATACATGCCAGCATTCGCTTCCCTTGAAATGCACGCCACATGCAAAATTCTCCTTAGCCCCAGCAGCAGTTTTAGCTATTAGCAAAATCTAGTCACGCCCACCCCCAAAAGCTGAGAGCCCATTGGCTTGTTTTAAATGTCAATCAGCCCATTCTCCACAGTGTAATCACAACTAATCACGAGTAGGTTTAGAAAATCCTTTATAGCATGCACGCATTTGCTGTGGGCACAGGTAGGATTGGGTTATAGCAGTGAGTCCTTTGAGGGGTTCATAATTAGTGTCAGGAACAAGACATATCGCCTTGGCATACTTACGTAGGATCCCGTGTCCGTGACTGTGCCCGTGTTAGTTCCGCCCTCACCTCATGTACTCCCCATCGCTCCTATAATCCATAAATGACTCTGATCCCGAAACCTCCGCAAAATCCTCCAGCACCAGGCTGGTGGAGTCCTCACCCAGGGTGCCGCTGTCAGGCCTGGGCATCCTGGCCCGGGGCAGAGGCACAGGGAAGTTGGTGGTAGCTGGAGGCTGCGAACAAGGGGGTGTGGGCACGATGCAGATGGGCCTGGCCTGAGCAGAGGACACAGCTGCCTCAGGGGCTTCTTCATCATCTTTCTCAGACTCTGGTCCTCCATCCGAGGCTGAGGGACTCAGAACATGATAGAGGCTGGGAAGGCGGATGTCGAAGCGTAACCCAAACTTGGCAAACAGCTTTTCATTGAGGGTATAGAGCTTCTCCGAGATGTCATAGCCCAGCAGGGCTGAGAAGAGGCGGGAGATGTATCGTTCTCTGTTCAGAAGAAGGAGAAGATTTTTCCGGGGCCAGGAAATGTAGCTACATTCTGTCTCAGCGGTCAGCGTTACCTGAGGGGTTAGGAATAAAGAGGGAAAGGTATAAAGTGCAGAGAAACAGTCTGCTATTTTGACAGGGTAGCGCTCTATGGCCTAGCTGAGACGAAGTCCAGGGTCAGGCTTCTTGTGTGCACTGTGATGTGCATGCCCGGTGTCAGGACTGAGGTCAGTCCCTTGCTCAGCTGCCCCTCACCTCCTGCAACCTCAATTTGCATAGCCCATCTCCTCCGTTCTGAGGTTCCGCTGTTGACAACAGCAATGGCTGCCAAAGATTCTGAGTAGAATGGCCAGAAAGAGGGGGAGGCTTCCTAGTGTACCACCACAGAGAGGTCAAGCTGAAGACTGTTCATTTTAAGAACAAAGAACTACCGACCAGGCTTGGTGACCTATGCTTGTAATCCCAGTTATTGGAGGCTGATTGGGAGGATTACAAGTTCAGCTTCACCACTCTCGGGTGCATTAGGAATCCCCCCTCCCCACCCCCTTCTCCCTTTGCTATTCCACTCAGAATCTTTGACAGCCATTGTTAGCAACAGTGGAACTGCAGAACGGAGGAGATGGGATATGCAAATTGAGGTTCCAGTAGGTGAGGGGCAGCTGAGCAAGGGACTGATCCCAGCTCCTGACAGGAGGCATGCATACCTTAGAGGAGAAAATCAAGGTCTGGGAAGGAGATATCTTAGTGGTAGAGTGGTTGAACGTGTGTGTAACGCCCGGAGTTGAGTTCCCAGTGTGTGTGTGTGTGTGTGTGACCACACACTGGGGCACAGTCACTAAAAGGACTGGGGAGAAAAGTTTATTGAGAGAAATGGCTACAGATTAAGCATGCCGAACTGTATCAGATGGACCGAGCACTGGGGTTCAGGGCCCAGAATCTGCTCTTAACTTGGTTACAAACCTAAGGATCTCATGACCGGAGAAGGAATACAAAGACACAGAAAAAGGAACTCAGGAGCAGTGGAACAGGTCCCCTTCTTTAGTTATTTAAGGATGGGGGAATCTCTGTGTATTCACCCTGCCCAGGATGCAAACTAGATTACACCAGCAGGACAAAAGGGCAACAGTATGTACTTGGCACACAGTAGGGCTCCATAATCCATGTTCAAATAATGATCTGGGTATGGAGACTTATGCCTTATAAGCACTTAAGAGTGGACCAGAACTGGAAGCCAGCCTGGGCTACATAGTGATTCTAGGATAACCTGAGCTACAGAGTAAGACACTGTCTCAAAACCAAAGATGAGTAACAAAGCTAAGGTTAAAATGGAGTCGTTCCAAGGATAGTATAGAAGAGAGAATAAACCTGGACAATTTTGAATGACCTGGATGATACAACCCTTTGGCTGACAGGGCTACAGTGTGTTTGTGAGTGGTGAGGCAGCCATTGAGGCTGACCTTTACTGAGCTCTGAGTATGTGCCAGGCATTGTATTGAGTGCTTTTTTACTGACTATGAAATATGGTTCAAAGCAGCCTCTGTTAGAGACTATATACAGCCCCTTAAACACTTGCCTCTCAGGGCTAGAAAGTTGTCTGAGGGCTTAAGAGCACTTGTTGTTCTTGCAGAGGACCTAAGTTGGATTCCCAGCACCCACACCAGGAAGCTCAAAACTGCCTATAGCTTCAGCTCTAATGGATCTAAACACCTCTGGCTTCTGCAGGTATCTGTACTCATGTGTGCATATCCCCCATCCACTATTAAAAATAAATATTACACACACACACACACACACACTTTCGAAACAGGGTTTTCTCTGTGTAGCCCTTGGTGTCTTGGAACTCATTCTGTAGGCCAGGCTGGCCTCAAACTCATAGAGATTCACCCGCCTCTGTCCTCCGGAGTGCTGAGATTAAAGGCGTGTGCCACCACCACCTGGTTTAAAAATAAATCCTGTAAAAAGACACACCTTAAAAAACTCTCACCTTGCCTATTTTACCTCCCATTACCCCTTCTCCTCTTCCTCCATGTCCACTGAACCCCTCCTCCACCTCCTACTATCCACGGCTTTTTACAGCATCTAATCGTTAATAGGGCCCTAAATTAGTCATCAGGGCCAGAAGCTGGGTGCTGGTTTCAGGTTTGCCCCTGTACCAGCTGTGGAACATCCGTTACTATCATGTCTGAGAGAATTCTGAAGAGAACACTCACAGTCTGTCCATCACCAACGGCTGAGCGAGTGGTTTTCACACTCTGTCATAGCCTGTGCCCTAAATGTCCCTATCAGCAAGTCCCAGACAAGAAACCAGTGTGAAGCAGAGAGCAGATGAGCGTGAGGAAGACCTAACCTAGATGTAATCCGTGTCCGGAAGGCCAGACACAGCAAGCATGGGCGTTCCCCCGTGTAAGCTGTTACTGCTTCCACTGCTTTTAAAGAATATAACATTATTTTCTTTGCCTTACTTTCACGATTAGCTTTCATGATTACCTTTATAATTATCCCCCCCCCCCTTTTAGTACTGGGATTAGTCCTGGAGAGTTGGATCAGAGGTTAAGAGCACCGACTACTCTTCCAAAGGTCCTGAGTTCAAATCCCACCAACTACATGGTGGCTCACAACCCTGTACTGTGATTTTAGAACACATCACCATGCCCTGCTTTTTTTTTTTGTGGGTACTGGGGAGTTCAGGTTCGAATGTTTACACAGCAAGCATCTACCTCCTGTATCATACCTCCAGCTCCCAGAAACCTACTTTTTGATTGGTTCCCAATGCATACAGGACTGTCTCTAATAAAGTTTTGATAAAGTGCCAAGCTTTTCCTTTGTGAGAGCATACCCAAATAGGACCGAGTCTAGTAAAACAGGCTGCAGATTGGAGACTAAGGATGAACTCTGTGGTAGGCGCTTGTGCCCTCCTCTTGATAAGGAGAGAGTCCCAGGGCCAGCAGCAGCAGGTCTGCTGTACTAGGTGGTTGAGGGGTCTGATGGGATGCTGAGATCTGTGTGAAATGTGCTGTGAGTTATGATTTAGACAGGAACCAGGATTGTTCTTCCAATCAACAAAGCTACATTAGAGGCAAGGTCAAGATGAACTAGAATGCAACAACATTTGATATCTGCAAAGAGGAAATGAGACTTTACACAGCCAACAGCAAGAGTGTGGATCTCATTGCTTCTAAATGGGGAAAACACTCAAGAAATAAATGGTGGAATATGAGCATGCTTACATACCAGGCAGAGACCATCTAGGGTAACAGCCTTTTCTCTGGCGCACAAAACCACCTGCTCCTCCCTGTCAATGCCACAGCCTGCTCTGGCCAGTTCCAGCCAGTCCAGGCTCTTCTCACATTCTCCTGGCCTCAGGGAGTTCCCAAAGAATGCCTCTGGGCAAAGCAGAGAGGGTGGAGATGGGACAAAGATTCTGTGATTGGAGCAGGTCAGTGGCTAGTGGCAGCAAGACTGCTTCTCTGACAAAATCACCACAGAGCTAGGATTAGGACGGAAGCAGGCCCAGACAGTGGCATTGCCTGGCATGTGTCTGTTCCCGGGTTAGTTCATATGTTGGCTAGAGGACTCTCTGGTAGACATCACAGAAGATACATAGACCCAGGACAGCAGACTGTCTGGTAGAACCCTGTGAGGGTTGAGCAGACCAGTGTTCTGATGGTCCAGGCTCTTGCTTGGCTCTTCTATTCTTACCTGAGTGCTTTATGCTCTGGGGCCTTAGCTGCTCTATCTGTCAAACAGAGGAACAGTAATATCCAATCTAGTACATTGTATATTCAGCGAGGCAATAAAAATGCAGTGTGTGCCGCATGCTAGCTAGCCATCAGCAACCCAGACCCACAAGTGTGAAGGACTGTGGAGGAGACAGCAGGGACTGAGTGGCCAGGATCCCCCACGGCCCATAGCTGTGAGTGACCCACAGAGTCTTCTGAGACACCAACTGCTCAAGGGCAACAAGTTCAGCAAAAACTGTTCTTGGGATTGTCTTTTGGAGTGTGGAAACAGAGACAGACACAGAGACAGAGAGATGGCAGTACCTCCACACCACTAGAATAGAGAGCAATGTGCACATAGCCAGTGTAAGCAAAGGAAGTGCTCAAGCAGGCAGGTGGCTGCAGGAAGCTGTGCGGCATAGAGGCCAGGTGAACCTGGGTAGCCCTCATAGAAGAGTTCTGGGGAGCATGGTGGTTTGTTTAGAATGCATTTCAGGTACAGGACAATAGAAGGGTCAAGGTATGAGCAGCCTGTGTGTACCAGGAGGGCTGGAATTGCTAAGAGTTTCGGTTACCCTAAGTAGGCTGAGCTTTTTTTTATCCAATGGGCATTAGTCTTTTGGAAGAGTTGTAGATCCATGAGTGACATGACTGCCTGCCAGGGACCAGATCCACCCTTCCCTGCTTCCCAGACCCAGGAGCCCAGGCACTCTTCTTGAAGAGAAAGCAGAGGCCATGATCCCGCCCACTCTTATCTTAGCATCTCATTTGGTGGTGGTCAAAGGGCAGATGGAGAAAGGGGAAGGGGGAGGTAGCAATGTTGTGGGCTTACGGCACTGTGCTGCCATGGGGCTCTTTATTACCTGGAAGGTCCCCTCTTCAGAAGGATGCAGTGATTCCCATTCAGGAGAGTCCATGAACTGGTATGGAAAGATGTAGTGCAGAAACTGCCCATCCTGGCTCACTCGAACCCTGACAAAAGGAGAGAGGAGGCTGAATGGGGAAGAACAATGGTTGCTCTCTGCTGAAGCTGCCTACTGCTGAGTAGCTGAAACCCTCCCGCAGAGACAATAAAGCGTGGGAAGCCAGCGCAGGTATGGCCCAATTAAACATGGAGACGAAGCTCGCATGGTCCTTGTACATGGTTTTCTATTCCACAGTGCAGAACGAGAGTCCTGGGGAGAGGAGAGTGTATTAAGAACACTTGGGGGCCTAGCAGTGTGGTTTTTGTGTACATGAGTCTAGTGTAGCAGATCATGTGGTATGAGCTCATGGGTGGCCACTCAACAGGTGGGAGGCTGTGGCAGGAGGATTGCCATGATTGTGAAGCCAGTCTGGCCTACATAATAAGTGCCAAAGCAAAAAGGACTAGAGTGAGACCTTGTATCACCACTACTGCCCCCCAACACCCCCCACACCCCACAGACCCAACACACACCCCAAAGAAGGAGGAGGAGAAACGGAAGGGATAAAAAGAGGGAGGGAGGGAAGGAAGGAAGGAAGGAAGGAAGGAAGGAAGGAAGGAAGGAAAACCTCCTGAAAACTCCCTTAGGCATGAGCTTTATCTCAAAGCAATTAAAAAACATCTTTGCAGGTGAGTTATGGACATTATTAATTTAAAATCTCCCTAACAATTCCAATAATTCCACTATGTATCCAGGATGCAAACCACTGTGCTGGGGCTCTGCTGTGCACCAACCACGTATGGCTATTTCAATTGAGATTCATATTCATTAAAATTAAATATAGTTAACAGTCAGTCCAGTTACTCAGTCCCTTTAATCACACCCCAAGCACGTGTGGTCTGGGGCTGCCATATTGCACAGCATGGATGTAGAATGTCTCTGATGCTGCTCTGCCTTTCCCCTTCCAGGAAGGCTGCATGAGGAGCCACTAGTGTTCAGGATAGCTCTTGTTTGCAAGAGAAAGAAGATAGCTTGTGACAATGAAAGCAAACAGATGCTTTACATGTGCCTACCCATTTAGTCATCACAGTGACTGGGTGACTGTTTTTTTTTTTTGTTTTGTTTTGTTTTTTCTGAGTTTTACTGCCAAGAAAACAGATGGTGCAGGAGAACTGCATGGTGAGCTTAATGTCACATGACTACCAGGCAACAAAACAGTCCATGTTCTCTCATTGTGATGTCATGTTATGAGAGTTTTGGGTAGGTGGTGGTGGACACTTCCAACATCACTCCTTCTCTGCCTTCACCAAACACAAGGACACAAGATCCTAAACATCTAACTCACTGATGGTCCTGGCACGCACATTTAGCCCAATGCCTTTCTAACTTCATCAAGACTGGAGTTAAGTCACTGTGACTTGTGACTTGCGCCTGGGGCAGAGAAAACTATCACACATTGGTTAAACTAACTCACTCCTGTGTTCAAGAACTAAAACCTTGTCTTTCAAATAGTGGAACCCCAACTTTGCAAAAGGATGTGCCCCAACTGGCAGCAGGAGAATCTAAATCATACAGAAAAGCCAATAGGCAGGATCTTATCGTATTCCAGCTTGAGGCCTAGGTGCATACCTTTCTTTAAGTTTAAAAAAAAATAAATCCTTTTTTTTTTTCTAAAGGACCCCACCTCACATCAGCTAAATAGAGTGGATTTCTGTGGCTGTGACCAGGAATTCTAATTAATTAAAGATTTTATGACTATGATTATTCTACACTACCAACCCATCAACCAACTGCTCTGACCTTTCCTATGAGCACAGGCTTGCTTTACATCTCAGGGTAAGCAACCCCACTAATGTTGTTTGCTGGATTTCTAGCCTTATGGCCAGCACCCACCCTGGTGCTTTGCCCCTGCAGAGAATGGGCCTGCATTCTGTGAGGGTCTGTTACGGTATCTGGCACACCAGCCCTATGCCTGCATAAAGTAAGTGGCTTCTGGATGTGGTGTAACATTTCCCAGAAAACTCCAGTTGGCACACCCACCTCTTTTAAAGTGAGTTTTATGAAGAAGACAAACAAGCACACCTTTGTGGCACACACACTCACTGGAGGGAGCTGGCTTTCCATTACATCTGCAGCTTTTCTCACTAAACCACTATTCACAGAATCTCCCCCCCCCCCCCCCGTTCCTGAAAACATAGGGTTGCAGAGGTGGGTAGAATCTGACCCTGGCCTTTGAGAGGTTGACAGCTGAGTGGAAGACTCGAGAAAGTGAAGAACTGGCTGCAAATCAGTATGCTGAGTACTGGGGCAGAGTGGGCTCACAGAAGAGGGACATGGAAGAGCCTGGTTCTTTGCAGGGAACAGGCTTGTCAAGATGACACTCCTTCTGAGTTCTGAAGGATAAACAGGCTGTGATGAGCAGGTAAGGGTGGAGATGGGCAGAGATATGGGGATTTTAGTGAGAGATCCTCTTCTCAAATACCTGCTGCTCCTCCAGGCCACTGGAGTTTTAACTGGATGTGTGGCTGCACAGCTAGACTATGCTTCTTACATCCTTTGCTGCTAGGTTCAGTCAAGGGGTTAATTCTGGCCAATGGGATACGTCTCCCCTTAAGTCTCCCCTAAGTGAATGCCTAGATAGATGTGTGAGTGTGCACATCACTGAAGACCATTCCTAATCATTAGGTAAATCCTTATTATATGATCACCTAGAGAAGAAAGTTCTCAAACCATGAGAAGAGCATAGCCAGCCTCTGATGGCAGAAACACACTCACTACAAGACCAGGAAATACATACAGACTGTCTGGAAGATGCAAGAGGAAATAAAGGGCCACATTCTCCTACCTCGGGGCCTTCACACATGCCGTCTTTAGCTAAACCAGTTTCTCTCAGGACTGAGCTGACTTCTTACAGGGGTGTGACTGACCTCCCAGAAAGTGAAGATCTATAACTTACATGCTCTTGTTGCACTTACTATTTTCCCTTGGGAATGCCAGGTCCACGATTAATCACCGTGGCACATAATTCTTATTGGCTTAAGCCCCATGAGTTCAAGATAATGCTTGTCACATCTAACACTAGATCCCTAGTCTTAGTACTCTTAAAAAACGTCCAGAGAATGTGGGGAAAAATAGAAGGGGGTAGAGGGAAGAAAAGAAGAAAGAAACAATGAATGGACGAACAAAGAGCAAAGGTGTGTGTGTGTTTATGTTTCTGTGTATCTCTCTCTCTGTCTCTCTCTGTCTCTCTCTGTCTCTCTCTGTCTCTCTCTGTCTCTCTCTCTCTCTCTCTCTGTGTGTGTGTGTGTGTGTGTGAAGAAAAAGCATCTCTAAGGAAAGAAGACACCAGGAGAGAAGGAAGCCAGTGGCATGCATCATTTCTCCTCTGCATTTCCTCAGGTAAGGAGGTTGGTTCCCAAAGCATGCTGCCAACAGGCACGCCAAAGTGGTTTTTAGCCAGCATGCTGTATCCTTTATCTTTGGGGTCCTCCAGGACATGAGCAGTCGGTTATTTCCTTGCACTGTCATGGCTTAGACAGTTGCCTGTTCTAAGGGCTGTGCATGTGGGATCTGGGGCATTGCATCCTCTATGAAACCAAAAGAGTGAGCATAGTTCAGCAGGGCTTTGAGGAAGTCACTTTGTTCTCTAAGTACTGCAAGGGTTGGCTGTCCTTGTCAGAACCAAACAGAAAAGCTTCTGGGGTTTGAGAAAAGGGCTCCAGGGGACACTCCCCATAGGCCAGGGTGGGCTGCACAAGAGCCTGCACTTCCTGGCACAAAAGGAGTCTTTTCTGTACCTAGAGGTAGGTGTTCGGTGTCACACTAACCCAGATGCAGCCATTCCCTCTGAAAACCAAAGCCCATCATAGACGGGAAGCCATCTTCCTCTTGTCCACTCAGCAAAGCTGACAGGATGGTACCAAAAGGCACCAAGCCAGAAGGAACAGCAACACAGCCTTTCCAGACCTTAAAAATCAAGGGGAAACTTGAAATGGCCTGGTTTCTAATTGTTAATGTTTAGCAGGAAAAGCTATGTAGAAAAACAAGACCCGTTTTCCCCTTCTTGGGGACTTGGTCTTATACAAGCTCATAGTAAATTTGTCACAAGACACCAGAGTCATGTGATAACTGTGTTCCTACCAAATGCCATACACAGGAGAGGCCAGTCTCTGCTAGCCTCAGTCCCCTGAACTCAACAGAGGAGCCATGAAGGAAAATGCATCCCATGAATGAGCAAGCTCTGTACATTCGTTGCTTGTCTTATAAGCATGGAGCTAAGGAGTGAACACCTAGGAACAACCACTGTGAGCTGACCATCTCTCCTCCCATATCTCTTTCCTTCACTTTGTCACTTCCCTTTCCTTCCCTCTCCTTTCCCGTTTTTCTGCTCCTTTGTATCCTTCCCTTTAACATTATTCTGATTATCATCTGTTTTTGGCCACATGCTTGATCTCCAGCAAGGCGATGGAGGGGACTGTCTGTGGTCAGGTGCTATGAGGCGATGTTTCAAAGAATGCACAGATGCCTACAAAGCGTGACACACAGAGCCCCATGGTGGTTTCTCATTGAATATCAATGGCCACTGTTGCCATGGAGGCTAACTGGACAGACATACTCTGACCCTGGAGCTAGCTGATGTCCAACTCTCCCTCTTCCTCTGAGGCACATGTCTCCACTGAATCCCCAGAGAGACATCTGTGAACATTACTACTCTTCTGCCTTCTGCCACCATGGACCCTCAGATTACAGTATAGACTCTCAGTAGAACAGTGGGCCTAGGATACAGGTGGGGCTAGCTTCTCTTTGCAGCTGTCAGTAGCTGGGCTACACTCCAGAGCTTATACAGGATATCTCAACTACAATGAGGTGTTTGCTTGATGCCCTGGCAGGGAACAGGGGTCACTGGAAACCTCCTGGGTTTTGTTGATGTTGTTGTTTGTTTTTATTTCCTGCACATAGTGGGTGCTTTGCAAATGTCAAATGCATATGAAAGGAACAAATTGATCTTATTGAAATGGTCACTTTTCTAATGCTTACAGAAGGGGTTGTATCCATTTTGGGTCTGGCCTCATCAGCCCTTCCGGTGGCAAGTAAACACAGTCACCTTTGATAGCGTAGAAATTGCCTCACGATCTAGCTTCCTCTTGGAAAGTGCCAAGAAAGAGGAAGCAAAGTCATTCCTAGGGGGGGAAAAATCTATCTGGGTTTGTTTGACTTTCTACATCCGTCCCTTGATGAAAGGGGACACGAAATGGAAGGGGACACTAGGAAACAGGAAGTGTGGGCAGGGGGAATTCCAGGCATGGACAGCACAGACAGCTTACCGGCCAGAGAGGAGCAAGGACAAGCGGTTGATGGGTGTCTCCCCCTCCACAGCGTAGGTCTGCTCTGTGGCCAGTGTCAAGACCTGCTCATGGCAGCAGTGGACAATTTCCTTGTAGACCTGCAGGGGCACCTGCAGGGGCAGGCACAGTGTCCTGTAGAGAAGGTTGAACTCCTCTGGGAGGGTATTCACCCGTGTGCGATATACCAGGTGTGCCAGCTGAAGCAGGCAAGCCATTGTCAGGAGGACGTTCCAAAGGACGATGTCTAGCCCACAAGCATCAAGCCAGCCCCACAGCATGCAGCAGAGGTAGCCTGGGCCCAGGATGCCGAAAAGATAGAAGCATCCATATACACCACTGCCTGCCATAAAGCCCATAAGCAAGAAGCAGTTGGCCAGGTGGTAGACAGCTCCTTCCACATCCTGCTTCCAGCTACTGCACACGGGCCGCTGCCAGAGGAGCTGAGCCACCGAGCTGCCATTGGCAGTCATCTTTGGGGCTCTTGAGGCCTTTGCAGGCTCCGGTACGGTCTCCACAAAGGAAACTGGAAAAAAAAAATCAGTTAATCTGTCTTCCCAAGTGGCTTCTCACCACCAACGCTACCTTTGCTGGCAGGAATGCTTCCGGTGGCATCTGAAAGAACGCCAGAACATAGTACACTTCATGGAAGCTTGAAAACCTGTTTGTTGTTTGGAATTTTTCTTTTCCTTCTTTCTTCCTCTCTCTCTCAGCGAAGCTCTTGTTCCCCCCGCAATGCTCTGGTAAATGTCTTTGGCTCCGGCTATCTTAGGACGGTCTTCATATTTAGTTCTTAGCAAAAAGCATACATTGTCCTGAGAGGAAGTAGGAACTTGACCCCACAAACTTCAGCAACACGGGACGAAGCAGCCATATCCTGCTCTCTGTCGTTCCCAGGCAGAATGAGGAGTGGAGAGCCAGCAGGAGAGGCACACTTGTGTTCCATTTGGAATGCATGATCTCTTGGCACCGGAAGAAAGGGTGACCCCAGAGGGATACCATGTTTGGAATTGGAATCCAGGAGGTGCTGGCAGTGAAAGAAAACAGGCCAGGCAAACGGGCAGGCTGGCATAGCACTTAGCATACCTCCAGAAGACAAGATTAAGACCCAGGGTCAACAGAGGCAGGCAGGGAGAGTCAAAGGAAAAGCAAGCAGGGAATTTAGGTCCATGGAGTAGTCAGGACACAGTGCAGATGTCCTGTTGGGAGGATTTGGGGATTTGCAGGAGGCAGGAGGACAGTTCAGAGTGGGAATGCCTGGGACTATTAACAGAAGCGGTACTGGCAGGGAGAACCGGAAAGCCCCGTGAAAGGTTTAAGACACTCAGCAAACATCATTGCGTGGTAATTTGACATTCATTCAACAAAAGCAGCTGTGTTAAGCAGCCCCTTCAACTCTGAGTTGACACTCCTCTGCAAATATCTGCACAAAGTAATAGTCAACAGTAACACAGGACGTAAGTCACCATCCCATCTACACACACACCAACAACCTCAAATTAGAATGATTGCCTAGGAAATAAACACTCTTGGTTCTCTGACTCCACTGAGCAGTGAATATACACATTCCTCAGTCACCACTGTTCTCCTAGAGCTGAGATAAATAGAGCCTCCAACACGGAGTAGGCAGCAAAGCCAGGATTTGAACCCCATACTGTCAAATGAAATACTCTTGTTTTAGGCGGGGTTCACAGTAAGCAGAAATGCTGAGCTAGATCCATGACTCCTGATTCCACAAACCTAAGATGTCTGATGACTTTCAAGGAACGTCTAAATGAACCTAGGGGATCAACTTTGGACTGCCGAGAAGTAAATGAGGACTCTGCAAACATTAAAGCCGAGAGACCTGACTTCCTGGCTTCTGAGGACATGCCAAGTCTCCATCCTGGCTGCTGGGGTCAGGAGCACCTTCGCTGGATTGTTCCAAAGATTTAAGTGAGTGCTTGGCCATCTAGAACAATCCAAATCCTAACTCCATAGAGACTCATTGAACGGAACAACGCTGAGGAGAAATCGGAAGTTAAACATGGTACTGAAGCTTCCATCTCAACAAGCAGTGCACACTGTGACCTGAATGTCACTTTATAAGGGAGGAACTACAAACAACAATGGCGACCCGATGCCGCCTGCAACAAATTACCAAATTAAGTTTAAAGAACAGCATGACTCAGGAACGAGGGTGGCATGGGGAGGGCAGAGCTGAGGGGTGAGGTGGAAGGGAGAGCAGAATCTCTCAGGGTGAGACGGAGAAGCATAGTTACAGAAGTCAGAAAGTTCTTGCCATGCTAAAGGAAGACATTTTAAATTTTTAATTGGAATGGATTGATCGGCAGATGGCTTCATACCTCCCTGTCTCTGGAGAGAGGTACAGAAAGGGAAAGGCATTTGGAGAACAAGACACCACAAAGCTCTCACAGCAGGCTTTGGGTGTCAGATGCCGTTCTGGAATTTTCTTTTAAGTTATTTATGTATTTATGTATTTATTTATTTATTTATTGCCTGGGTGTCACTTCAGCCCAGTCTCACCTGGAACTCAGTAGGCTGGCCTGGAATTCTTGGGAATCCTCCTGCTTGGCCTCCCAAGTGCTGGGGTTACAGGTAGGACTGTGGCTTGGAGTTCAGTGGAGGATGGGGATTTCCCATATGCCACTTTTGTCATCTGCCTGCTTCCCAATCAACTTGCCTGCTTTAGCTAGCAGCAGCTGTTTGTGCTTCAGGCAACCGGGCTCCCTGCCGGCTTGGAGTCCCTGACAGCTGTGGATGGGCAGACAGAGAAGCAACCAAGGCTCCGAGATAGAATTTCAAAGCAGGTCAGCAAAGGCTTGGCCCTGACCCTTTAAAGAGACAGGCAGGTCAACTAACGACTGCTCCCTTCTCCATTGTCCCTGTCCATCCCCTGAAATGAACTGAGCAGGGAAGACTAACATTTATCAAACAGCTACCATGTTCTAACGTTAACAAGATAGCATATTATTCTATCATTTTTTGACAGGGTCTTACTGTTTATCCCTTCCCCTCTTTTATTTTAAAATAGAAGACAACGGCTTAGAGTAGCTAAGGAGCTTGTCTAAACCCACAGGGTTAATATGTGAATGGTGATTAAAGCCTGATCATGTGAGTCTAACTGTAATTTTCCACTACACCGGTGTACCAGGTGTTTAGGTGTTGCCAAGCACCTACATACATGCATTATAAGAGAGGACCTAACTGCTTTGTAGATGTCAGTGTGATATCGATGCCCATAGATTGGCAGACTATAATAACAGGAAATTATGTCTTTTTATTTAAAAAGCCAGTTGACAGAGATAAGAGAATATATTGTGTATGTTAAGATAGTTATGTCCTCATGAGGAACCCCACAGACATGAAAGCATACACACAGTGGAAAGAAACAGAAGTAACACCGTTTGATAATTTCAGTTTGTAAGCATTTATTTAGACAAACTGTGAGATAGTAACAGAAGAGACAAAGATGAAATGGAGAAAAAAATCCTCTCCAGGGAAGTTTTTGATCTCGAGGGAAGACTAACCTGGAAAAACCCTGAAATCTCATAAAAGATGACCACAGGGTCAAAGGAAAATCTCTGATGGGGACACTAAGAATAAGAGAAAACTAAGAAAAAAAGGCAGGGGGTGGTTTAAGGAGGTCTAAAATCTGCTCAGGTGCTCTCCAGCTGGGCATGCCTAGAACAGGGTCCTGATGTGTGGGCGAGCCCAGAACAGAAGGTAGGTGCGTTGATAATAAGGTAGCCTGAGACCTACGTACAACAATGTAACACTTGCAGGTTCCATAGTCAGGAGACCGCATGCCTAAGGGTGAGAAGGACTAAGATAAACAGCAGCAGTTTAGGTTGTTTAAAATCTGCCTAGGTCACGGTCATAGATATGAAACCTCCCATCTCCTGACTCCAGGCTGGAGAGTGAGCGACACATCTGTTGCTTATGGCCCCAGAGTTGGCTGTCCTGCTTCCTGGAGCTGATTATGTTCTGACTCAGAGCCACTCCAGCAGTGACTCTCCACCTTCCTAACACTGGGACCCTTCACCTCATGCTGTAGTGACCCCCTAGCATAAAATTATTTTGTTGCTACTTTGTAACTAATTTTGCTATTGTAGTGAATCACAATGTAAATTGCTGTGTTTTCTGATGGTCTTGGATGATACCTGTGAAAGCGTCACTTGACCCCCAAAAGGTTCGGGACCCACAGGTGGGGAACTGTTGCTCTACAGGGTCTTCTTCAGGAAACAGCTTCCTGAACTCTTGCTGATTGTTAGATTCTACAAAACAGGACACTGATTTCTCATCCTCTACCCAGTTTTCTCTTTGATGTTTGAGTCAACTCTAGGAGGAACTGATCTTATGCACTCAGTGTGACCATTCAGGGTGGTTAGGGTGAGACGGACACTGATTTCTTACTCAATATCAATTTATCCCTTCCTCCTGTGAAACAGAATTTCAGTTTTGCCCAAAGATCTGACAAGACACGGAAGGGGCAGGCCCTGCTCAAACCACTTAGCCTTAGGTGCACTACTGACAACCATTGTTTTTGTAAAAATACTCATAGCAGTATTGCTCAGTCAATTGAAAAGGGAGACTTGAAGATTCCACACTTGGGGAAAGGTTTCTGCCTCTTCTGTCTTGAACAAGAAAGCACACACTTGGCTTCACTGGTCTTAGAAGAGAAAACTCTTGACAGTACACCTGGTGCTGGATGGTACCAGCACCTCTGTAGACATTTGCAGGTAGAGTAGCTTCGACTCTGACTCTCACAGTTGTGCTCACTTTCCCTGACTGGGGGTTGGGGGTGGGGTTCTATGCTTGAACTCACTAAACTTGACAAAAGATGAAACTACTCCAAGTTTTACCTTTTTACATTTTTTTTAAAAGATAGTATCTCACTGTAGCACTGGGCACTGGCTGACCTGGAATTCACTATGTTGAACAGGCTAGCTTTGAACTTACAGAGATCCATTTGCTTCTGCCCCGAGTGCTGGGATTCAAGCAATGTGCTTTCTTAGTTAGAGATGGGACTTGGTCTGGCTTGAACTTGTGCAGGTCTTATATATGTTGTCAGTCTGAGTTCATATGTGCATTGGCTCTGCTGTGTCTGGAAAACCCGACTGATATCTGCTAGGAGAGGGAAAATCAGTTTTCTTCAATGGATTGACTCTGGGTATATCAACCACAGTCTCGAGTAGGCAGGCCTCATGACCAGGAATAGTTGGCCAACACAAATCAGACTCCTGGTTTTTGTTTTTAAGAGAGAGAAAGAATAGGAAAGGGAGTGAGGAAAAGTCAGGAGTTGGGGAGGAAAAAAGTATGATCAAAATATAGAAAAAAACTTTTAAGATGTGTGCCATTACACTCAGGTGGGGTGTGTATGTGTGTGTGTGTGTATTCATGTGGATGCATGTAGAGGCTAGAGGCCAATGGTGTATTGCTTTCCCCTTATTTTTTTGAGACTGGGCCTCTCAGTGAACCCAGAGCTCAGACTGGTTACCCTGGCTGGTTAGCAAACTAGAGCCACCTGTTTCACCCCTGGCTTTTATATAGGGCTGGAGATGGGAACTCAAGTCCTCATGTTTGTGAATCAGGCACTCAATCAATGAGCCTCGTCCCACATGTTAAGTTTTAGTAGCTAAATAAAGAACTCGTGGGCAGAGTTACATGTGAACTCTTGTGGGAAGCACCTTGAATACCTATCATAATATCAAACATTCAGATTTTAACTTCTGATTATACTTATGTAGTCATGAGATTAGAAGCTCTTTATGAGCAGAGTGCTCATCTTAGGAATCTTTGTGCACTAAGCACACCAAAGTGCAAACAGTGTGCCCTCTTACTCAGCATCTCTCTGCCTGGAGGGCAGGCTGTATACCTAATGTATGCTGGTAAATTGTCGTGTGTTGCTTGAACTCTTTATAAGAGAAGCTGGCCCTGGAAGTGCTGTTGCCTGCTTCCCTGCCCCCCACCCCCATGCACACACTTTAGACCAGTGTTTTCCAACCTTCCTAATGCTGTGACCCTTAATACAGTTCCTCAGGTTGTGGCGACCCCAACCATAAAATCATTTTCGCTGCTACTTCATAACTGTAATTTTGCTGTTAGGAATTGTAATGTAGATATTTGTTTTTGGATGGTCTTAGGCCTGTGAAAGGGTCATTCAATACCCCCGTGCGTTGCGACCCCCAGGTTGAGAACCACTGCTTTGAACCCATGCTTACATCAAGTGTCCTCCAAAATCCATCCTGGGTCAGGCTGGACTCCTGTCAGAAACAAGGAAAGGGAAAAGGCAAGCAGACAAGAGCATTAAAAATACTGTGCCCTTGAGCAGGAACCATTTCCAACAGAGATTACTATTGTTTTCCCATAATAGAAAAACACCTGTGCTAGAATGGAACTTGGGCGTACCCTCTCAATCAGAAATTCTGGTGGCCTTGGCCTCCCTGCAGTTTCTGTCGGATAAATGTAAGCAGCTCATTCAAGGATGTTACCTTTCTGTGGTCATTTGTTCCTTTACAAAGCCGACTCTGCTCTACACAGACTCTGAAACAGAACATTTATTATATGCAAGTACACTGTAGTGATACAGTTAGTGGTAGAGCATCTTCCTAGCTTGCATAAGACCTAGGTCCAATATCCAGCATAACAATGACTACTACAAAAAAGAATTAGAAAAAAGAAAAAAGCCACATACTTAACCATTAATTAGGTCAGGATCTTGAAGGATCTAATTGAGCCCTTTTATTCTATAAAGGAATCAACCACACATGAAGATGAAATGTTCCTCTAGATATGTTCCTTAGCATCTTCTGTTTTTGAGGTGTTTATTTGGCCTTGTGTATGCCAGGCAAGTTCTCTGCCACTAGGCTAAATCTCTAGCCTGTGTTTGAGATTTTCAACTCAATGCACTAAAAGGCAAAATAAGAGCAACTGCTTTATTAGCATTTAAGCAGCTACAAGGTCACAATCTTGCTTCAATAAGTGGGTCACTCTCTGTTCCACTCCAGCTATCTCTATGGCAATAGTACTGAGCTATTTGGTGCTAGCTTTGTGTGCGCTAAGCAAGGGCTCTGCCATGCACTACAGACCCATTTCCACGACTAGTCAGTCTTTAGCATCAATCCAGCCACCAGCCTGGACCAGGTTCTTAAAAACAGGTAGCTATTTTGGTCCTAGGCACTACACTGTCTTTAGTTTATCTCACCATGTAACTGGCCACACACAAAATAACTGCCAAATAGCTGGGATCTTCCGAGCCAGACCACTCCACTTAGACAGAGTGAGGGAAGGAAGAAGAGGGAGAAAAAAAGATAGAGACAAGGGAAAGAGAAAAACCTGCCCTCAAACTTGCAGCCTCCCCTGCCTCTGCCTCCCGTGTGCTTGGATTACAGGCACGGCCCCACAGCTGGCCAGTGAGTCTTGACTGAGATGATGGAGAACCTCAGTTTGGAGATTTTACTCGTTGAGAGAAGAATCTGCTTTCTCCTAACTATTAACTATTCAAATTCCCATGATGTCACAAGAAAAGTCATGGCACAAGAGCTGCTACTGTACTCACTCGGAGGAAAAGGAAACCGAACCAAAGGTGAGGTGGGTAGGTGAGGAAAAGAAAATGAAACTCAACGAAGACGGTTTACCACATTTTCTTTCCTTCAGTTTTTTAATATATTATAAATACTTTATCCACTTATCAGAGTTCATCAAAGAACTTCCAAAATATTTAATCTTCTTCATTCTTCAGGGGTTATTCATTCACAAAGTACGCCACCTATAGAAGAGATTTGATTTTAGAAAGTCAGAGTTCAGACATCAAACTGGACCTCGGGATTTACGGACTTATGACCATCAGAAAGAAATGCTTCACTGAAATATTAAGTAATTGTCACAATTGATCTAAACCAGTGAAAATTCCAGCTTAGCTTAACTGACGACACCCCTGAAACTGATGGTTGCAATGTCTGACCTTTGGGAGCTTTTGGTGAGGTACTGTGTCTTTATAGACATAAGTAAAGAAGGCTGTGAGTCTCTGCTCTTTCCAGAACTGGTCTCACTCTTGTGTTAAAGGTAGAAGGAAGGCCAGTTCAGTTCACTTGTTCCTGCGGGAAGCTCCTCCTTGACCCGAGGGCAAATATCAGCCACAGTGAAAGACCCAGGGGGAGAGCAGAAGACAGTGCTACTGGCCCAGTCTCAGTGTGCCAGGCTTCTCGCCATGACACCCCACCCTAGTCCCTATGCAAGAAGATACAGAAGAACATTGAGAAGATGATGGTCACTCAGGCAGCCAGTTCTTAAGACTGACACAAGAACTTCCTGAACCTGTTTCCTTTGTTTGGTTTAGACAGGAAAAAACCTCACCAAGACACACACACCTAAATTCCCAAAGCAGGAAGGAAAAACAATACACTTAAGCAAAGGTGTGGTCAGGAAACAGAAGCAGAAGTGGAGCTATCCCCATTCCCAGAGCCTGCAGCACCTGCACATCTTAGGTACTGCGTATCAGAGGAGCTAGGTTGAAGGAGGACACAGACTCTGGTTCTTTTCTGGGTGGACAGTCCCTGGCAAGTGGGACTGTCTTTTGCATTTGGGCATTTTATAGGGTCTTAATAGGTGTTTTGTCTTGTTTTTAAGTTTGAGCATTAGAAATGTCCCCTTTCTCCAGGACAGCTAGGGCTACACAGAGAAACCCTGTCTCGGAAAACCAAAATAAAGAAAAAAAAAAAAGAAAAAAAAGAAATGACCCCTTTCATGCATTACCTTAAGAAACTTTTGTAAATAATCTATATATAAAAGTGGCTCATTTAAACATTCAAATAAATGAATAAAAGCTAGCATAACCATTACTTTATATTGATTTTAGCAGATTTCCGATGTTTCTTTGATCCTTACAAGCAAGAAGAGCCACTTGCTTCCTGATATTTCTAATTAGGTGGTAAATTTGTTGTCTACCCCTCTGTCAGTAAGAAAAAGTTGTAAGACTGAAAGAACCGTGTAGACTCACTACCATGATACCTACTTTTTGTTTTCAGTCCCGAGGCTCTGCCTTTGCTACCGTTACATACTAAGATATTTTATGTTTAGCATGCTCATTACTGTTGCTTTAGTGTTAGCAGGTTTACGTTAAGGATTCGGAAAGCATCTAGGAGCTTGAGTCAACAGGTGAGGCAGGGCTTGGGAATTCTGGAAAATGTTGCTTAGGTTAGACAGAGTAAAAGACGGGATAACACTTAGGCCATCTCTGCGAGCCAGGTCCAGTTAAGACCTATTTTACTTGGGGATAATGTTAACATCCATGAGGGTTTTTGAATTAAGGAACTTTAATGACCACTGCTGGAGCAATCCGGGTTTGTGAAGTGGTTTTCCTCCGAAGAGGTTCTCAGAGAATATGGTCAAGCTCACCTCAGAGCAATGAGGGTATTGTTTGGGAGTTTACTGGAGGCTTGGCTTTTGAGGTATACGCTCCCATGCATTCCAGCAGCAGATCTTTTAAATTAGTATCATTATAAAGTTTAGGATTGAACACAAAGGTTATGAGCATGCTGGTGATGAAACATCACAAGTGTTAGGAGTAACAAAGTGTCTCTGGTTAATGCAAATAATTTAATGCCACCACTACCCTTCACTGTGCCTCCAATTCCCCATGAGGTTCTAGGCAAAGCCTAACACAACTGACTAGAAAGAGCTAGACTATGCAGAAAGCCATGCACAGAGGTTGGGTCTGAGCCTTTAAATAACCTTCTCTTCCAGTCAGACTTATTAGGTAGGGCGAGCTCCTTATCTCCTTCACTGGCTCCCTGTATTTCATACACAACTGGTCATGTGTGAAATTACAGAGCGAGGTGGAAGAGAAAGAAACCAGCTCTCTGCTAAGTTAGGAGTGACAATGAGATGTGGGCTTTCGAGCAGCACAAACGGGGTGCTTGCCCAGAGGCTGAGATTCCAGTTCTCATCCTGCTGAGTCATCCCGGGAACCCTGCCGCACTGAACCACCACTAATGTCCCTGGTCATTCACTCATTCATTTAATAAGCAGTACCCTAGCCAGCACCTACCATGTGCCAGGCAACGGTCTGGGTGCTGGGACATGCTGACAGTAAACCAGATGCGTCCCAGAGCTTCCAGCCCAGCTGGAGGGAAGTATACAGGTGGTGATTGCAAAACAGGAGAAGCCACTAGCCACATATGACTTTTAGCCTTTTTATAAATCAAGAATTCAATACTCCAGCCTCATTATACCCAATTCAAGTGCTTAAGAATCATACATTACTAGTGGCTACCACACTGGAGAATGTGGCCACAGAACACCTTGGAAGGCATACTGGATACAGCTGGAACAGGGATGGGGAATGGTACTACTTTACATGGGACCCTGAGGAAAGCCTAACGAGACTTTAAAACAGCAACCGAAAAGAAGTGTACCTAGTGAGTGAAGTTAGCACCTGAAGCGAGAGATTCCAATGGGTTTTCAAGACAGGGTTTCTCTGGGTAGCCCTGGCTGTCCTGGAACTCACTCTGTAGACCAGGCTGGCCTCGAACTCAGAAATCCACCTGCCTCTGCCTCCCGAGTGCTGGGATTAAAGGCGTGCGCCACCACTGCCCAAGCAAGCAAGCATAAGCAAGAGATTCCAACCAGAAGTCATGGACTGTGGTCCTGTGACACACATCCCTCTTGACATTGATACTTAGATTCAAAGTTCTTCAAAAATTGATCTGAGGCGTTGGATTTATTAGAACAAAGCCTGGTTTAAAATAAAACTTCCATTTTCACTGGAAAAAGGTTAACACTTTCTACTGCAGACCTATATTAGAAACAAGAAACAAAGACTATTTTCCACTTAGTTCCTTTACCTTGGAAAACAGTGTACCTGAACTCCCCACAGCCATGCGTCTCCCTGACTATGATGTAACTCTAAAGGCTCTTGTGAAACCAGTTCTCAAAAGCTTCATACTCTGTCTCAGATTTACTGGGTACCTCAAATTGTTGGCACCAAACTGTTAACAGCCCCATCCTAAAAACTAAAAAGATTATTTTTAAGCTGCTACTTACACATGCTAGGTTAACCAGGCAAGCTACCATTCGGAGAATGCCGCCTTGAAGCTAACTCTGGAAGGGAACACTCAAACTTGAAGCAGTACAGTTCACTTACCACATCATATCTTAAACCCCAGGGCTCTCATGCACTCCTTGTGGGCCTCAATGAGGGGTCCACAGTGTTCTTCTCCTTTCTCGATGATGCTATAAAATAAGATGCACTTGTTACCCAGTGAACAGACGACAGGCACATTCATGGAGAGTCTGTGACGGGGGAGTGAGGCAGTGCATATGCAGAGTGCAGCTGGAGTTACAAACAAAACCCTACTATAGCAAACAGCTCAGCTTCTTGGCTCTCTGTATTTGCGCTTAAGGCTCTGTTCCCACAAAGGTGACCCACAGAACTAACGTTTTGAAGTTTGTTTTTGTTGTTGTTTGGGGAAATTTCTAGTTAGATGAAATAAATACGTATAGCAAATGATGCCTTTAGTCTTTACCCAAGGAATAATAAACATTTCTTCATAATGAAATAAACCAAACATTTACATAAAATGGAGGGGAAAGAGTTTAACTTTTGGGTCTACTATCACACAGGAATTAACTTCCCGTTTCTTCTTTGCTCCTTACATTCAAACACCTAAGCCTACTTTTAACCGTTAAACACCCAACAACATAAACATCAAAAAAGATCTGGTAGCCACGAGCCCCCAAGATGAATTGTTCTTTGGAAGGTTAAGGAACTTTGATGATAAAATCCACAGAGTAATCACAAGAGCCAGAACATGCTGACACATGCCTGTAATCACATTTGGGACGCTAAGGCAGGAGACTCTAGAGTAGGAGGCCAGCTGGGGCTACATGTCAAGACCCTGTCTCAAAGAGTGGGGAACAGGTTCTCCTACTAAAATCCTTTCTAGCAGCAGATTAGAAGACTGGGTGGGGCAGTGGGTTCCGTAGAAGAGCTGGCTTTCACTCACCACTTACACTCACTGCTAAACCTTACAGAAATGCTGGACCCACTCAACACACATATGAGGCAGGCTTGTTAAGTACCTTACATAAGGTCACCAATTTGGAGGGTGAGGATTCAAAGCCTGCCTGTATTTCTAAGCTCTGAATCTTGAGCCACACCAAAGTCTGTTTAAGCAGGCACTACCATTTCAGGAACCTTGGTATCAGACCGACCTTTAAATTCTCCATTTACATTATGGATTGAAAAGTAGTGATAATAACGGGGCACACTCTTACTACTTTGCTACACCAACGAATACTTTGTTTTGTGGTTGTGGTGGTTGTTGTTGGTTTGTTTTTTTTTTAAAGACATAGTTTCACTCTGATGCTCAGGCTAGACTTAACCTGTTCCAGTCTCCCCTGTAATGAGATTACACCATGAGCATCCATTATGTTTCTATGAGTATTTTTCTACTTTGATGGGAGAAAAAAAGAGATGTGTATTCATTCACACTATCTGAGGACTCCAGTATCTGCTCCAGAGCTGAGGCTACATAAAAGTGAGATCAAACAAAACCTTTTGTGACTTAATGATAAAAGTAGATAAACATTAATATCACCTATTCTGTAAACAGGCTGACATTTTACAATTTGTTTTTTATTTTATGTGTATAGGTGTTTTGCCTGCATGTATGCCTGTGCACCATATGTGTGCAGTGCCCGCAAAAGCTAGAAGAAGGCGTCGGATTCTTCTGGGGGATGGAATTACAGAAGATTGTTAACCATTGTGTGGATGCTGGGAATCGAAGTCAGGCCATCTGGAAGGTCAACCGGGGCTTTTATCCCCTGAGCCATCTTTCCAGCCCCAGACAGGTGACTTCTAACTTCTGGGAAAGGGTATCTCTTCAGAAATGTATGCTGTGTTCTACTAGTCACACTTTTCAGAAAAAAAAAAAATTATTAAAGATTACCGGAAAATTTTACACCTGGGTCTTGGCAAACCTACCATAGCTGGTGGTACAGTATTGGCTGGTAACAAGTCTCCACATATTTTAAGTGCCTTTAAATCAAGAAGCATCTTTACGCACTTCTACTTATCTGGGTCTTATACCTAAGAAGCCTAAAAGGCTTTCGTAGCAGCGGACCTCGGGGACAATCTAACCTCTTGCCCTCTCCGTTGACCCCTAACTGTGACTGAGGTGCGGGTTCAGGGAACAGAGAAGACTGCGAAACTATGGGTCCCCGTACTCCAGAGTGCCAGAGAGCAGAGCAGAGCCAAGTTGCGGAAGCCCAGGCTTCCCTCCCCGGCTGCGCACTGACCACGCATCACGAGCCTTCTTAGTCTCCGGGCAGGCACAGCAGGGCTTCAGAGGCTTCTTATCCTGGGCCTCGGGCGGGGCAGGGCTAGCGGCCACCAGTCCCGGCATCCTTCCAGCCGAAAGCAACGACGAGCACACACGCGCAATGCTCCCAGATTCCGACCAATCTGAGCTGTCTGTATCCACTTCCGCAGTCAAGCGAAAGAGGACAGGAAGTCCCTCCTCTCCGGAAGGAAGCGAGGCTAAGAAGCGTGTGCGCAGAAGTGGCACAAGGCCTTGCTCCAAGGGCGTGGCTTCAGCGCAGGCGCAAAGGTCAAAAGGTCACCGAGAGTAGTTTGGTTTTTATTTTTTTGTTTTTGAAATTGTAACTTAATTGCAACATTTCCCCTCACATATGCACACCCGTTCCCCACTGTCCTTCAAATTCATTTCCAATTCCTCCCTGTTATTGCATGCATCTAGGTATACATATATACCTATAGAACCGGTTCAGTCCAGTACGATGCTACCTGTATTCATATTTTCAGGGGTGAATTTTTGGTACTGGATAACCAGTAGCTGACCCAGGTTCCACCCTGGGGCATTTTAAGATCTTCCTGCCCTTCCTGCTTCATATACATTCTGCAGATGTTGGGTACAAAGGCCCCCTACCTCCTGTTTCTCTCCGGCATATATGCTAAAATCTTCCACCAATATATCATGACACAGTAGTCATGAAAGAAGATATAAAGATTTTTTTTCTAGTTTCAACTGTGATGGGCTATCTCCGTCTCTGTCTCTCTGTCTCTGTGTGTGTGTGTGTGTGTGTGTGTGTGTAGTGTGTGTGTGTGTGTGTGTGTTTTAGACAAGTAAGTGAAATGGTAACTGATACTGAAAGTGTAAACCCTTCAATAGAGCTCCATTGCTTCAAATCAGCCAGAAGTTCACTAATATGTATAGCATTTGGCATTTGCTGCATCTTTGAGTGACTTCCTTAAACTAGCTGTGAGTTAGTCAGGGGGAAATTAAGTGGTTTTATTTATTTATTTATATGAGTACACCGTAGCTGTCTTCAGACACACCAGAAGAGGGCATTAAATCCCATTACAGATAGTTATGAGCTACCATGTGATTGCTGGGAATTGAACTCAGGACCTCTGGAAGAACAGTCAGTGCTCTTAACCGCTGAGCCATCTCTCTAGGTCCCAAAAGTGGTTTTAATTTTAACATAAATATTTATAGACAAGGTCTCTAGCCTAAACTGGCCTTGAATGCTCTGTGGATGACCCTGAACTGACCATTAAATGTTGGAATTACAAGTGTGTGCCATCCATACCCAGTATATAAGGACTTCCTACATGCTAGGCAAACAGTCTACAAACTGAGTTACATACCCTCGGCGTGTAAACCGGTTTTATTATAAATTGTCCAATCAGATATTTGTCACTACACCAACCAATAGAATTAAAAATGCCTTTTCCTGGCATTTCTTAAGTTCCAGTAGGAACAAAATAATCGTGACGATGGCTTCCATGAACAGTCATTTAATCTGAGGGTGACAGTCATTAACTCTTCATAACAAATTGAGGTTCAGAAGTGCATATTCATGAGGTTCCACCTCTCCCAATGGTCCATTTACTATCCTGTGCAATGTATCTAAAGGCAAAGTAACTTTCATTTTAAAACCACTGACCTGTATTTTCTCGTACTACTGTGTTTTTTTGTAGAATAAATGAGCAAAGAAGAAAAAGGAGAGAACTGGGAAATGTAAGGATGCAAATTGTAGATGAAAAGAAGAAGAGAAGAAGGAGGAAGAGGAGAAAAGAGGAGGAGGAAGAGGAGGAGGAGGAGGAGGAGGAGGAGGAGGAGGAGGAGGAGGAGGAGGAGAAAACTGAAACTTTTTTGCAACTGATAAGTTTTCCTCCCATTTTTCCCTTTGTGAAGGAAAGTTCCTGGCATGAACCACACCTTACTCCAAAGGGGAGCAGCTTTAGTCCCCCCCCTCCTTGGTGGTCATTTATTGCCCCCTTCTGATGTGCTAACATCTTTGTGAGCATTAGGTAAATCCTTTGGAATGTAGGAGCAGACTCCCTCCCCCAACCTCCTCCAGTTCCCACCAACCAAAAGGCTGAGTAGATCATCAGATACCATCTGAGGCTAAGGCTGAGATTTTCTTACCTTCCTGTGACCTGTCTACCCAATGTTTTTACCACTGTATTTGGAGAGTGTCTTGATTTGTGATTTTGTTTCTTTACTATAAAACTACGTGGCGGTATCATATCACCATATTGGAATGTGGGATTTAGGGTAGTGTAAACTTCCCAGACCATAATCCCATTTGTTTCCAGAGTAAACTGTCTCTTATCTCACTCCTCCCCCCTCCCTCTGTGTGTGTGTGTGTGTGTGTGTGTGTGTGTGTGTGTGTGTACAACTGGTACTGATTACAACAGTCTCCTGTGTGGCATCCTTATTACTGGCAAGACTCAAGGAAAGGAATCTCCTGCTTCCTCTAACTAGATGCTTCTGAGACTATAAAATCCCCTTGGCTGTCTCTTGAGCACTATGACCCACAATTGCAGCTTCTTTGAGGTAAAGCAGCCTGCTCATGAACAAAATAAAGAGCAATCTGGGAAGGGTGAAACAAACACATTCCAGCAATTGGGAGGCCTAAGCAGGAAGAAACAGAGTTCAAGGCCAGCCTGGGTCTCAGAGCAAGGTCCTGTCTAAAAAACATAGGGTCTCCTTTCTAATGGGAAACATTTACTAATTTGTGCTCATCAACTTAACTCTTGTTTTAAGATGGTCTAACTAACTTACACATGTGGGCTACTTTTCCCTTTTCCCTTTGATGAATGAGTAAACGTTAAACTTCACTTTTTTTTTCTCAACCTGGGTGCTTGTAGACTGAGATGGTTTATTTTATATTAAGTGGAAATTAAGAACACAAAACATATGCAATTATTGTTTCCCATTTAATCCCAAGAAAGACATTAATAATCTATTTCCCTAGAGAAGAGCTATAGTTCAATATTAAATTGAAGGGCCTGAGAGATAGCTTAGTGGGTAAAGACACTAGTCACCAAGCCTGGTGACCTGAGTTCAATCCTAGGACTCAGATGGTTGTGATGAACAACTCCACACATGTACTGTTGTGTACACACACACACGCGCACACACACACACACACCAAATCTTTGAAACTCAAAAATAGGTAACACAGAGAAAATAATAAAAGATAAGTGTAGTAATAAATTTAATACCTTTAATATCCAGCTGTTGATCCTCAATTTGTATTCTAACTAGCAAATTTACTCTTTTTACCTCTAAGACTTTTGTGGCTAAGGATACTAAATTAACAGGCACCAAGCCTGAAATAATGGCTTAGTAGAGCTTGACAGCACCAGAGAGCAGTTCTGTGAGTGGGATCTAACTCACTACTGTTAGCATTCTGTCTAAGCTCCACCCCACAGGTACCTGGCAACAGCCAGGTATGCTCCTCCCCATAGTTACCTGGCAACAGCCAGGTGGGCCCGACTCACTATAAAAGGGGCTGCTTGCCCCTCCTCTCTCTCTTGCCTCCCCCTCTAGCCTCTTGCTCTCTTGCTCCCCCCCCTCCCCATTCCCCCCCTCCCCACGTGCTCATGGCCGGCCTCTACGTCTCTACTCTCTCCCTCTCTCTGCCTTTCTCTGCCTCTACTCCCCTCTCAGCTGCCCTCCCCATGCCCTGAATAAACTCTATTCTATACTATAAGGTCTTCGTGTGACTGGTCCTCAGGGGGAAGGGATGCCTCCTCTGCACGGGCCCGCTGAGGCACCCCCCCCCCACTTCCCCTCCGAAGAACAGATTTCCTATATCTTTATTTTTTTATAAACACATCAACCTCCACAACAAACAACTAAGGAATTACTTTTTAAAGTTCTTTGGTGATCCAGCAATGCAGCCCTGACCGTGCGTACATTTGGTGGCTTCACCAAGGACGGGTGGGTGGTTGCTGCACACACAGAAGAAGTGATACCACGTGTTCCTAGAGAAGAATTACAAGGCTTAACTTCTCATCAGTCTGTTTAATAGCTAGCTTCTGTCCTGCTGGCAGAACTAAGTAATTTTTACATAGATTTTGCATGTCTGCCTCTGAATTTAAGAAAAATAAGCTTTCTAATTCCTGGGGGGAAATACATATCATACAATGTTCTCTGATTTCTGGGTGCCTGAAAAGTCTGAGTTTTACCTCATTTGCAGGCCAGTTCATATGTGATGGCTGAATCTATCAAACTCCCGGGCCACAGATAAAGGACATTTTATCACTTGCAATAGCAGCAGCAGCAGCAGAAGCAGCAGTAGGGCATTATACAAGTTTCCAGAATCTCATTTCCCATGGGTGATGTGAAAAAGACCAAATAGTATAAAATTCTTAAGCAGGAGAAATAAGAATGTTTACCTCCCTTCTGCTTAAAGGGCAACACTGTCTCTGTTACCCATCACTGTCTCCTACTTAAAGAGTCAAGGACAGACAATGGCCCCTGCCTTATAAGACACAAAGGAAGCCAGGCAGTGGTGGTGCACACCTTTAATCCCAGCACTTGGGAGGCAGAGGCAGGTGGATTTCTGAGTTTGAGGCCAGCCTGGTCTACAGAGTGAGTTCCAGGACAGCCAGGGCTACCCAGAGAAACCCTGTCTCCAAAAACCAAAAAAAAAAAACAAAACAAAGACAAACAAACAAACAAACCACAAAGGAAATTAGCCCCTCGTGGAGAGGTCTCTCAACATGATCAAATCTTTTCACTTAATTAAATTTCATTAATGAGCACCCCTTTCAGTACAGAAGTTTCTTTTATACAACTAGACTAAATGGTCTAACTGCATGCAGGTTGTTCGTTAGTGATTTATTGTTTAGTATGAATATAATGTTTGTGTCTCGCCTAAAAGAAGCCCTAGTCTCCACTGAGTTAGTTAAGGCTAATGAGTCATAGGGTAGAGTCTCCACGATGAAGAGACTAGTCACTGTCTCTCTCAATGGTCCCCTATGAGAACAGAACAGAACAAAATGGCAGCCGTCTACCAGCTATGAAGCCCTCTAGCCCTTACCAGGAAGGAAAACGACCTGCACCTTCCTTTTGTTAGGCATTCCATATCCGTTGTAAGAAATGAATATTGGTTGTTTAGGCCACATGTACTTAACAACCCACGACACTAAGACATCTGTGTAATATTACTATCACAGCCTGATAGCAGCAAGCGTTTGTCCCCTGGTAGTTTGCATAAGTCAGGGGTCTTGGCATAGCTTAAGAGTTTTACCAGATTGCGATTAAAACTGGCAACGGTTGTTAATTTCTCTGAGGTTCCAGTGGCGATGGCTATGTTCTTAGTCTCACTCCAGCTATTGGAAGAATCCAGTTTCCTGCTGTTGTGCTGGTAAGGGCTTTGGCTTCTTGCTAATTATCAATGGGAGACCTACCCAGCTCCTAGAGACTACCTGCAAGTTTCTTGCAATGTGGGGTTCCCCAAAACGGTCACTTGTTTCCTCAAAATCACCCATAAAGAGAGAGCAAAATGGGTATTAAAGTCTCCGTAAAAGAATCAGTCACAAAACCACTTACTTCCCACCGTGGTTTGCAGAGTCTTTTGGCTCACACAGGTCCTAATACTGAAGGAATCAGTATCGTATCAGACGCAGGCATGTTCCACTCAAACCCATGGCTGCATCCAGCTCAGGATAGTTATGAAGGCACCCCAGTCTGAACTTGCTTAAAACATTGAATCTTAAAAATTATTTGATTAGTATTGTGTGTGTGATGGGGGAACGATATGTGTATGTCAGGGGACGACTTGTGGAGTTGGTTCCTTCCTTCTACTTTTACATGAATTCTGGGAATCAGAATTGAAATCTCAGGCTTGCATTGTCTTGGGTGGCAATCCCCTTTACCTCCAGAGGACCCAACATTAAGGCTTTTGGGTACAATACAAAATAAAAATAAACAAAAAAACCCGACCCTCAATTGTGAGGTGCTAGACTGTGACCTTTATAGAGAGAAGCGACAAGGCCATGTGGAACTGTCACAGGGCTAGACATGCCTGACAGAGCAGGAACATCAAGGGCCCAGGGTCCTGCAGATCACCTTCGGAGGTCACCACAGATTGGCTAATTATCTGAAGATGAACTTACCCCACACACTGTGTGGGGGTGACCCAGAAGTGGAGAGAAGTGTTGAAGCACCGTAAGTCCTGGTCAGGACAACAAATTCCCTCATTTGTTGTGAATCCATGAACCAAACTCCGGGAAAATGTCAACCGATTTCCAAAATCTAAAGTGAAATATTATTTTTAAAATTGTAAAGTTCAAGCTAATTAAAATGTCAGCTACGTGGAAATGCATGCAACCATCACAGCAACACTAAAAGCAATAAAACTTTATGGTTACAAACTCACAGAGATCCACTTGCCTCTGGTTGGGATTAAAGGCATGCACTATGCCCAGCTCATCTCTCTGATTTTGATGCATAAGAAAAACAATCTGGTATTTAGCTTTATGATCTGTATTTCAGGATAACCAAGTTGAAATAACTTGTTTATTCTGATAACCTGTATTTCAGGATAAGAAAGTCTTTTTTTTCTTTTTAATTGCAAAGTGCTAGAAACTCACTGTTCTAGAACAAAATGGGGACTTTTTTATCGTTAATGAGACAAACTAGCAATAAACAGCATCTTTTATTCAACCACACAAATTTTGAATGTGTACAATATAAGATTGGATAAAAGAATTAGAATTAACTTTGTTAATGAAAATAGTGATTATTTTAAAATGTATTATTTGGACTAGAGTGTACCTCAGTAGTAGGGTGCTTGTCGCATATGTGAGACCCTAAGTTCAAATCCCAATGCCACAAAAATAATGAATGAATGAATAAATAGACAATATTATTAGTTTGAGATGCTGGCTAATTTTAAGGTAAAGTGATACTATGAAATTTCTTTTTAAAAGAAGAATGGATCATAGGCAAAGGCTGACCTACTTTTGCTCTCTAGTTTTTGGTTTTTTTTTTTAAAAAGATTTATTTATTTATTTTATATTTATGAGTACACTGTAGCTGTCTTCAGACACCCCAGAAGAGGCATCAGATCCCATTACAGATGGTTGTGAGCAGCCATGTGGTTGCTGGGAATTGAACTCAGGACCTCTGGAAGAGCAGTCAGTGCTCTTAACCGCTGAGCCATCTCTCCAGCCCCTGCTCTCTAGTTTTCATTGCCTTTTTTTTTTTAGAAGCAGAGACTACGCATGCACCATAATGACAAGAGCAGCAGTATGGTGACAGATTTCCCGTTACTGTAGCCAATATACTCTTGCTTACTGCTCCAAGGCCCAACATATAGGAGCTTGGATTTCTCCACCTTGTGGAAAGAGGCTTTCAGAAATAAAAGTACCCAATTCTAGCAGGTGAAGAGATCTCCCAGGGACTTCTAGAGGAGACTGGCGGCAAGGGCTGTCAGTAGCAAACTGCTCTGATTTTCACAAGTACCCCTTTCCCAGCATCTGATGCCAGCTCCCTTGGGCGGAATCCAACCATCCCCTAGCCTTCTCTTCCTAGCCTATCCATGTTAGCATTTCTCTCTTCTCTTGACTACTCTCTTCCAGCCAGCTCCTCAGGTCGCTCCACATCTCGCCTCTTTATTCCGTCAGGTTTATCCACCCTGCATCCCAAAATCCACTCTGCCACTCCTTTTCACGTCTTCAAACTGCCCTTGAGGCCCTGCACTTCCCCTTGCCCTTTCACTTCCCCGCCCTGCCTCCCCGCCTCCTGAAACTCGCCCCGCCCCTTATCCCTGCTTGCGTCTGAGGTTGCCATAGCTACAGTGTACCCAGCAACCAAGCCTCCCATAGCTGGTTTCTGCTGGCGGGAAGAAAAAGGCAGCACCATGAGCCATACAGTGGCTGTCCAGGAGCCCCGGACCAACGTTGAGAAAATCCCGTACCAGTGCAGAGATGTGTTGAGGGCCAAGGGCAAATCTGCCACTCGAGTGTACGATTACCTGTACGGTAAGGACTGCCTACTACTCCCACGGGCTAATGTGACCTGTAGGGGTATGGCCAGCGTGCTAAAAAATACTAGCTCTAGGACAAATCCTTTGGCTCCGGACCGCATAGGTAGGAGCCCTGAGTTCCAGGGCTCAGTGGGCCACGCGCCCTGCAGCACTTCGGAAGCCACAGATGTGCTCAGCTTCTCCAAGTACCAGTCGGGGTCACCCCTTGTCTCCTGATAATTTATCTTCCTGAAACCTAGTCTGGTTTCATTCATTCAGGTGCATATTCACAAATGAGTGAAGTGATTTTCAGAGCTGGAGAGTCACGAAATGTGCCCGAATTCAAACACACCTGTCCAGTGAAAATGATTTTCTTGCCCCCAGGTTCTGACAAACCCAAATTTGGCGTTTTGGGTTAAGAGGTTCCAGTTTGCTTCATGTTTGTTTTCAGTGGTTTTCTTCCTCCTCTTCCTCTTCCTCCCCCTCCTCCTCCTCCTCCTCCTCCTCCTCCTCCTCCTCCTCCTCCTCCTCCTCTGCCTCCTCCTCCAACCTTTTATTAATCAAAACATTGTTGATAAACTCAGTGCACTGGTTCCCCTAGGACCAACTAAGTTCCAGTTTATGTTATGCCCTGGTTTTCCATTTGTGGTCTTTTTCTCCAGACTTTAGGTTCTGGTTCACACATGTTTGTCATCCTCTTGAGTCTATTATCGTACCGTACACAATATTATGTCTAAAAGTGTTACCTAGGTTACTGGATTTACTACAACAAGTGCCACCATTTAAGCATGATGCTTTCTTTTTCTGATTTTTGCCCTCTGTAGATCCAAGCTGTCACCTGAACCCAGCACTATTTTCAGCCTTACAGTATTTCCTTTGGATCTCCAGACTCTCTTCTGAAGACCCATTTCCTAGGATTGGGCTGTGTGATTACTGATCGCATGCTCTCTTAGGGTTCCTATAGCTGGGACAAAACACCATGACCAAGAAGCAAGTTGGGGAGGGAAAGGTCTATTTAGCTTACACTTCTACATTATTGTTCATCACCAAAGAAGTCAGGACAGGAACTCAAGCAGGTCAGGAAACTGGAGGCAGGAGCTGATGCAGAGGCCTTGGACAGTGTTGCTTACTCTCCATGGCTTGCTCAGTCTGCTTTCTTATGGAACACAGGACCACCAGCCCAGGGATGGCACCAGCTACTGTGGCTGGGCCCTCCCTCATTGATCACTAATTGAGAAAAGGCCTTACATCTGGACCTCATGGAGGCATTTTCCCAACTGAGGCTCCTTCCTCTCTGATGACTCTTGTGTCAAGTTGACACACAAAACCAGCCAGTACAACACTTCTGTCTTAGGGTTTTACTGCTATGAAGAGACACCATGACCAGGACAACTCTTATAAAGGAAAGCATTTCATTGAGGCTGGCTCACAGTTTCAGAGGTTTAGTCCATCATGGTCATGGCAGGAAGCATGGCAGCACACAGGACGATATGATGCTGGGGACAGAGGTGAGAATTCTATATACATTTTGATCCACAGGCTACAGGGAGACACTGTGTGCCACACTGGGTGGAGCTTGAGCATAGGGGACCTCAAGGTCCACTTACAAAGTGATGCACTTCCTCCAACAAGGCCACACCTACTCCAACCAGGCCACGCCTCCTAATAGTGCCACTCCCTATGGACCAAGCACTCAAACACATGAGCCTACGGGGGCCAAACCTATTCAAACCACCACACATGTTCTGCCCAGTTGTCTACTTTGTCTATTCTTGGTTTCATCTTATGATATAAATCTAGTAAATGTTTGCCCAGGGTAGTTGTGTCCCTTGAGAAAAATCTACTTGGGAAATTAAATTTCTCTCTCTGAAAGCCACTTATGAATTTAGTTTCACGTTGGTTGATTTAAAAAAAAAAAAAAAACAAAACTTAATATTTATTTATTTTTATTTATTTATTTATTTATTGTGTATGAGTGTTTGCCTACATGTCTGTAAGTGTGCCACATGTGTGCCTAGTACTTTGGGAAGTCAGAAAAGAGCACCAGGTTTCCTGGGACTGGAGTTACAGACGGTTGTGCACCACCTTGTGATTGCTGAGAATTGAACCCAAGTCTTCTACTAAAAGCTAGAACAAGTGCTCTTAACAGCTAAGCCATCTCTCAGGCCTCACATGGGATGACTTTAATAGATAATACACTCAGTCCCCAGTACCTTCATCATTAAAAATGTATCCAGTGAGCAGGTACTTTTAGCATCAGATTAATCATTTGTTGACCATTGGAGAGATAACTTGGGTCCACCATCCACACAGTCTGTATAAATGTAAGGGATAAATTCTAAAGATGGCTGATCTCATTTATTTCTTAATAGAGAATATTTTCTTACCACATCTACAATTCTCAAGGTGTCATGCTGTTTGCTTCTTCCAAGTGCACTGAACATGGAAAATGGTGGCTACATGTATCACCCTCTGCGTGTGGTGAGAGAGAGAGGCAGAAATCAATCCTGGATGCCCTCCTCGATTGCTATCCAGTTTATATTTTAAGGCAAGGTCTCACTGACCATAGAGCTCATTGATTCTGCTGGATTGGCTGACAGGAGCCCCAGGGATCCTTCTGCCCCTACCTCCCCAGTCCTGGGATTACAAGTATGCAGGCTGCTGTGCTGCTTTTTAAGTACATGCTGGGGCTTTGAACTCTTGTCTTCATGCTTGTGCGGTAAGCACTTTAGTGAGTGATTCATCTACCCAGCACTGTTAAATTTGTTCTTTTAACTGGAAATAGGTATAGTGTTTATATATAAGATTCCTCACCTTGAAGTATTTTTTTAGGTGACTCAGGTCACAAAAGAAGTCCATTCATAGGGGGAAAAAAAGGGAAGGAATGCTATTTAGGATCATATGACAGGCTTCTTGTTTGCATTCTATTCCATAAGCTGCCTTAGAATTCATAGGAAAGAAACACATCTAACAGATTCCTTGGTAAATGGAAGAAGGTAACAGGACCACAACTGTTACAGTTAGACAATGTCTAAACTCTCTAGTTTGCCTTCCAGTTAAGAAATTGCAAGCCAGGCACAGTGGCACTTGCCTCTAGCATCTTCCTCAGAAGGCAGAGGCAGGAAGATCTCCTGCATTCAGGAATTAAAGGCTAGTCTGGAAAACATAGCAAGACACAGTGTTGAAAATGAGAGGCCAGTAAGATAGCTCAGTAGTATATAATGGCTTGATGACCCGGATTTCCTTCCTGGAACTTACTCGATGCTAGGAGATGACTGGCTCTAGCAAGTTGTCCTTTGGCATCTGCACATGAGCACTGGCAGATGAACAAATGTAAAACAAATCATTTTGAAAATGTGAGACAGTGGCACAGAGTAACCAACCAGTATCTGGTTTGATTGAAGGCTCACTCCCTGAGTTGGAACCTATCCCCACCATGGCTCAGGTGGTCAAGAACCTGAGTCTAGATCGGCCATGGACATAGGGGACAATAAAGTAACACTGTTCTGCTAAAGGAATGTAGCAATAAAATGACTTCTAATTACATACTGCTATAGTCATGTATCAGTGTCTTGCTCAGCCATCATCAGAGAAGCCTCTTCCTGAAGTAGATGGGACCAAATACAGAGACCCACAACTGAACTATGTACAGAGAATGAGAGACCTTGGAACACTCAATTGTAAATGGGATGTCTCCATCAAATCCTTCCCCTTAAGGCTCAGGGAACCCTGCAGAAGAGGAGGCAGAGAGATTGTAAGAGCCAGAGGGGATGGAAGACACCAAGGAAACAAGGCCTTCTAAACACAGGAGGACAGATGCCAATACGTCCATCTGCCACAGACCAGTCTGCCAGAGACTGTGGCAGGTCCCGCACAGGTCTAAGCCAGATGGGGTCCAGTGCTGAGAGGGGAAGTGGACACAAGCACTAGCCCTAGCCCAGAAACTATGTCTAATTGGTAACCACTCACAAAGGAAAACATAGTTATCTCCAATGGAAGGCAAGGCTCCATGCCCAGCAGTAGATGGCTAACACAAAGGGAACTCCAGGGCACTTTTGAAGCTTCTTTGTTGCATAATGCTTTGTCAGGGTTTTCCCCTCCTTACAGATCTTTTGCATATATATTATGGCTTCCATTTTTGTGTTTTTATGGGATTTCTGTGAAAGCCAACATGTGTGTCTCTGCCTCTGTGTTTTCTTCCTTTGGGACTTTTTCTTCTGTTTGTTTGTTTTATCTTATTCCAGTTTGCTTGATTTTTATCTTATTATCATTTTTAGATGCCTGTTTGATTGGGGGGCAGTTATTTGGATGAGAAGGGAGGAGAAAAAGATCTAGAGGATTTGGGGAGGGAAAGCTAATCAGATTAGATTGTATAAAAATCTATTTTCAATTTAAAAATAGAAAAAAATACATACAAATGAGAGATAAATGAAAGTCACATTTTGTTCCCCGTAAAATGAGAGAGCCACATTCTGTTCCCCATAAACATGCTTTATTCTCTATGTCATTTTACTGCTTTACAGACCCATTATTTATTGTGTCAAGTGAGCGCGACCATGCACAGGCAAATATCCAAGCCACCCTGGTTCGAAGCCGACTGGTAAGTCTAATACAACCTAATACAACCTAATCAATCTGAATCATCTGGCTTGGCTACTCACTAATCAGATCAACTAATCAGGAGTTGGGGACTGTAGGAATTACTGTACTATGGTTACTGGGGACCAGGCCTGTTAATACATGTAGCTCCTTTCAAGGATTAAGTAATACACCCATACACTGGGTTTAAGATTTAAGGATGCTTGTTGCTCATGTAAATGAATAGGAATTCAGTTCCTAAGACCCAGGTCTGGTGACTCACAACCACCTGTAACTGAGCTGCTCATAACTCCATTTCTGGAGGCTTGGATGACCTTTACTGACCTCTGTGGGCACCAGGATTCACACATACACACACACACACACACACAGAGACAGAGAGAGAGAGAGAGAGAGAGAGAGAGACCCATAAACTAAGTCAATGGAAATTACGTATGCACCCATGGTAGAGAATTTAAATAGTGGCAAAGCATATGTAGTACAGAATAACATAGACCCAGCCCCTGCCACACACCTATCATTGTCGCCAACTTTTTGAGTATCCTCTTAGAGATAGTGCGTGCATGTACAAGTAACTCCTCCTCTGCTGCTACATACGTTGTCTGTACTTTGGGGAAAGCTTACAGTATGATTCGTATTAGAAAATCTGACTGCACGATTTTGACCTTTTCCCCTCTGCCTCCGGTTCCAAACATCAGAAAAAAGTTCCCAACTTTCGGTCCATGTTCAGTAACCTGTTTCATCATCCAAGTTACTCTATGTACTGGAGCAAGTCAGACCCTGTCCCAGCGCATGTCTCTCGAGAATGGAGAGGACAAGAAGCCAAACACAAAGAAGTTCTCCGGCTTCATGCTGTGTATGTACTGGGGGTTCCGCTCTGAAACATAGTCATGTTTTTAATGAATATATTGATATTTAAAAGAATTAACTACTCTGCATGATTTTAAAATTTACAGCTGTGATGTAAATCCCTCTTTCTAAAACAGAGCTGATTAAGAGGTAATGGCTATGTCTTTGGATCTCTTTCCCCCTAGCTGGGCTGCCTTGTCTGGCCTCAGTGAGAGAGGGTGCCTTTAGTCATGATGGGACTTGATGTGCCAGGGCCGGTTGGTGCCTGAGTTGGCGGGCACCCTCTCTCTGCAGAGAAAGGAAGGGGGAAATGGGAGAGGGGGCAAGAAGGTGGGACTGGGAGGAAAGGAGGGGGAGGGTGCTGTGAATTATTCACTGTAAAGTGAATTAATAAATTTATGAAAAAAGAAGTAATGGTTATACATTTATATAAGTATGTATACATAGATATCTATATATAAATGTATAACCATTACCACCTAATATAAATAACCATATAATAATTAATATTATAATATATGTGATATATTACTATAATACAATATATAATTATATCATATTTTTACACATATAATAATGTTACATATGCTTATATTATTATATATGATATGATGTATATTATGTATTATATAATATTATGTAATATATATACATAATATATTTAACCATATAGATAACTATATAAATGTATATGGCTAAAAGTCTTCAGAAGGTTGGAATTCATATTATGTTTATGTTAAAGGATAACTTGCCACCAAAGATAGGGATGTTGTTTCTTTGGTTCACCTTAGAAATTGCAAGTGATCGTTTCTTCTAGAACTGTAACTATGGTTGGTTTTTTTGTTTGTCTGTTTTTTGTTGTTGTTCTTTTTCTTTGTTTTTGAGACTTACAAGTAAAGAACCTTCAAAAATAACTCTATGGAAATCTTGATTATTTGAATGACTTACAAGTCATGGTAAGTTAATAAATAGTAATGTGTCCCAGACAGGGCATAAAATTACCCTTTGAAACTCTGCTGTTTTCATTACGAGGGGCAATATTTTTATTTGGGATTTTATAAACCTCTTCACTTCCCAGCTCTTACTTTTCCTCTTACCAGATCCAATAATTGTATCTAGTCTAAGATGTAGGACTGCTAAGGGCTCTCTCTGTCCCTCCTGCAACACATAGAAACATGACATGTAGAGTGGACGATTTGAATATCTTCCTCTGCTTCATTTTAGAATGGATGCATCTTTCCAGATGCCTAAGGAAAAGTACGAAGATCCGGATGTTACTGGAAAGAACCGCTATAAGTTCTTTGACAGGTAGAAAGTAAAGAGAAATAAATGCTGGGGTCCCAGGGCTGCTGGGAGAGGTCCCTATGGTGGAGGCAGTGGTTACAATGTGTCAGCCAGCATGTTCAGTTCTTTACTTGAATGGTACCTAGTTTTCACAACACACGCATCACAGAGCGTGAATGAGGTACCAGGGCAACAAAGGACGCATAGTTGATAAGAAAAACGGAGTAATCAAAAGAAGTCAGATATAACATGTATCTTGAAATCACATGCAGGGAAATTGCTTACTGTGTCAAATGGACAGTACTTGTGAATGCCGCTTCATCCCAGTCAAAGGATTTTCTGAATTTCATTTGTGACTCATACTCCCATGATAATCACATACTCAAGGCAGACTAATCCAAAAGGAGGATTTCCTTGCCAATCTTGGGTTAGAAAGCAATCTTGACACCACATCTGAATAAGCTTCCTTTCAGAAGTGAATTTGTGATCTACACTAGGATGTATAAACAGTCCCTAATAGAGGTGTTCTGATACTTTTTTTTCTTTTCAGAAAAACGTTGACTTCTTAACTAAAGTAGATACAAATTCTTAGACTCTTAGTGGGAGGTGGAGGCTTTTAAGGAAGCCCTTGGTTGTTTCAGAAGGTTTCAGGAACTTGAGAAGCTACTGGAGATTAGCAAGTATCAGAAGCCCAAGTAGAGAGATGTTCCTGAGAATATGACTGCACAGGAGATGCCAGCGTGCACACTAAGGCAGCAGAGCTCCAGCTGTGCTCCATACTGGCTGTATCTCCTGGGCCACATCTGGACATTTGCATTTTAGATAAGAACATCTCCAGTGGTCTTGTATACACAAAACTTTGATTATTACTTTTTTAAAAAAGGTTTATTCAAACTCACTGATTTTTAGGGAAGAGAAATTAAAATAAGAAAGTTTTGAGCCGGTGTGAAAACCTCACATGTATGCTTTCTCCCCCACCCCTAGGCCCTTCCTGCCATTTCTTCAACAGATGCCGTTAAATGTTGTTTTATCAACAACCAAGTAAGTGACTTTACTTCAAAACTTTCTTAACTCACCATTCACTTCACATTTGCTTCCAGAAGGCAGCTCGCTAAGCCAATACTTTGCAAACTACGGATTGCTGGCCATCATAGGCAGGAGCCTTCCTGGTCCCTCTGGTGATTTTGTGTATGCCAGGGTGTGGGTATTGTTGTTATATGGAATATTAAAACTCACAGTTATTTTTTGTGGGTCATGGGTAATATTTAAAATAATAAGAATAGAAATAACCAAAGCACCAGATGTATGTCGCTGTTTTAATACCCTTTGTTGAATCAGCATAAATTACTCTGTTGATATAATGGCTTTCACCTGGTTATGTAGTATTTTAAGTGTTCACATTGAGCTTTTTACTTTTACCCTTGTAGGATAGGACCATTTCTTTTTTCTCCCGAGTCTTCCAAGTATACAATCATCCCTACCAAGTCCACTGTGGGCACGCAGACTGATTACCGGGATGCAGACGTTCAAACGGACCCATACTCTCCGGAATATGTTGTGTGTCAAGACACCATTCCTGAGCTCTTGACCCTGGCTAATCTGACCTGGGGTGAGTTGGTAATTCCCACTGAGTGTTACAGATAGCAGTCTATACTACTGAGTTCCTGGGAATGACCCATATTCAGGCAATTCTGGTTTATATAGTGAAGCAATAACTCACATGTTGGGAGAAAAAGTTTGCATAAAAAATATTATGAATGGGCTAGTCTCTGTCTTTAGAATATACAAGAACAGCAAACTATTCAACAGCAAGAAAACATAACTTCATTAAAAAATGGGCAATGAGCCTGAATAGACATTTTTCAAAAGAAGACAGTGGCCAGCAGATGTATTAAAAAGAGATATCATTCCAGAATGCAATGGAGAGATAAAATGAAGTGAGTGTTAGTGCTGAAATGTAGAAGAAAAAATATGGGATGAGGCTCAACCAGAAACAGCAAAACTATTTTTATTTGTAGATAATGCTTATTTAAAAGACTGATAAGGGGCTAGGATAACGACCCAGTGCTTAAGAACACTGGCTGATCTTCCAGCAGACCTGGGTTCAACTCCTAGGACCTACCTGGTACCTCACAATCATCTGTGCCTTCAATTCCAGGGAACATGGCCTCTTCTGGCCTCTGCAGAGTGCCAGACATGCAAGTGGTGCAATATCATACATGCAGACAAAACGCCCATGCATATAAAATAAAACTGTGATATTAAAAACAAACAAAACAAAGAAATAACAAAACAAACAAAACCCTAGGCTGGAGAGATGACTTAGTGGTTAAGAGTACTGACTGCTCTTCCAGAGGCCCTGAGTTCAATTCCCAACAAATACATGGTGGCTCACAACCATCTGTAATGGGATCTGTTGCCCTCTTCTTATGTGTCTGAAGACAGCTACAGTATACTTTTATACATTAAATAAATAAATAAATAAATAAATAAATAAATCTTGAAAAAAGGCCAGTGTGACAGTGTACACCTCTAATCTCAGCACTCAGGAAGCAGAGACAAATGGATCTTTGTGAGTTCTAGGCTAGCCAGTATTATACAGCAAGACCCTGTCAACAACACGCTAAGTAACTAAAAAGCATGATCCACAAGAGTGCTGATCATGAAATCAATATGCATGAAAAGACTAACAACTTTACTGCATGGGTCGCAATGTAAATAGAAGTGTTATTGGAAAAGATCATAGAATAACTATACCAAAGGAGAATGTGCTTAGTCACCCAGTGACTGGACATGCCAAGAATTTATAGAGGAAAATTTAAAATGGTTCTTTAGTCTATGGAGGTGTGATGAAGGCAGAAACACACCATGCTTGGGAGTGGGAAGCTCATGCTGAAGCGGATATGATTTCTTTCCTTAATAAGTTATACCTCCAAGTAATTCTAACCCAAGTTCCTGCTCCTGGTCTAACTGTGCCTGTGGAGGTTAGCTACCTTTCTCAAATTCCCTTTTCAGTGAGCTACTCTGGTTTATAAAGCCTGCAGGTGGCTACTGAGATTGACTAGAAGGAGGGAGGAAGGGAGAGAGAGATTGGGAGAGGGAAGCTGTGAACCCAGCAGGAATATCTTCTGAGGGTAAATCTGGTAGCTTCCAGAGTGAAAGCAACCCCGTCTTATGTTCCAGCTACCAGACTGGAACATTCTCCTAAGAATCCTGGGGAAGCTCACGGTGGACACAGCCAGACCAGGACGGGGGGATGTTTGCTGCAGCATTGTGTAGATTCAGGATGTAGACTCCGAGATGCAAGCTCTCAGAATAATACGCCTTCAGCTGAGAGCAAGCAGGGACTAACACGTATACCATGTCGCTATTTTTAACAGTCGGTACACTTTGTTTTCATAGACTTTTTCTCATTTCATCTCGGAATCAAATCTGGCCTCCAATTCATGCCTCATTTGGGGTATATACCTCGATACATAAGAACACAAAATAGACTGCTGCATTTAATACCGACCTTCACCCCATGCACCTGACTTCAACTTTTAGCCCCTTGGTTTCTTTATTTGTAAAACAGGAATCATTTTATTTCCATGACAGAGATTTGTTGAAGGTAAATGAATTTGAACAATTCTTGCTATATTTGTAAGTGATTAAGTCACAGATGCATGAACCCTCACACAGATTCACAAAATGCTAAGCTTGGGAAAAGTGCTCCTCTTGTGTTTATCTTGGGAGAGGGAAGAGGAGAACAGGGCTCAATATGGTGGTTAAAACAATCATTAACTTTATTTTTAATTTTCAATTTTCTTTCATTAAAAAAGGTGAAAAAATATTTGATAAATAGCACAGCTGTTAAATATGAATATTTACGGTATTTTTGTACTTTTTGTTTTTAAGTACTAAGCAAAGCCCTATACAAATACTATATTGATATATCTGTATATATTTTCATATACAATAAACATGGGATTATTCATTTCTTCTTAAGTTGTTACCTTTTAGTTTTTAAAAACATACTTTTCTTAGATTTAAAAAAAATTGTAATTATACAATTGTGTGTGCATGTGCATGTGAGTGCAGTGTCTGTGGAGGCCAGAAGAGGGCGCTGGATCCCTTCGTGCTCACAGGCAGTTGTGAGCCACCTGATGTGGGTGGGGCTCAAACTCTGGTTCTGTAAGAACAGCATGCGTTCTTTGCTGCTGAGCCATCTTTCCATATTTACTCATTTCTTTAAACGTATATATTTCTTCATACATTAAATGAATTGACAGTCCTTCCACGGACGAGTGATCAAGACTTGGAACAAACAGCACAGACAGTTAAGAAGTAGTTTTTTATATATTGTAGAAACTTTTTTTTCTTTTTTTGGTTAGACTTTAGTGTATTATTATTTTTAAAATGAAAAAAATTCAAATATTAAACGGGAAACCCACATGACACTTATTTCCCTTAGTAGTTATCAGTTCTAGGAAGATGCTGGACCAAATTGGAGATGCCTTTTGATCTGCTAGCCACCCAATGTGCCACTGGGTTCCCAAGCCCTGTGCCAGAGAAGGCTAAGTGGAGGCAGGTCTCAGCTTGTGTCTCTGAGCCATAACCACAGCTCCATAAGTATTTAAAGGTGGAGGCGAGGTGTAGTTCAAGATTATGCATTGACTCTAGGAGACAAAATGCAAACAAGACTATGAGCTAATGGTTACTCGTTGTCTGTTCTTTTTTAAAGTATGTATCTCTTTTCAACTTCCATTCAACAAATCCCAATCACTGATATATATCTCTCCCTCTTCACTTAACATTTTTTGGAAATTTTATTTATTTTTATTTCAAGTGTGTGGGTATCTTGCCTACCTACATGTATGCAGTACTCACAGAGGCCAGAAGAGGGTGTCAGGTTCCCCTGGGACTGGAGTTACAGATGGTTTAGAGCTGCTATGTGGGTGCTGAACCTGTGTCCTTTGGAAGATCAGCCACTGAGCCGTCTGTCCAGGCCCCTCTCTGCATTTTAAAACTATGGGCTTGTCTAGTACCGAACACTCCAAAGTGATTCTTCAGTGGTCACTGAACACATATGCAACTAAAACAACATCTCCCTCAGTAAGAGGAGGCATGAAGGCCCCAGATGACACTAGTTTTGAAGCACCCAGGCTGCCTTTCTCAGTGGCACCATGGTATATCCTTAACCCTTGAATTTAGAGTGGATTAGGAGGAAGTCATATAAGGGTGGCTTGTGGGTTTGTCCTATGTTCCTGAGCTGTGACGCCCTGCAGGCCGAGGTCTCCCAGCAGGACAAGCGGAGGTGGAAATGATAGAGCGAGCCAGAGAGAAGAGAGCTTGGGAAGCCACTCTGCCCCCACTGAACGACAGCCTCCAGGCTGAGAAGAGGAGGAAGATGATGAACGCCATGGAGAGGAAGGAGTGGGCCTTCAGAGAAGGGGAGATTGAAAAGTAGGTTCTCGGGCCCCTGGACAGCTGCTCATGGGTGGGTGAGAGCAATGTGCATACTTCATGATTTAATTTATTTATTCATTTTAGTTTTTCAAGACAGTGTTTCTCTGTGTAGCCTTGGCTGTCCTGGAACCCACTCTATAGATCAGGCTGTCCTCAAACTCAGAGATCGACCTGTCTCTGCCTTCCAGGTGCCGGGATTAAAGGCGTGTGCCATGACCACCACCTGGCTACTTTATTAGTTTTTTGTTTGTTTGTTTGTTTTTTAATATGGAAGCATTTCCCCCAAATATGTTTGTTTAAAAACAATCTTCAACCTCTGTGAAGTTCAACATGAAACTAAAGAACCCTGCTCTAGGGCTTGTCCTGACTGTCACAGAGTCCCAGTGATTTCTGCAAAGCATCTTAGAGATCCCCGCTGGGTCACAGCCAGAACTGCCATGCCTAGACAAGAGGCCCCTCTATGCCCCACAAAACAGCCCGGTAGACAGCCCTCTCATTCCTACCCGCCAAAACTCGTAGGACACCCAAGTTCTAGCCAGAGCTGATAGAGTGCTTCCCACTGGAAAGGCAAATTGTGGAGGCTTTGTCTGTGACAAGACAAGCTTGTACAGCAGCAAGCATAAATGACGCTAGGACTCAGAACTTCTCCAGTTTTCCACTTTACCTGGCGGTGGAGGTGGTGGTATTGGTGGTGGTGGTGGCGGTGATGATGATGATGGTGATGATTGTTGTCATAGTGTACCACATAAGGCCATTTTCAGGAAGCATATAATGCGCGTTGAACACATTCTCCTGATGTGTTTCTGGTAATGAGGCTGTTGATGTCTAGGAATGATGAGACATTATTAGGACCACAGAGTCCTTAACAAGCATGCTGGGAAGGCCCTTGCTGAGGCTGGCCTTTGTTCTAGTTTGTGCTAGGGCCTGTGCCGCTCCACAGTGCTATCAAAGCCCTCAGTGCACCAGACAAGAACCAAGGGAGGACTCAGTCTGTTGTTGAATTTAAAATGTTTTATTTTTTCCAATACCTTTTTGATTAAGCCTGAATCATACTAGGTGCAGTTTTTGTAAAAGCTAGCAATCCACTGGAAAACAGTGAGCGGCAAGGGGACTCAGTGTCCTCTGTGGTCCACAGACATTTAAACTGATTGCCATTCTTTGGGGAGGAATGTGTCCAGTAAAAATGCATTAAAATATTCAGAATGTTTCTGGGGCAGAGAGATCACTTCAGAAGGAGATTTAAACCTGGGGCCATTTTAATAAACACACTTCCAGTTCCAGAGCACGTAGGCTCTGTGCTGAGAGATAGGAAAGCCCAGTGAAGGCCTGGCTGCTCTTGACCGGTTGGGACTGCCTGTTGGGACTGAAGTAAGGAGGGGCCAGAGGATGAGTGAGGTAAGAGCCTACCCCTCTCCCCTAGGCAATAGCATGCTGATTCTAGAGAGAACAGCGAAGACTAGGGAAGGGCAGGCTTCTGAGAAGGCCAGGGAGAAAGCCAGAAGCCACTAATGTCAGCAGAGCTCAGCACTCCGTGCACTTTCTCTGCGCACACCTTGCTCTGAGAACTTTTTAGAAACCCGTATTCTTGAGCTCACACACAGCCTGCTGAATCAGGAGGTTAGAACCGGCAGTCTGTGCCAGAGAAACCTGCCAGACAGTTCCGTTTTTACACCTCACTCAGTGCCCACAACTGCCTTGTGAGAGAGGTACTCTCTCCGTTTTGCTGTGAAAGAAACTGAGGTAAAAGCAAACTGGCGAAGTGACCCTGGCACAACCTCGTTCAGTCACTGCCTGCCTAACAGCAGGGTGTGTTCCGAGAAGCATGTTGTTACGTAAGTCCACCACTGAGTGAACCTGGACAGTTACAGGTCACTCAGTGTGGCCCTTTGATGCATCTGAAGATGTGGTAAATATGGGTGTACGAGGCTGCCACCAGCATAACACAGCAGTGGATTCTTACGACAAACTTTAAAAGTAACCCAGTGAAATAATAAGAGAGGCCTGGGCGGGGTGCTTAGGCCTGTAAGGTCAGCACACTCAGCAGGCTAAGGCAGAAGGATCAGGAGTTCAAGGCCACCCGTTGACTACATATTGAATTTGAGGTCATCCTGGGCTACACAAGGCCTGGTCTATTAATTAATTAATTATTAATTAACAATAAACAAGCAGCATAAATCTGTCAGCCTACATAATGGATTGTCACCATTATCAAGTGTTCTAAATTATTATATTTGCTTCTGCATGGCTGGATGCCCAGTATGTCTGTTAACAACAGAATCACCATGAATGGGAATGATGTACTGAGCTGTGGCATTTCAATGGTTGCATTATCACTAGGCGATTTGGATTCGTTCGGTCTCCTTATAAAGCTAAGGGACAATCATGGTAGATAAGGCCCACAGTTGACCCCAGTTCACTGAGTAGCGTGTGACTGTATCCTTCACTCGTGTGTGTGTGTGTGTGTGTGTGTGTGTGTGTGTGTCTGTATGTGTGTGTGTGGGGGGGTGCTGTTGTGTGGCAGAATTTTAAGAGCATCTGCTTCCCCAGAAGCATTTATCACCTGCCCCCACTCTCCTCTACCGTTTGCACTTAGAGAAGGCCTGAGACATACCTGTCTTGTCTCTGGTCCCCCTACTCTTGGCCCCAAGTTCCCCTTGGCCTTTTCTGGGACAGAATTTCCCTATGTAGTCCAGGCTGGCTTTGAACTTGTGCTTTTGTGCATGCCACGCCAGGCTTCCCAAGGCCTTTTGGACCATTCCATCTCCTTGCTGAGGCTGGACCTCCCCTTCTCCATGTAACAACCTCCACTCCTGTCTTCCTCCTCCTTGTCCCTCTGAGCTTCTATCTTCCTCCTGGCCTGGAACTGATCTTGTGTTGCAGGGTTGGCTCGTAAGTCCAACTGATCTTGTGTTGCAGGGTTGGCTCGTAAGCCCGGAAGTCATTAGTGCATCTTGTTTCCTGCCTCACATACAGCGGGCACCTCATAAACACTTGACAGATGAGTGAGAAAGTTAATGAATTTCAAAGTGGGAGTGGGACGTGTTCAGAGCTCTATGGTGCAAGGAAAAACTTGACAGCTTTGTGGAGCTCAGACTGAAAGGAGGGAGACTCTTGGCTGGGAGCGCAGTTTGGGAGAGAGCCATAGATTGGATACAAGTAGCTTCTACAGGAGGAAAAGATTCCCAGGGGGAAGGTCAGAGGCTGGGATAGACTGGAATGAGCAGGATTTGTTGTTTGTTTTGTTTCGGGAGCCTCAGAAAACCACAGGGGACTCAAGTCTGCAGATACAATGGTTCAGAAGCAGCTGGGGCTCAGCTTGAACATGGCTGGATATATAACAAGCAAGGCAGCACAGGGGAACTCGTGAGCACAGATTTATGAAAGAAAGGGAAGGTTATCGACTGGGTTCGTACCGTGTAGGGACCAGCCCGGTTCACAAATCCCTTGTTTTCTAGGTTCATCAGCTCAGAGAGCCCATCTCTTACCCTACCTATCTGCTCTCTGCGCTTCGGCTTCCGGACTGTGCGCATGCGCGCCCCTTCCCCACGCCCTCACAATATAGAGATTGGTGCTGGGGTTGACATCCGCCCCTCCGTTTCAACAAGCTTGTTGTATTTTTGCTACAGTGGTCTTTTTAAAGCACATGAATACGATGCTCACAGGAAGGGCCTGCGCTGGCTCTCAGATAGAACTCCCAGTTTGAGGGAGTAATACTCTGTACTCTATCCCCAAGACTGCAGGAACTGCGCCTGGAGGTTCTGAAACAATTGCTGAAGAAGCGAGAGGAGAACCAAAATGAGCTGGACATGAGGCACCTGAACGACCAGTGGTGTAAACTGCAGGAAAGGAAGGAGGCCAAAGTGGCGCAGATCCATCACAAACATGTATCAAGTAATATGTGGCGTGAATGGGCCAGGGAGAGGACCGGGCTTTGGGGCTTTGACCAAGCCTGACTAAACTCTTAGAAATTCTTTGGTCCTAGTGTATAGAATAGGAAAGGGAGAGGAACTCCTTTTGAAAGGTGGATATTGGAGGAAAATTGCGAAGAAAATCAAGGGACCATGTTCTAACAGATAGTCAAGTCACTGCCCTCCCCCCCCATGCCAGTGTTGGTAGTAGGTCCCCTGCATTCATAACCCAAGTCCCTGTTTAAAAAGCCCATTGATTAATTTTGTTTTTAATTCCTGCCCCCAAAGATGACATTTTAGTCATTTTTCCTAATTGCTTCTCTCTAAGAATTTTTTTCTTCTTTTCACTCCGGCCCAAAGATTTATTATTTGTTTTATGTAGGCCCGAAGATTGATTGATTTATTTATTTATTTATTTATTTATTTATTTATTTATATGTAAGTACACTGCAGCTGTCTTTAGACGCACTAGAGGAAGGCATCAGATCTCATTACAGATGGTTATGAACCACCATGTGGTTGCTGGGATTTGAACTCAGGACCTCTTGAAGAGCAGTCACTGCTCTTAACTGCTGAGACATCTTCAGCCTTTTCTCATGGCTTTCAACACCCTTGCACAGGGGCGTACCCTCCCACACATGTGTGCATTCACCACATGAACACACACACACACACACACACTAAATTAAAAGTTCAAGTTAAAATTTTTATGAAAAATTTAAATTATTAGCAAGCATTTAATTTAACTTTGTAGTTTTTCTTATTGAAAACCTTTTTAAAAATTACCTATAAAAATTGTATTTTGGGGGCCATTGTGATTGTTCACTGGGTAAATGCATTAATTCCTGGGACCCACTCAGTACAAGGAGGGAACCAACTCCTGAAAGTTGTCTTCAACTTTCACACATGTGCCCTGGCACTTGGTAGGTCCCCTCCCACCACAACGCGCAAATGCACACGCATGCACGCACACACACACACACACACACACACACACGTGCGCGCGCGCAGTATGCACACACACATTCACTTAGAATAGAATGTAATTAATATTTTAAACATTGTATGACCTTTTATGAGTGCTGAGCCTGGTCAGTTGCCACACTCCAGTAGAAGGCCACATACCCAAGAATATATGCACAACACAAATGGGGCACTATGGGTAAAAAACAAGCAAAAGGAGGACACTCAGTCGAGTGGGGAGGAAAATGGAGGGTTGAGGAGGGGCAAATATAATCAAACCACGCTATACTAAATTCTCAAAGATCTAATAAAAAAAAAATTAAAAAACAGCTCTGAAAGCTTCCAGTTGCCTCAAATTCACAAAACATAATTAAGAATTGTATTACCAATGCGCTCAGATTAGCGGTTGATATGTACGCCTAACAACTCAATCACATTTTTTTAAAAAAAAAATCATTAAATATTTTTTTTTCAGAAAAAGTAAAATCAATTCAAAACTTAAAGTCTTAAATTCTAGTCAACTCAGCCTTTAATTTTCTTTTTGATCTTACTAGCTTGCTGTTGGCTATGTATTTCGATGCCGTTGACATTTTTTTTTTCTTTTCGGTATCCAAAATAGCCAGTGGTGGATAGCTATGTTGTAAAACTGTAGTCTCACAGGTCAGCGGAGCATGCGACTCCACAGTGAGGACGCCCGCTGACTCAGCTTCTGCCACTCTGGCCCGTAGCAGTTACCCGGATGCAAGAGCTGTTTCTAGTGCTGCCCTCTAGCTGTGGTGGGTCCTCGTAATATTGACTCAGCTCAGTATCTTCCTGCCGAGTCAACGCTTTCTGCGTTTGAAATTCAGAAAAGTGTGGGGAGAGAACCATGACAGAGCCTTTTGTTTCAGACATCAGAAAACTCGTGGGAAAAGGGAAGGACATAGAAGGGAAGCTGCAGCGGAGAGACATCATCAAGGAGTATTCCAACTTTGCGTCTCAGGTCTATGGACCTTTGTCTCGCCTTGGCCGCTTCCCAGACAACAACTCAGAGGACTTTGTCGTCAGAAATCACTATCTCAACACCTATGAAGGTAAAAGAAAAACAAAGCTATGCTGTTAGATAAATGCATTCGGTACATCGATGCCAAGCAATAGAATATTTGAAAAACCATCAGTGAGCACGTTTCTTAACTTGTCAGTTCAGGACAGGTTCATACAAAGTAATAAAAACTCAGACTCAAAGAAAAAAAAGAACACCTGTAGAATAATTTAACAGAGAGTAAATTCAGTTAGCTACTAAATATGCATGTAAATGTGTTAGCTGGGTGTAGCGGCAAATGTCTATAGTTTCAAATCTTGAGAGTCCAGAAGTTTGGGGCTAGTCTGAGCAACTTAGCAAGACTCCTACCTAAAAACAAACTCTAGCAATCAAGCTGTGAAATAAAATTTTATTTAAAAACAAAAACGGAAACAGAAACCTTTACACCAAGGTTTACGAAACAAATAAGACATTTATAATGAAATCACAGACATTTAAAACCCAGAAGGCAGAGTCACCAGGTGCCAGTTTATGGAGAGACCTGCACCTCTTATGAAGCCCAGGAGACTAGTTTACGTTTTTTAAAAGTTCATCTCACAAGCTGAAGCATCATCTGGCCAAGATCATGAATTAGTGGTTAGACTCTTGAACCTCAAGCCCAGGCCAACATCTCCAGAGCAAAATATCACGAATTGGTGAACACCCACTTCAAAATGGGGGCGCCACTTGTCACAAGGCTGTAGACTTGGCTGCCAGCTACTGGCTATACTTAACATAGGGCACATCGTTATTTTAGAATAATTTCTCGCTGTGTCACCCAGGTCACTGATGCAGACGCTAACCCCACACGATTTACACCCTCTTAAGAGATGGCACCTTCCAACAGTTCACAGACCTAACAGTGCACTCCGAACATGTTACATGTGAACACTGGACACTAAAAGCACTCTCTTCCTCCTGCAGGACTAGTGGAACTTGAATCGTGCCTCCCTGATTTTGTGACACAGCCAAGGATCAGCGCTCCAAAGCCCAAAATCATTACCACCAAGGCCGGCTTTCTGAAGAGGACAGCCAGGATGGACTATGAATTGGCAGAGGTTCACAAGGTATAGTCAGGCTCTGAAGATGAGATGCTTCCATTCCGACTTCTACCGAACCTCAGGTCATCAAAGGCAGCAGTGACTGTGTACCTAAACACAACCTACATTCTTTCTCCTTTCTAGACTCTCTCTCTTGGAGGTCCTCCATGCTGTCCAGAACTAATGTGTAGTCTGCCTTCCTTTCCAACTACCAGCAGACCTTCCTAGAGGTCACCTCTCCCTACAGAAGTTACTACTTTCTGAAAGTGCTTCCTCTTTTGGCTCCGCAGAGTGTAAAACCTGAAACTATGGCGTTCAGCAAATTCTACTGTTGGGAATTACCTGTTATAACCGTTACAAGTTATAACAGGCCCCTTCTTCTTTCTTTTATGTTTGCTGTGAGGGTACCAAGAGGAAGAAGCGACATGACTTTTCATCCAGTTTAAAAGCTAAGCAAGAAAGTTAGATGGTCATCACATGTCGGCATCAGAATCCCAGGGTGGGCTTGTTAAAATGTACCACTAGGCTCCACCCCCAGAGTGTCTGTTCAGTAGGTCTGGGCGAAGCCCTGGAGATGTGGGGCAGTTTTCACAAGTCTCCAGGCGATACTGTTGCTGTAGGCCCAGGAGCCACACTTTGGAACCCCTGGTTTATGACGTCCTCCTGTCCACAGATATTTGCTTGCCCCAGTGGTATGTGTAACACATAAGAATTTATGGGAACCCCAACTCCACATGAAAAATATAGGACCTCAAGGCCTGGGGAGATGGCTCAGTCTGTAAAGCACTTGCTAGGCAAGCATGAGGACCTAAGTTCAACCCCCAACACCCAGGTAAGAAAGCTGGGTGTGGTGGCACATATATCCCAGCACTGCAGAGATAGATGTAGCATCCCTGGGCTCACTGGCCAATCAGCCTGGAGTAATCATCAAGTCCCAGATCTCACTGAGAGATCATGGAAAAAAAAAACCCAAAAAACCAAAAAAATAAAACAAAAAAAACCCAAGGTGGCTCTGTCCAGAGGAACCACATCTAAGTTTGACCTCTGGTTTACACACACACACACCCATACACACTTGAGCATGCACACAAACCTATGTGTAAGCACACGTAAACATGTGAACCCAGACACATGCACTTTGAAAAACCTTAGGACTTTGATAATGAGCACATATATCTTTTGTCCCCTACTCTGTCTCCACCTGTGGTCACCTCTGCTTGAATGCTGTGCTCAGCAGTCTCATTTCCTGTAAGATTTTTTTCCTGTACTTTGTATTATAGAAGCTTACTTTTGCTCCCGATTTGCTAAAGCCTTGGACCATGTGCTCATGTTACCTTCTCCAGCGCTCAGCTGTGTTTATCAGAGCAAATGTCTTGTGAGTACCAATCTACCGTGCATCAGCGTATGACCCTGCGTTGGTCATTGTTAGATCTGGTTTTCTAACGTTTCTCTTCTCTGCTCACGGATGAGATGGCTCTCTTATTTTTCCTTCTAATTGTTGCATTGTGGGATTGGTACCAGACTTGGGCAGTCCCCTGAAATGACCTTGAAGCATCCTTCTTCCTTCTCCTCTGAGAAGAACTGAAACAAGACTGAGATGACCGTCCCTTCAGTGTGGAAAGGCATACAACGCCATCTAAGACTGGTATCCTCATGGGAAACAATTTAACCTGGGCTTCAATTTCTTTACAGCACAGATTGCTGCTTTGTATTCGTTTTGGTAAATTATGTTGTTTAGAATCTCATTTTATCTGTTCAGGTTTTTTTTGACATGATCACCGGTTGTATTTTAATATTTTGTTTTATATATAACCATGTCCATTTTTTTTCATTCATAACATTACCTTGACTCTTTTTCCTTAATCTCTCTTACTGGAGGGTTGCTTATTTTCTTGGAGCTGTTCTTCCCCACAATGAACTCTCAGGTTTAGATATATAGCCACACTGCTTTCTTCTCTTGTAGTTATTCTATATCTCTTTCTCTTTGAATTGTTCTGTGATTATTTTTCTAAACTTGGAAAGTTGAATGTGTAGATTATCAATTTCAAATGTTCATCAGCTTTATATACATATTTTAAACTAAGCATTCCCTTCAAAACACTGATTTTTGCTGTCTTACTTGTCTTGATATATGATGTTTGCCATTCTTAATCTCTAAGTATTCAATTTAAAAGTATCCAATGTGGCTTTGAACCTGTATTTAACAAGTTATAAAATTTCCAAATACATAGGAATTTTAACCCAATTTCTGGGTAGCTTCTAGCTTAAGGGCACTGTGGTTAGAAAACAGAGTTACTTCAATATCAGTTGTTTGAAGTTGGTGAGGCTTTGGGGGTGGAGACAAGAATCGGGGCACATCATACCCAGCATGTTCAAAACCCTGCTTTAATTCCTCAGCAGTACTGAGGTTGATGCACAGAGCAAGGAGAGCAGCAGGAAGAGGGGGGAGAGAGACCAGGATGTGATTACACTTATAAATTCATAAAAGCCTACCTTCAGATTACATACATTTTATACTCTGGGGGACAGATTGTTTCCAAGTCCCCATGCATCCCTGGGACATTACTGGCATTCAGCTCCCTAGCATATGTGCTATGAAAACACAATACGGTTTTACTCTGCCCCCCATTTGTTTTGATTTCTTTGAGTTGATCACACATGGCCCATGTGGGCCTTGAATAACTGTGGCCGAGGAAGTCCATGAACTCCTTCTCCCCCGCCTCCACTTCCTGCATTCAGGAATTACAGATGTGTGTCAGCCATGCTTGGTACATTTTTATTTTCATTGCTTTAAAAGTTTATTTTAAAGCAATGAAAAAGAAAAAGGAAGTAACACAGCAAAAACAAAACAACAACAACACCCTCCAAATAAACAAAACAAAACAGGGCCAAGAAGATGACTCAGCAGATAAAGGCACTGACAATTCTGGCAACCTGAGTTCAATCCTCAGAAAGGCTGAGGGAGAAAAGTGATTCCACAAAGAGTCCCATGGCAAAGGGGCACACGCGCATGCATGCACGCATGCACGCACGATGACAATGAATATTTTAAAAATTAAGAAGACCAAAGGATTTTATTTTACCTTTGTTTATTCCGTCTCTGCTGCTCTCCCTGCCTTACAGACGTGTACGTCTCTAATCCCTGTCAGTTTTCTTCTGCCTTAAGAATGTGATCCTTTTCAGCGTGGTCTGCAGGCAGTGAGCTCCAGGCTTTGTGTCCAGTCTTCCACCTTTGCTTTCAGTTGGGGCCGGGAGGTAAAAATTCACATACAATAAAACCCTTTAAAGCATGCAGTCCAATGGCTGTTAGCATGCCCACAGGCTTGTGTCTGTTATGTCTAATTCCATCACATACACCCCCAATCTCTCCCTCTCCCTCCCCCTCCCCCTCCCCTCCCCCTCTCCCTCCCCCCTCCCTCCCCCTCTCCCTCTCCCTCCCCCTCCCCCCCATCTTGGCTCTGCTTTCTCTTTATGGAGTTTCTTGTTCTGAACAGCACTGCACAGATGGAGCCGCATGATAAACAGCACCTCGTGACTAGCTTCATCCTCCCAGCACAGTGTTCCTGAGGCCCACACATATTCTAGCACAGATCCAGGTCTTTGTTCTTTTTATGACTACATAATATTCCCTTGTGTGGATCGACCGAATTCTACTTAGTCCCTTCCAAGCTGATGAGAGCTTCAGTTATCTCTACTATTAGTACTATGGTCTTCTGTGTTCTAGTCTTGGAGAGGTGTGGTTGTGGTTCTTCTGGAAGTGTCTCTAGGAGTAGGATGATAAAGCCCATGCAGCAACTGTCTTATGTTTGGATGAAGTGCCTGGTTGTTGCCAAAGTGATGACACTATTTCTGTCTCAGTGAAAGTGTGTGTGGGTTCCAGTTTCTGCACATCCTTTTGTGTCCTATGGTCTTTTCTTTTCTAGCCAGTATGAGTGAGGTGGTGTCCCCATGCAGTTTTGATTTGCATTTCCCCCATGCTTGATGACATTAAGGATCTTTCAAAGTACCTGTTGGTAGTTTGTATATTTTTAAAGACATGTCTATTTAAATATTTTGTCCATTTTAAAAACCAGTTGTCCTTTTGTTACTGAATTTAAAAAATATTCTAGAGACTAGACTTTTATCACTTTCAGACTGTCCCCCCATTCTATGGATTGTCTTCTAACTTACCAGACACAGTTCTTCAAAGCACAAAAGTTATTTATTTTAGTCTTTTCCTTAAAAATTCTTATCTTTGTGTGTGTGTGTGTGTGTGTGTGTGTGTACGTGTATGTGCATGCATGCGAGCACATGAGTGCAGGTACCCAGGGAGTCCAGAAGAAGGCGCTAGATTCCCTGGAGCTGGAGTCACAGGTGGTTATGAGGTGCTGAATGTAGGTGCTGGGGACCAAACTCTGGTCCTCTTGCAGGAACAGCACATAGTCTTGACCCTCAGCCGTGTGTCCAGCCGGAATCTCATCACCCTGTACAGAACTCCACCCTGGGCGTTTTTCTCTCCCACACTTCAACATCTTATTAATTGTAATTGCTGACTGGAAATCTGTTGTCCTTGTTGTTTCTGTGTAGGGACGGTACTCTAGTATCTTTCAAAATATTCTGTTTGGGGCTTTTTTAAATTTAAGGAGTATACATCTACACCTCTGTCTTTACTTGAGGTGTTTATCTTGTTTGCTGCACGACAAGTTTCCTAGATACTTGATGGTGTTTTTAGAATGATTTTGGAAAGTGACAGCCATTACTGCTTGAAACATTTCTTCTTTTCTCCCCTCCTTTCTCTCCTCCTCTCCCTCCCCTCCCCTTCTCTCCTCTTCCCTCCCCTCCCCTTCTCTCC